>WELB01000016.1:121765-141765 GCA_009602725.1 Spirogloea muscicola
GCCCCGGCCGCCGCGCCGCGGCCCGGGCCATGGCGCCCGGGAGGGGCGGGCAGCAGGGCGAGGCCGGCGTCCGTGCGGAGGCGCGTGAGATGCTCCGCTCCATGGCCGGCGCCGCGCCGTCGTTGGTGGTCTTCGACCTCGACTACACCATCTGGCCCTTCTGGTGGTGAGCCGCGGCCCACCGGTCGTTTGCAGACTCGTCCATGTGGCCTGGGCTTAAGGGGATAACAGCAATAGTTATGAGGCCGGCTCAAGCATTGGGGCGGAGATCCAGGTTCATTATTTTGAGCAAGATTTAAGCGCATGATATGGCTCCTTAGTCGTGCATACGGTGTGTTCCTGGTGTTACTGGTCGACCCCCCCGCACCTTTACCCCAAGGGTCTAACACCTAAAGTGCTTCAGGGGGCCAAATAGATCCATTTTCTGCAGAAGGGGCCCTAAAGTCCCAAAAGAAGCTAAAACGAACATAACTTCAGAATTAATGAAGAGAATCATAACATGACGAAGGCCGTGCTGCATTCCGATTGGCTCTGCAAGGGCTGCTTGCTAGACACCTCGGCCTTCCGCTTAGGTTGACGGGTCCTGTGCTGGTTGTCATAGCGAAGTGAGGTCGAGGCAGTCGATGCCCACGCTCTACCCACAGGCTAGGGGCGTGATTGAGGCGCTCAAAGAGACGGGCATAGCAATGGCCGTCGCCTCACGGACTCCTACTCCTGACACGGCGCGGGTCTTCCTCGACAAGCTGACTTTGACTGACAGCTTCGTAGACATGGTAAGGCACAGCTAGGCAGGGACACTGCATGGCAGGCCTTGCTCGTCTTCACCAGTTTCTGCTTTCCATTGCACAAGCTATTTTCTCCTAATTGCTCGCCTGGCCCAATATTTCTATCGCAGGAGATTTACCCAAGCCGGACCCACAAAACGGATCATTTTAGGAGCATTCAGCAAAAAACGGGGGTGCCATACTCCTCCATGATCTTCTTTGACGACGAGGATCGGAACATCATCGAGGTAGACTCCTGTCTGCGATGCCACGGCTGCCTACCTACAAGTCTGCTGGAGGTATTTCATGTTGGAGTGAGGTCACCCTTCTGAGTTGCAAATTTGTGGGTGCAGTAATACTTTGATATGTGGCACATGTGGCAGGTCACACGGCTAGGGGTGACTTGCCTGCTCGTTGAAGATGGGGTGACCCTGGAAGCTTTTCAAAGAGCGCTGCATGCCTTCAAGTCCAAAACCTCCAAGAAGTCAACTACAGTTGAATCGAGTTGACCCTTTCATTAGATCCCCCCAGTTTCCAAAAGGTGTATAGTGGGTGCTGAAAACGAAGGCAGTAATCAAGGTAATCTATGAACATAGGGAAAGAAGCAGCAGTACATTGTATGTCATAAACGCCCTGCCATGGACGCTTAGCACCATGTTTGCACCTGGCAATTGATGACTGATTGAGCAACTATTGCCTCGCACCCAGCGAGTGGTCATGAGCACTTGAGACTCATCGCGGAAGTTTCAGCTTGTCTGATTGTGCTGCTGCACAAGAGGGCTAGCTATTCTTTGTTGACAAGCTTACAAGCACAAGCAAACATTTCGCATGCATTCAGATGCTTGTGTCCTGTCTTACAGTCCTAGCTCTCCGGCATGCCATGACGTGAATTATGATTCTAGAACAGTTTTACCCTATCCATTCAGATTTATGCAGCCACTGTTATGGGGTTGATAGCACTACCTCCATTTGTGCCAAGATGCTGATGAATCGCCTTAATTTGCAATCAGAGAACATCTCAAATAGCAGATGGCATAACAGGCAGCTCATCCAACTTTCACTGCATTAACAGGTAATTGTGCTTGATGAAAGTACAAGCAGCAAGCCCGCTTGATAGCAAGCCCGCTTCTCCACTTGGGTCGTAGAAGTGCAGATCTTTGCTCCAAGGGGCTCAAGAGAGGATGAAGAGGTGCCGGTCCGCAATTTTCTTCCGACATAGCGGGCAGGAGGTAACCTGGAACAAGTGACCATGGTTGTCTCTGTGAAGAATCACTTTGTGAACAGCAGATTTCTTCTGTGGCTTGGTAGACATCACGCAGATTCGGCTACAAAGCACGCAATCCACACTCCCCAACAACAGAACTCGCGAAGTAGCACATGAGGGGTCAGACATCGTGGGGGCCTAGCAGAGCACAGAGGCTTGCGCATTCAGATGCTGTGCATCTCTATGGTGCGAAGTGTATCAAGACGTTAAGACCCCTTGCCTGCTTGGAGCAAGCCATGCACAGGCAGGCGTGACTGCAGGGTACCAGCACAACCCGGATCTGTTTGTCCAGCTTCAAAAGAGAGTGCTTGATCAGCCAACTGGACAGCCCATATTTGGGCAGCCCATCTGAGAATGCATAAAAATGAAGGTCGAAGGAGCTGCAGCAGCTGTCAGCCCAGACTTGTTTGCGGATCTGGTTGGAAAGTGCACAGTGGTCAGAACTGCACGCACCTCAGAGTCTAAGCAGATGCGGCACAACCACGCAACTCGCCTTTCCTGCAGTATTGGATGGGAATTTGCTGTCATGCTTCTGTGGTAGTAGTTGACTACTCAGCAGCTGTCAGACACATGCAGAGGCACGTCAACGTCACCTTGGCACGAATGCAGGTGGTAAGGGCCGTCTGCAGCAACAAGGTCGTGTCATCGAGCCTGTCCAAGCTCAGCGCCTGCAACCAAGTAGGAAATGACTAGCATAATGAGGCAAAGCTAGAGGCAGGAGATGCTTGACACACACTTCGCACAAAGACAGGCATGGAAGCCCACTGAAGATGGGCAGCTTTTTGCCCATCTTCAGCTCAGAAAAACTGGCAATGGGAGGAACTACGCCGTGGTCTGGCTGGCGAGCGGGCAGTGAGCTGGCTGCGCTTGGCAGGCTTTTGCAGCTCAATACCAACACCGTTATCATAAGCCTAACAGGCAAAGTCTCGCTTCACTATTCTGAAATTATCTTGATTGGGACTGAGGCTGAGGGGCAGCGGAGTCTCAGGGCAGGCTGCAGTGGGCCCGTTGCAAGGCCCCAATTGGCAGGGCCATGCTGCTGAGCTGCTAACGACAGCCTGCTACGAGAGCGTGGCGCTGGCTCGCTGCACTGTCGCCGTGCAACGTCAAGTGTGGAGGGGCTCTGCAGGCGAGCGCACCTTCCCGTCGTCCTGGATGAGCTGGGCCAGCAGCCGATTCAGGGAGTCCTGCGTGGCCGCCGCCGCCACCGCGGCAGCCGCAGCGTCAGGCGGCCTGCTCCTGGAGCAGGGGGCCGCGCCCCGCCGACGGAGGCGGCGGCGGCAGCGGCGGCGGCGGCGGCGCTGAAGGTGGCGGCTGTGCGGAATTGGGTAAGCTGCCGCCACCGCCGCCACTACCTGGTCGCCGGCGGCCTTGGAGGCGCGGTTGCCCATCCNGGCGCCGGGACGGGCGTCAGGCCGCCGCCGCCAGCCAGCATGCTCGGCACGCGGCCGAGAGCGCGGCGGGCTGTGGTGCTGCGGATGCGCCGTCGGGCCGCATGGAGGAATGGAGTGTTTATTGAATAATGCATTCCCCGTTACAAGGACTCATGTAGGGCTCGGAATCTGGCCTCCCTGCCGTTTTCATGCGCACCGCGCGCCTTTCTTCTGATAGAGCGCCTGAGTGGCCAAGTACGAAGGCGAGCACATTGACAGAAGAAGTGGCTCTCCCAATGGGGGCAAGGGCTGTGAGAAGCCAGCCCGAAAAGAATTGACAAGGTTCGAAGGGGCCAAACTACGAGCTAAGCAGCGACTGCGGGGCCTGAAGAGGCTATGGCAGAACGGGGGAGGATGGACCACTCAGTAGTTACGAGTGAGGAGCCTCACATCCGACAGACTAGCTGCCGGTAAACTATCCCCCTGACATAGCCTCCTGACTATCCCCATTGACAGATGTACATCACCTCCTGCTATCCTGACCCGCTCTACCAGTAACCACCAGTCAGCACGTAGAGGTCGCTAACTGATGCCCGAACACCGGACGGCAATCAACAAGCTCTTGAGCTACCAGCTAAGGCTTGACCAGCTTTATGATGCAACGCATGAGCCTGAGCTCGCTGTAGACAAGCTGACACTCAACGTCGCAAGAATGACAAGAAGGCTGCCGGCATGCCCATCTGAGCTGGAAGCATACCCTTACGTCGAGCATAACCCAAACTTGCAATATTCTCCAGCAGGGTATGGAAGCGAGGGCCCATGCAGCCAGGGGATCCAGGGCGGACAGGGTACCCCGCAGGGTGCGACACCCGTCCGGTTCCCCGTATTTTATGGGGATTGCCTTTACATCATCCGCTAATTGCTATCTGCTGGTTGTCGCTTAGCCCGATCCGTTATACTACTCCGCCCATAGCTGGGACGACCTAGTACGCAATGTGGAGGAAGAAGGGCTCGCCCATTGAGGATGGGGGCTGGAAAAGAGAAGTGGCTCTTCCAATGGGGGCCAGGTGAAGGCTGGAAAAAGGAAGGGCTCGCCCATTGAGGATAGGGGCTGGAAAAGCCAGCCCAAAAAAGAAGGAACAAGTACGAGAAGGGGGCCAGGGGAAGCCCAAAGAAAAACAAGCACAAGAAGAAACAAAGCAGCTACGAAACTCTAGCAGCAGGAAGGTGCCAAAGAAATTCGTGCATTTGAAACAAACGAAGGCCAAATGGCCAAGTACAAACGCAAGCACATCTTAAGACCTACATAACCTACAATAGATTGACCCGCTCAGTAACCACGGGTCATAACATAAAGGTCGCCAACCGATGCCTGAATACTAGATGGCAGATACGAAGCCCTTCTGCCACCAACCAGCTCGCCCAGCTTTCTGGTGCAAAGCATTAGCCTGAGCACGCTGCAAACAGGCCGAAACTCGTCGTCGCAACAACGACAGATATGCAGCTGGCAAGCCCATCTCAGCCAGGAACACATCTGCATGTCGTGTGTAGCCTGGATTGGCTAGGTTTTGAAGGAGAGTAAGGAAACGAGGACCTAAGCAGCCAAAGATGTCGATTGCCGCTGGCAGGAGCTGATCACATCGGGGGTAATGGGAGTAGTGTTGCAACTTTCTTTGTTCAGCACTGCCCACTGCGTGGCCAGCGATGTGTGTCGATGCTGGACCTTTATAGGCCTCCGTAACCGCAACATCGACCAAGACCCGTGGTCCTCCACCAGGTTGCACGCCCACAATGTCAAGTGTGCGGCGATAATGACGTCGCTGGGCATCCGTGGTGATAGGCATAATGTTGTTCACTTCCACGACCGCATGGTACCTGGCGTCGCGCATCAAACCCGCCAGAGCATCACGAAGGAGGTTGTGGATGCCCACCACTTCTGGTCCAGTTGGGCATCGCAGCATGTGAGTGGCGAGCTCAGTACCCTCAGCACGGAAGCCGCACTCACACTGGCGCACCCCAATCAGGCCTGTGAGAAGTTCGACTCGGCGCAAGTTCCTTGGCAACAGGCCCTCTTGGCAATAGCCGTCCGGAGCTGTGCCAACTCTTTAACCATTTCCTCCAGTGCAGCCGGTCAAATCGCTGGCCGAAAAGGACTGGGGCGCGCACTGGAGTTTCCGACTCCATGCCTTCCAGGGGAGGCACTGAGTGATCAATTCAGGTTCCACTGGTCAGCATACCACGCCTCCACACTGGATTGCAAGACACCGCAAAATTGGTGGCCACCAGCAAGCGAGCAAACAGGACAGCACGCTAACACCATCCCTCCAAACAACAGCAAGGCAGACAAGAAACTTCCTAGAAGGCCCAAGACCGGAGCACAAACCCGAGCTTGGTGGAGCGATAACCGTTACCGCCTAACAGCTGCCGATTTTCAACGCCCACGCACAGGTAGGCAATCCGCCGACAAACGTGGTATGCGTGCGAAGGCGAATCTGGCGCCTGATGCCGTTGGTCGTGGCGCGGAGCAGTATGGCTCCTCTACTCGGCGAGGCACGCGCGAATCTGCGCAGCGCAGGACTGCCCTGTGGCGCCGCCGTCAGGCGGCGACTCCACCTCTCGGGCACCAGCCAGCAAGTAGCCCACCAAGGGCCAGCCACGGATGCCTCGCAGCGAGCCGGCGACGGGCTGCGGCAGCAGGCAGCAGCGGGGCTGCGCCTCTCTCTCTGAGCCAGCAGCAGCCACAGCGGCAGCAGCGGCAGCGGCGGCGGCAGCAGCTCCACACGGGAGCTGCAGCAAATCCCCGCAAGGCGTGACAGTGGCGGCTGCGGCTTGCAGCAATTCCCTGTGCGCTTCGTCTTTGAACACCAGCACAGATGGCAGAGCTCAAAACTGTACATGGTATCAGAGGCTTGGTGGCCGGAATCGAACGCTTTGAGGGCAAGAAACTGGCGGATGTGGCGGATGAAGGTCGAGAGGACTCTCCACGCGTACCGGCTCTGCAGCGTCGTGCTAGGGAAAGGACCGGCATCCGATGCGCCGGAGAAAGCCTCTCAGGATTGGGAGGAGCAGAACGCAGTCATCCTAGCCTTCTTAATGAATAGCCTGGTCAGCATCACCTCACTCGGATTAAGCCAGCAGGCACTGCTGCAGAAGCTTGGGGAAAGCTGGTGGCATATTGTGAACCAACAGGCCAACAGAAGATGCTGACGGTGCGGCAGAGGCTTCTGAACTTCAATCTGAGTGAGGTGATGCTGATCCAGGCTATTCAGAAGGTCAGGACGACTGCGTTGTGCTCCTCCCACTCCTGAGAAGCTTTCTCTAAGCTGTGTGTACGGCGGCGTATCTGCGAGCCAGATGTCCAACGAGGGCAGTGCAGGGGACAATGCCGGAAGAACTGTGGACGGGTAGGAAACCAGACATCTCACATCTGAGAGTCTCCGGGTGTAATGCATATGTGCACAAGCCCATAGAGATGCGTAACAAACTGGATCCCAAGAGCACAAAGGCCATCTTTGTGGGGTACGATGCAGACACGAAAGGGTACAGAATGTTGGATCCAGTTTGTTACGCAACTCTATGGGCTTGTGCACATATGCATTACACCCGGAGACTCTCAGATGTGAGATGTCTGCTTTCCTACCCGTCCACAGTTCTCCAGCATTGTCCCCTGCACTGCCCTCGTTGGACATCTGGCTCGCAGATACGCCGCCGTACACACAGCTTAGAGAAAGCCTCTCAGGAGTGGGAGGAGCACAACGCAGTCGTTCTGACCTTCTTCATGAATAGCCTGGATCAGCATCACCTCACTCAGATTGAGGTTCAGAAGCCTCTGCTGCACCATCAGCATCTTCTGTTGGCCTGTTGGTTCACAATATGCCACCAGCTTTCCCCAAGCTTCTGCAGCAGTGCCTGCTGGCTAAATCTGAGTGAGGTGATGCTGATCCAGGCTATTCATTAAGAAGGCTAGGACTACTGCGTTGTGCTCCTCCCAATCCTGAGAGGCTTTCTCCGGCGCATCGGATGCCGGTCCTTTCCCTAGCACGACGCTCCAGAGCCGGTACGCGCGGAGAGTCATCTCGACCTTCATCCGCCACATCCGCCAGTCCTTGCCCTCAAAGCGTTTGATTCCGGCCACCAAGCCTCTGATACCATGTACAGATTTGAGCTCTGCCATCTGTGCTGGTATTCAAAGACGAAGCGCACAGGAAATTGCTGCAAGCCGCAACCGCCACTGTCACGCCTTGCGGGGATGTGCTGCAGCTCCCGTGTGGAGCTGCTGCCGCCGCCGCTGCCGCTGCTGCCGCTGTGGCTGCTGCTGGCTCAGAGAGAGAGGCGCAGCCCCGCTGCTGCCTGCTGCCGCAGCCCGTCGCCGGCTCGCTGCGAGGCGTCCGTGGCTGGCCCTTGGTGGCTGGTGCCCGAGAGGTGGAGTCGCCGCCTGACGGCGGCGCCACAGGGCAGTCCTGCGCTGCGCAGATTCGCGCATGCCTCGCCGAGTAGAGGAGCCATATTGCTCCGCGCCACGACCAACGGCATCAGGCGCCAGATTCGCCTTCGCACACATACCACGTCTGTCGGCGGATTGCCTACCTGTGCGTGGGCGTTGAATTCCGGCAGGTGTTAGGCGGTAACGGTTATCGCTCTACCAACTAGCGAGTGAGAGGAAGAAGGAGAGGCACTACAATGACCACCCCAGGGGCGACCACTTCTCCCCATGCGCCATGGACATCTACGGCGGCTACGGAACGAAGTGGTCTTCCCTCCTCCATCGCCTGGCACTGCATGTCGATGCCCGCCGACGTAGTCGGGCGGGTAGCTTGGGGCATTCAAGCGTCCCGCAAGCCATCGTTGCACGCTATACATTGCGGCTATCATTGAGTCTACAGCGCTCCCAGGCACTCGCGATACACCAGCGTGCTGGTCGTGCATTAGCACAGGCTATTGGCTTCCGTGGTGGTGGTTTGGCGCCTCAGCTTAGCTTGTCAGATATGCATGTGCTCACTCGGGGATATTAATGTCCCCCTTAGCCAGCTCATTACCCAGTTAACAGGTCATTTGTAAGGCTTGAATTGGCCTCCCTTTCAATTTCATGCGCACCGCGCGCCTTCTCTCTACCAAGCTCGAGTTTGTGCTCCGGTCTTAGGCCTTCTAGGAAGTTTCTTGTCTGCCTTGCTGTTGTTTGGAGGGATGGGTTAGCGTGCCGTCCTGCTTGCCGTCCTGCTTGCTCGCTTGCTGGTGGCCACCAGTTTTGCGGTGTCTTGCAATCCAGTGTGGAGGCGTGGTATGCTGACCAGTGGAACCTGATTTGATCACTCAATGCCTCCCCTGGAAGGCATGGAGTCGGAAACTCCAGTGCGCGCCCCAGTCCTTTTCGGCCAGCTTAACCGGCTGCACTGGAGGAAATGGTCAAAGAGTTGGCACAGCTCCGGACGGCCATTGCCAAGAGGGCCTGTCGCCGGAGGACTTGCGCCGAGTCGAACTTCTCACAGAGCATCTGGAGGCAGCAATGGCTGTCATGGACCCTGCCTCCCTCGCCCTGCTGGGGGCGATGTGCGAGGAGGTGCAAGCCCCGCCCCGCTCGGCTGGCTCACTACCAGCGATCGACGGCTCAGGAGGGCCAGGGCCCAGGTGTATGGGTTGCACGGAGCCCAGGTGCACGGATTGCACCAAGGCCAGAGCCAGGCGAACACACTTCATGGGGTGTGTCGCCCGTCCGTGCATGGGTTGCACGGGCCCAGGTGCATGGGTTGCACCAAGGCCAGAGCCAGGCGATCACCCTTCATAGGTTGGGTCGCCCGTCCGCACCCCAGAAGTATTCTGGCCAGATGGAGCGTGGGGAGCCTCCAAGTCTGGCTGGACGAGATCACAGATAGGTTCGTGCAATGTGGCACGGACGAGGGGGCAAGACTGGGTCTTGCCGCTGCACACCTTACCGGCGAGCCTCACCAGTTGTGGAAATCCGTGAAGAAAAGCTCCACTCCTGAGACGTACAACACATGGGAGTTTGCTCGACGTCTTTGGCCGCTGTGTTTGGTCAGGTCCACATACGCAAGCTGGGGGCTGGCGTGGACCCCATCACGACGGAGGCATTTATTTCCCTGCAATGCTGGCGCATGCGCGCAAGCTTACAGCTTTGCTTTGTCACCCTTTGAACAAGCGCTCTCTTGCTGAAGCGGGCGTTCCTTCTCACCAAGCTCTGGTAGCTCGGAAGAAGGCGAGGCCCACCGTGGGGCCGACCTCCAGTCTCGCCGGGCGCTCGAGGAATATGGCACGGAGCCACATGGTTGCTTTCGCTGCGGCGACTGGCACCATCGTATTGCAGGGCTCTCGGGCCTTCTACCTCTCGGCCGGCTCTTTTCGGGCGGGCGGGACAAGAGCAATGCCATGGGCACGTGTGAGTACCCTGCCCAAGCCTCGATGTATGAACCGACAAGCTGTCTGTAAGTTGTCTGACCTCGTTGGCCAGGCGGGCCCGCAATTGGACGTACCAGTCGTACGCTCAATCTCTGCTCTCTTGCAAACTCTGAAGGCTGGTGGGCCTCTACTTGTGTGAGTTGTTCGCGCTGACTTGCACGTTGCAGTGAACATGTACCTGAGTTGGCCTTCTCGTCGTCGGCCCGAAGACATGGTGTGCTGCATTGTGCCTTACAGGTGCAACGTGATCCGTCGACCTCCACGTGGGATGTCGCTGCTATGCTCGTATACTGCCGGACACCAGCTCCTACTGCATGGCGGTGATGGTTCTCAGGAGAGGCCGCACCCGGCGAGACTGCTAGTCTATGTCGCTCAGACCTCAGTTCTTCAAACTGTTCACGTGGTACAAACAATGCTTTTTGAGGGGCTGGTTGTTGATGCACCGACTAGGATCCTCATGGACTTAAGGGCCACAGCGTCCTTTGTCGATAAGAAGATTGTGTGGGCCACCTCTTGCTTTCAAGGAGCTGGCAGCACTTTGTGGCCACCTGTGAAGTGTTATCGACAAAACGAGCTGCAACACCCTACCAAATCCCGGTTGTTCCACCTAATGGCTACCACTTTACCTGTCTCAGGGCCTAAGCAAATACAAATATAGGAGCAAGCCGCCATTGCACCTTCCTGCCGGATAAGGCACTCAGCACAGAAAATTGGGGCAACATATAATGACTGTACACAAGGAGGTGAGGACTGCTCCAAATTCGAGAACAAATAGAGGCTGCCATTATGTCCGCTTGATGCCATTTGCATGGCTGTCCTGGGGCCGCTGAGCATTATCAGTAAAACCGCCGAAGTAGTCATCACCGTCATCCTCACTATACTCCCTCTCCGGCTCATTTTCCGCTTCCTCCACATAGGTCTCTCTGCCTACATCGGTATTCCGAAGCCGTTCCCCTTCTCTCCCCTCAAAGACCCGATGATCAGCGTCCGAAGTGTCCGGCCTGTCCATCACGTCCTCATCTCCAGGTGAGCCATGCGATGCTTCACGGTTCAGGTCAAGCATAGTCCTCCTTTGTTGTGCAGCTGCAGCTGATGGACTTCGGGACCTGGGCTTCCTCTTCCTTTGACTGAGATGGTCGCGTCCTCTTGAGCTATGCTTGCTGTCGCCTGCCCCGCTGTTCTCTGCCAGACCATTCAGATCATCATAGCCTGCATCCGAGTCATTGACGCCTCCTGCCTCGTCTGAGACATCCGCAGACAATCTCTCGTCGTAAGCTCGATGCCGTTCAGCAGGCTTGTCACCTCCTTCTTCACTGTCCTCCTCCTCTCCAGATTTCTGTATCTCATTGCTTGTTGAAGGTCCTCTTGTATTGCTGGCTCGCTTTGCAGTCATCCTAGTTCTTCGCTGCCGATCTTGGCCCTCATCGCTTTCAGCTTCATCCTCGCTCCCATTCCCAAACTTACTGTAGTCCACATGGCTTTTTGTAGCTCTGCTGCTCCGCCTCACCGCTGATGGTGCCTCGTCGTCGTCATCGTCCGGCCACCTCCTCCTCCTCGCCTCTGACCTGCGAGGCCTGCCTGCAGTACTAGCTGCAGACTTCAGTCTGCTTTCACGGTAGTCCTCATCGTCATTGTGATCAAGTAGGCCCCCATCATTGTCGTCGTCCTCATCATCGGGTCGAAGCTCATCCTCTTCACGGTAGTCATTGTCACCCTCGTCCCTCTCGCTGCCCCTTTCGTCATCCTCGTCACTATCGAGCGTCCTCTTCATCCTCCTCTGTGCCAGGTACTCGTCGCTGTACACGACCTCTCCCTCAATCTCATCGTCACTGCAAGGCTCGTCATCATCATCCAGGACTTGTGCTGAAGGCACAGTGTCGGCATACCGCTGCGGAAGCCTGCTCTGCCTGGCAGCTGCTGTGTCTGCTCTAACAGCCCCTTCGGAAGCAGCAACATCGTCCTCGCACGCTGCTGCTGCAGAATGGTCAGCTCCTCGCAGGGCCATACGCATCTCCCTTGTCAGCCTTGGCGGTTGGTTGTCAGAATACTCTTCCCCTATCACAGCAGCTTCACCAGCCCTAGAAAAGGACCGGCCCTGTCGGCCACTGCAGCAGGAGGCAAAATGAGCAACATCAGCTATGCAGCAGTTGTCTCTGCTGATTGCATACCTTGTTAAGCTGCTTATGTAGCAATGCCATTGGACATCGAACAAGGTGCACATGAAAGTGCTACAGGTGCTTTGCAAGGACTGTAGGCTGGCAATGAGTATGTTTTGCACAGTGTTTGTGGCTCGAAAGCCCTACAACTTACTTGGACAATCTTGGAAGGTTGTTGCTGGCTGGATTGATCTTAAGAGCGCTGCTGATGGCTTTGTCGTAACCATCTGCATCTCAATCGGTGGTGGCCCAAGCCCAACAAGCATATCAGCACCTTAAAACCAACAGCATATGCTGACTAGGTAGAGCTAGATGGCAGAGCAAAAGAGCGAAGCAGTGCATCCAAAATATTTAACCTCAGGCTTCACACGCCGAGGGCAGTGACTATAAGTAGGAGGACATAGGCATGCTGGGAACATAGAAGCAAATCTGCAGTGGCAACAGCAAGAAGCATGAAGCTGACCAAATGTGTAATCCACTGGCTTCCTGTCACGGCGTGAGCGGCCAGCGGCCAAGCCAGAGTTGATGATGTTGCTCAAATTAGCCGCCAATCGTTCTTGCCGCTTTAGGATCTTCTCGCGCCGCTGCAAATAGTGGACCAGTAGCATGGTCAGGTGATTGCATTCTCAACTTCCTCAGCGCCAATGCATCTCACTGCTGCTAATATATACACAATCCGAAAAAGGGCCATGTGCATGTCCTGCATCATACTGGTATTCAATGACTACTGACCTGTTGTATTTCCTCCAGCTCAGGTAGTATCTCATTGTTAATAAGCTTAGCCAGCCTTACATCTCCTCGCTGCTGACTGGTGCTTAACCTCTCCTGCACAATCCTGCACATGCCATCAATGTGCTGCACTAGACAACTAGTGAGGAAGTTCCTTCCCACAAAGCCATATGCTGACATGATACTAGCACAGGATGGTGGACTAAGCATGGCAGTACAAGTCAACAACAGGAGCATCTCCTGCCCATCTTGCAAAGCGCAGTACGTTATGCTGTATGACAGGAGTGACGTACCCCTAGCTCCTGGAACTCTTCATACTTGGTTGCCATCAGTTCCCAGTCACCTGTTTTGGGCATTGTTGCCTTCCGTCCAACAGTCTTTGACTTGGTTGACGAAGGCTTCTCGCGGTAAAGCCTCTGACCTACAGAGGCGTCATTCTCAAACCTGCACAAGCGGCGAATACAGTCAGAGGTCTGCTGGGCTGGTGTTCTGCAAAAGGTGATCAAAATGGCATGCAGTTATGCCAGACGTGAAGCTGGTATATTGTTGAGGTGTGTGATTACCACCTTACCAGTATTCTGCGCCTTGCGAATCTACTGCAAGGCTGTCCAGTCGGAACTCTGACAAAGGAACCCCATGCTTCATTGAGTCATCCACAAAGTCTCTCATATCATCTTGCTGTATAACAGGACAACCAGAATACGCAGTCTGCATACTGAGCCAATGTGCCAAGATTGGCCGAACAGGAAGACTCCTTTTAAACGAGCTGATAATATAAATTCTGAGACTAGAGATGCATGAAAGTGACTCTGGCTTGTGCAATAGCATTTTTGCGCGTCGTGTCAGTCAATGGCAATGGCTGGCACCAATACAGGTCAAGTTGGAGGCTGTACATCAAGTCGCATTTCACAGACTGCTCTCAGAATCTGTACACGAGCAGAGGGTTCCAGAGAGTCGTACTCTTCAGCTTCCAACCTGTGGTCTTGTCAAAGCGTGTGAATCAGACAGCCAACCTTCACAATCCACATTCTCGTGGATCTGATGCCCTCATGAACCTATATGTCAGCTATGCGGTGTACCTTACAACATTGCAATAAGCAAGAGGATAGCAGACTGACCCGCTGGGTGGATTCAGTGGGCATTCCCCCTCTGCAACCTGCAGCGACAATTACTGTATGAAAAGACAAGCAGTACCAGAAGGACAGCAAGAAGACACGGAAATAGATAGTTTCATCTTCACACAATGGAGCTGGCATGGAGCTAGCTACTGATCCTGTCATTGATAAAATGCCTAGCCCTGCCGTGTAATGTAAAGATAATGCCAAACTACGAGAATATGCATGAAAAGGACATGTCCAGGAGCATGTGTGCTGATCTAGATGTGACTCACTCCATGCCACCTGTTTCTCAGCTTTCGGCAAAGTACAGCAGCCCAAGTAGTCCTGTCCACTGGTGGTCGAGATACTGGTGGAATCGCCTGCTCTCAACAGGTAATGGCAGAACAGCAATGATGGATGCATGAACCACTCATGCACGTCAACTTATTGAACATATCGCAGCTCGTTCACAGCCTCCAACAAATACAAGCTACTGCGAAGATGTCAAACTGCAACTGACATAGACTCTGCTAGCCCAGCACTGACTGGATCTGGTATAGGGTGACAGACCAATGATCCAACAGAGCGATGCTTGACCCTTAAGGTTGAGACAAGCTCCATAGCACTGACAAGGCTTGGTCCTTGTTACGCAAGCCACGTATATGAGCAGATTGACTGAAGACATTTGTTCACTTCAAGAGTAGGTGTCCAGCAAGCATGTACCTTCAAGAGGGCTACATGGATGTCTTTGAGCACGTTCCCTAGGGTTGGATTCAGCAAAGCGGTCTCCAGCTCCTCAGCAGAAAAGTCCACACCAAGCTTCAACACCTTCCTGAAGACCTGTTCATGAGACACCCAAGCATCCACATGACCTTGCCAGCAATAATGAGGGAATTGGTTCAGATTGATAACACTCTTCACAGCAAGAGTACATCCGGCCCCAATGCGCTGCTCATACTGAGCATGCATCTTCCAGCTGACCACACATACAAGGCTTCAGCAGGTGCTGAGTATGGACAACCTTAATAGGGTAGTATTGTTGGCAAAGAGACGTACCCTGCTGCTAGAAAGCTACGCTGAAAGGACACTAGTCCATGTCTCAGTGCACTTGTTCAAGGGGATGATTGAGTCAACAGGACATGAGAAGGTATGAGAGAACCCTAATCTGATAACCCCTTTCTTTTAGGGTACACTTCTGGTTGCAGCCTCTCTGTGCTTTGCATTGCAGAACCTTTCCATCAAGGGTGTCAATGAAGGCCAGGCGTGAAGCGAATGTCAGGTATACGACTAAAGTAATGACTGTAGTGAATACAGGGGGTACAAAGTCTCACCCTCACAAAGTCAAAGATTGATGCGAGCTCCCACGTGCTCCGCAGCACTTTGATTGCCGGCGGCGCATCTGCGGCTGACTGTATGGGACTTGCCGCATGTCGAGCTGGCTGATCCGAGGAGCTGTATCGCGTGAAGCTCTTCCGACTGCGACGTACCGTTTCTGTGTAGACTGGCGCGGCAGCTCTTGCGGGCCTTGTCCGAGTCGATCGGCTGGCTGGCACGTCAACCTCGTCGTCCTCAGAGGACGCCGCAGCCATCTCCAGGATGCCTCTCAGGCTGAGGCTCCACCGAGCTTCCGTCAAGGGCGCGCTCAGGAGGGGCCAATGTGGCGAGCAACCGGCCCCTCTCGCCCCGCACGCTATGCCCAGAGCTCCGCCGCCTGCAGGATCCGGCTCGTGCGGCAGCGGCCCCGCCGGCCCCGCTCCTCCGGCGCATGCGCGGCGGCCGCGGCGACCAGAGCGNCGGCGGCGGTGGCGGCGGCAGCGGCGGTGGCGGCGCCGGGGAGGGTCCGCGGTCGCCGTTTCTGCGGAGCTCGCGGCGATGGCGGAGGCGATGGAGGACAAGGCGAAGTGGAGAGCTTTTCCAAAAGTGGGCGCCGGCTCCAGCCTGCGCCTGACCTCCCTCCCCTCCGGAGCAACCCTCTCTCTCCGCTGCCTGCAGACAGCTCTGATTTGAGCCCCTCCCTCGACGAAGCCTGGCCCCTCCCTTCCTCAGCCCCGCTCCACAACGGCTGTCCGACGTGACGCGACGACGGCGAGGACATGCGCCGCCGCACGGTCGTTCCGGACCCAGCCGCCGTCTCGTCTACTTCCACCGTCGCCGGCCGGTGGCCAACGGCGCGAGCCAAACGCGGACATCGTTGGGGAGCCGTTCCTTCTGAACAAGTAGCTCTTCCAGGAGGGAGGCGCGCTGTGCGCTTTGAAAGAACGGCCAAACCGAGCCAATGCCAAGCCCAGGCCAAAAGCTAGGGCGACTGATAGGGAGGCGGTGGCAAAAGAAGGCGGTCGCTCCGAAAGACCATCCCAAGAGACCAGGCATGGGCAAGGGTCAAAAGGGAAAACCCAACCCATATAAACGCAGACCGCTCAGTAGAACGATGGAGAGACGAGGGGGGCGGACCCTCCGAAACAGGAAAGCTCCTCTCCTTAGCTTCTACTTGTCTTCGATTGCAGCAAGCGAACGCACGTCCGCCCTGCACCTCACGGTCACCACTTTCTTTGAATTCTATTGCAGCTTGCTTGTACGTGGCCCGGCCCTGGATGTGCCAGCGGTCTGGCTCATTGGCATCGTCTTGGGGTCTTGATTGTCCAGCCACCCGTCACGGACATGCAGGCCGCAACCTCAGCATCAAGAGCTAGCGTGACCGTACAAGGATTTGTGCCCCTAGAAAAATGGGATGAGAAAGTGGAGCAACAGCATAGCAAAGGACCAGAGGCGAAGCTCCGCTACTCAAAATATCGTGCACATGCAGGTCCATATTACTTGAATGTTGCGGAGTGATCAGCTACTCTTAGTTGGCGAAAGCTATTGAGCATTGATATAGGCGGCATCGCCATTGCTTTAGCTGCTAAGCTCTGGTGCTAAAAGTTGTCCCTCTTGAGGTTTTGCTTTGTGGACACGGCGAGTGAGTGTGGCCCCAACCTTATTGAGGGCTGTAGGCCCTGAATAAAATATTCAAAAACCCATAGCCCCTGACCTGGGAACACATTTCCTACTAAGAAAGCCCCTGTTCAATGAGGAACAAACGGTGACCTTGACTTCGGCAGGATGGTGGGTTGATATGACTAACCGAAAGGGTTGGGAACCTGGGGTATAACTGCATGAGAGGGAGGGCACAACATAACAGCTGTTACACTCCAGAATGCAATGCAAAGAATGAGCTACCACTCGCTGCATGCTCATGTCAGACCACTCTCTCACAAGCCAAGCACTAATGAGGCACTAATTCCCAGCTGCTGCTTGAGCGACAACCGCGAGCACAAGAGAATTGGCTTGAGCACAAGGTAAGATGGGGGAGCGTACAAGGTGTGTAGACTGCCACGTTGCAGAGCTGGAGCTGACCGGTGGGGATGTGCACGTGTACGTACTGGCCTGTCAGGAAGCTGGGCGACGTGGTTCCATTGGAGGATCCTATTACAAAGCCAGCTGGCTGCAACGCGCACACTCTTGCAAATGCACCACTGGGCAAAGCTGTATCCGTGCCTCCACACAGCTTATTTCTGCTATCTGAATATGTGCTGCCAGGACCAACATAAATATCATAGCCTGCAAAGGAGCTCTGCGTCGAGGATCTCAACACTGACACAGCATAAACCTGCTGAGCACTTGCCATGTTTACCCTCCAGGCCGTATTTGTTCCTGACTGGGACAGGGCACACCGACCACTTGAAATAGCCACATTGGTGTTGTTGCCAGCTGCATTTTGCGCACTTGAACCTGCTGCTGTTGCATCAGTAAGACCATCCGCATAAAAGGCCGCTGTAACCGTGTTGAGGGAGATGAAATTCTGAAACCCTGCCCAAGAACAGGTAGAAGAGTCTTAGGCACAGGCCTAGCCATCCATGTGAGCATCTCGGGTGCAACTCTTATGAGCCAGTGAGGGGCTAATTTATGTGGAATCTGGCAGGATGGACCACAAGCTGCTCTGAGACGAGCAAGTGCACAAGCATGCAAAGAGCACAATCGAGGAGGTTACTTGGGCACAAGGTGAGCTTGCCTGTGATGGTAACTTCAATAAAGTCCTGGGCTGTCTGATCTGAGAATGTGGTTGCCGTAATAGTTGAGTTGTAGAAACCCCAAGAGTAGTAACTGGCAAACTGATTGCCAAGGCCTGGTACAGGTGCGCCCTGCGGCACGAAGCCGGTGATACAGATTGGAGTGTCGCCTACGTTCATGATATACATGCATTGCCCCAGAGGTGGTGGGTACAGAAGGTTGTTGCCCAGGTCGTCAACAGCTTTCACTATTGTTACTGAGTAATAGACGCACGGAGGATAAGTAATGGTTGGGTTCATGTCCATAGTAGATGGCGAGCAGCCCGTAACATTGCCAAGGTTCTGGAAGCTTGTGTCCCAAAGAGTCACATGCTCAGAAGCCAATTGTATAGTGGGGGGATTCGGATCTGCAGCATTCACCAATCATGAGGCTTAGAAGACTGCCATTATCATAATGACAAGGCAGCTCTGTAAATGTGGAGAAAAGATGTGCAGGTCTTACCGAAGCAACCATCACCGCCACCGCCAGTGCTGCCTCCTTGTGATATCCCAAAGATATAGGGAGGGGTACAGGTACACCTACAACATATAACCTGAGCTCCGTCAGCGGCAGCCTTCTTACAACAGCTCGCTAATAAAAGAGATGACCCAATCGAGATGTAATTTTTAGTACAACAACTTGTAGCATGCATAGATGTAGCTTCACAACCACTCTGTTCGGCACCAGGATCAGCACAAGCAGGTCACCATGCGAGCCATAGCAGAGTTCACTGCATATTAGGGCAACGCTATTTGCACGCAGCAAAACAGCTCGTGGGTGGTCTCTCACGAGTAGGGAGGATTGGCAGTCTTGGCAAGACTCTGGCATGTTGACTTAGTGTCGCCAAATTGCTGGCAGCATCCGCCTGTGGGCATGCAGACGGTAGCATCCAAGCAGCCCTGATAAACTGCATGAAGTACAGAACGCAAGAACGTTGGTACTTCCGTCTAGTAGCTATCACCGAAGTCTTCCAGGACAATTCTGCCATGCAGTAGAAGGCAGGCCCGCCTATTGGGGCTGAGCACAAGACATTTTAGCTGCTCAACAGAAGCATGCCTAAACTTCATCGCTCTTCGTCGCTCTTCGCACAATAAAATGTCACTATCTTCTTGCAAGATGTGAATGCTGCCTCCACAGTGCAGTGAGCACTATCTACGACGCAATTTCACCTTTATTGACTACCCCTCACTGGAGCACAGACTTCAGAGGTCCTTGGCCACACTCACCGCATCTGGTGACGTCGCCGTTAGCATGCCCATACCCAGCTCCAATGGCACTGCAAGTGCACGAGTAACCTGTACTGCTCAAGCTGTTTGCTACACACGTGGCTCCGGTATCTCCATCGGCTTTGCAGTTGACGCCAGCGCAAGGGTTGGCTGTGACACATTGACACTCATAATCAGTAGCACATCAAAGAGGACACGTAAGCTTGATGAGAGTCATCTCCACTTTCATTCTGCAAAACTGAAGCAGCCCAGAGGAGAATGGCTTTCCTCAGACCGTCCTTACCTGGAGGAGGTGAGAGCACAGGCGGAGGAGGTGAGGCTACTGCTGCTGGTGGGGGGGAGGCGACCACGATAGGCGGGGGCGATGGGACCACAACCGGAGGGGGTGGGCTTGGCACGACGGGCGTGCCAACTGGAGGTGGTGGCGAAGCAATTGGTGTAGGTGTCCCTGGAGTCACTACTGGAGGAGGGGAGGCCACGACAGGAGGTGGCGAAGGCGTGGAGCTGGGAGGTGTGCCGCTTGGGGGCGTGCCGCTGGGAGGCGTGCCGGTGGGGGGCGTGCCAACAGGCGGCGTGCCGGCGGGGGGCGTGACGGTGGGCGGCGTGCCACTGGGCGGCATGCCGCTGGGGGGCGTGCCACTGGGGGGTGTGCCAGTCGGGGGCGTGCCGGCAGGAGGGGAGCCGCCGGGAGGTGTGATTGGAGAACCAGGTGGCAGCGGCGGCGGCGAAGGTGGCGACGGAAGGCCCTTCGTGGGCGGCGGTGGAGGGGACTCCTTGCCAACGACTGGCGGCGTGAGCTTGCTAGGAGGAGGGGGTGGAGGTGGGCGCCGCACGGGAGGCGGAGGAGACAGCTTGGTACCAGGGGGGAACGGCGGAGGGGACTTGGCCGGGGGG
>WELB01000016.1:157525-194988 GCA_009602725.1 Spirogloea muscicola
GGCCCAGGCGGCGGATGCCGCGAAGCGCGGCAGCGGCGGCGGCGGCGGCGGCGGCGGCGGCGGCGGACACGGCGAGTTCGCCACGCGCCGAGTGGGCTGCAGCAAGCTGCTGCCGTCGCTGTACGCAGGGAAGCCAAAAGAAGAAGTGGCTCTCCCAATGGGGGCAAGGGCTGTGAGAAGGCAGCCCGAAAAGAGTTGACAAGGTTCGAAGGGGCCAAAGTACGAGCTAAAAGAGAGAGAAGCGGCTGCTGATATTAAAAGAGCGGCTGCTGAGCTAAGCAGCGACTGCGGGGCCTGAAGAGGCTGTGGCAGAACGGGGGAGGATGGACCACTCAGTAGTTACGAGAAGCCAAAAGACCCCAAGAAGCCAAAACCCCCCCGTTTCCCTTCCAAGGGGACGTGGATTTGGAGTCTTTTCCTGTATCTCCGCCTGTGGCTCCGCTACCCTAGTCGTGAACACCGACTGCATGGACCAGGCTGGCTTCTTCAGCCGCTCTCGAATATCAGCAGCCACATTCTTTCCCCGAAAGGAGTAGCCAAAAGGGGGCCGAGGGCGGTGAAAAGCCAGCCCAGAGAACTGGACACGGAAGAAAGACTCTTCACCCGGAGAGGGCGATGGCGAATGGACAATGGCCCAGACTCCCTTTCGGAAGGCGTTCTTCTTCGTAGGCATCTCCTTGGCTCTCTGGATTTCATCCATTTCTTTTCGGGCTGGCCTCTGCCAGCCCTTCTTCTCTATGGGCGCGCACTTTCTTCCTCTTCATTGCCAGCCCCTCTTCTCTAAGGGCGAGCCATTCTCTCTTTGCCCATGCCTCACGTTGCTGTCCTGTTGTTGGTCTTACACACAGGGTACTGACTTGCTTGGCTAGCCTTCATTTCATGCGCACACTGCGCCTTCCTAAACCCCTTCTCTGACGTCCTGAAGCCCACAGTGATGACGGACATGGTGGCTCCCTCCTCCCACCGGACAATGGAGGCTGTCCAGTGGGCGGGCCCTGTGGGCATCGCCAACTGCTGAAGACCACACCACGTATGCCCCACTTGCGCAACTGCTACTTCCCCCTGACCGTCTACAGAAATTTGTGTATTCGTGAAAGTTCGTGCAATTGCGCACTGTTGCCATGAGCCATCGACGCCTCTGCAGGGAGGCCAAGTCCTTATTTGAGTCGAATCTGGCCACGGCATGTTGTCTCATCGCAGCATCAGCCTGCCCTCTCCTACTTCAAGAGACGCAGACCATTCATACACGAAGGCAGCTGCAGTAAGGGCGCATGTTGCAAAGCCCGTCCCTGCAGCCAGCCAATAACAATATCACAACGTACTGCGACCACACATCGATCAAAATCGAACGGATCCACCAGAGCGTGCATAGCTGCGGTTGGCACGCCCACCATGGTGGCCGCCGCGACCACCCCTTCCTCTGCCACGGCTTCCAGAAGCGCCCCCCGAGCCTGGCGTAGACTTGAACTTCAGTGGCACGATGGGCAGCGGATAACCACCGGCGCCAATGTTGTGTTGCTCCTGCTCCACCGGCAACAGCTTGTGTGGGTTGTTTCGTAGTGCTGGCGGAACCCCCTTGAGCTCCGGTATCCAGTGAGCAACATACTCCCCCTTAGGATCGTAGTTATGCGCCTATTGTCACCATGACAACCCACCACCACCAAGTTTGTGAGAGTATGCAACCAAGCAAGCACCGTGCTTGAAAGCAGTAACTTCAAGAGGTGGCTTGAAGAGGAGCGTCATCTTGCAGCAACTATGGCAGCCAAGTCGTTGGCAATGCCAGCTAAACGGCACCATGACACTTCCTTGTTGCAAGACAAGGTACCTGCTTGGGTATGCTGAAGTACCGGTCTTCTCTTGGATCATTCCCCACACCTGCAAGTGGTTAAAGAAATGAGACTTGCGGCAGGAAGCAACGGTCATGCAATGAGCCAGTAAATTCAGTCAGGAAGAAGCCTGCAGCAGACAAAGGCAGCCTGAAATACGACTTCACAGACGTGCTCCAACCTCTTGACTGCAATTCAACAATTGCAGCAGATGTGGCAAAGTCATGAATCATACCTGCTCCATATGTCCAATTGCCATAATTTGAGCAAGGATCATAGTCCAAGAGGCATGTTTCGAACCACTCAGCACCCATCCGCCAATCCATGCCCATGTCCCTCACGAAGAATGAGCAGACAATCTGCACATTGCCAATCCTGTAAGTATCACATAAGGTCTCCTTCTAAGCACTCTGACATCAGCCATTGGCCACATTGTTGTGCCAGAAGCTGGTGAAGCTCTAACACAACGTACCAGAGAGCCAGAGAACTAACAAGCAGACCACCAAGTGGCAGACAAACAAGCTTGCCCTCAGATAGGCAGACGCAGCTGGCATGTTTTCTGGCCAACTGACCTGGCGGCCTCTGTTTGACATGTACCCTGTGGCGGAAAGCTCGCGCATGTTTGCATCCACCAGTGGATACCTGAGCACAGGAAGACATCCCCCAGAATTGCTTGAAGGCAGATGATATGTTACTCGACAGAAGTGTGCAGAAACAAGAAGTTGAAAATAACTAGTGGTATGAGCTCCTTATTGCCAGTCAAGCTATTACAACAAGAGGTAGGTCTGCTATGACTGCTTAAATTTCATGAAGATTAAGTAATTCATATAGAATGTGAATCTTTGGACTGGAGCAATCTCTTGACTCCAATTGCTAAAGAAAGAAGAGGGCCTAGGCCCATACCCAGTGCGACCTTCCTTCCATGCCTCAAAGAGGGCAGGGTCACGGCTCCAACTTAACCCCTTCACTGACCTTGGGCCAGCTGTCACAGAGGGCAGCCATATAGGTGAATTAAGGGATTTATTACGAATGCTGCCAGACAATCTTGCTGCATCAGCCGATAACATGGATCCTCAATCTGGATATATGGCGAGCAATGCGCAGAGATTCCAGTAAATCACATTCTCTGTGCTTGCAAGCAGCATGCAAGCAGACAACTTCACTAAACAAGGACACATGTAACTGCAAACACGTACTTAAAAGCGCGTGCTACCTGCCTCTTTGCTAAGCACAAGTATAACGATTACAATCAGGAATACCTAAATGGAAGAGCGAGTTGCCGTACTTCAGAGCAACAAACCGAAAGTAGTCTCGCCAGATTAGCTCAAACAGAACCCTGGTTTCAGCAAGCACAAGAATGAGAGCAATATGCAAGCAAATTGAGAAGGTGCTGCTTATTTACCAAGCCTTCAAATAATACGGTCTTGACTTGAAGAAGGGCACCTGACGCAGGACATTGACATGCTGGCAAAATGCTGCAGGACCAAGCAAGAACATTGGAATGCTGGTATTCACCAGTTCCAGATCCACTACAAAAAGCCTGGATGGTGCTTTTACCAGTAAGTGGAATCATTCGCAACTCTTTGGGATTCGTACCGCTTGACCTGCCAGACCATATTACCAGACATCATTGAACTTTCATATTGAGCAAATACTGATTCTTTGGCCTTCAGTCTATCCCCCAACCCCCACCCCACATCCGCCCCTCTCCCCCCAAAGTAAGCCAATACATGGACTTGCTAGTAAATAATGACATGCAATGCATCACAGTCAGCTGTGAGTAGCATGAACCAATGATGGAAAAGGAGTGGTCTAAGTGAGCCCACAAGGAACTCTACGTCATATCTGAGTTGCAGCAACACATGTGAATTGGACAAAGGCAGAACAAGTCATACCTCTTCGTATATGAAGCGAGGGGACAAGCAACCAGCCGCAAGCCACGGCGAAAACTTGGTCGAATAATCAGCCCCAAGCATCCCATTGCGTGTATGCTTGTATTCTCTGATGCAATCCTACAAGCACCAATTGCACAGACCACTTCAACAAGGCACGTCAACTCAGCCCTATGGCTGCTCAGCATCTAAACAGGAACCATCAACCAGAAGTACGATATGCTGAGATCTAGACAGTTTATCATCATGCCTGGAAGATGCTGTGTATTGCTTAGGTGCAGCATGCAGTAAGGTCCCTCACAGTATCCCAAAAGTAATGCTTGAGGCGCTCAAGTGCGACTGTCTCCCCACCCACTATGTGCATGACACCTCTCTCGTCCTGACACATGTTGACTCGTGTCAGCTTCTGGGAAGTCTGTAAGTGCCACAGGAAGATATCATGCTTAGCTCGCAAGGATGTGTAGTGGAGCTTACATACTTGCTTACGAGGCTGAAGTCCCAATTCTTCCAACTTGGGCAGCTCACCCTTGCCTCCAATAGATTTCAAAATGTCGCCATCAGGCATAGGTGCAAGCTTCCCTGGCATAGCTATGGACTTCCGAACTTCACTCGATGACTCCACGGCCTTCAGGAATGAACGATAGCTTGGTGAACTTTGTAAGACGACCACAACCTGCCTGTAAGGCTGAGGTGCTGCTCAATTCATTATATTCTGCTTATCCTCTCTACTAACTCCTACTTCAAGGGTACGCTTTTCTGTCAACACTCAGCCACTGAGTCTTTTCCAAAGAGCAGTCGTCATCCCTCAGCGCTGAAAGCCAATGTATCTGCAAGCATGCCAAAGTAAGAGCGTGCGGCAACTAACAAGAGGAGCACAGCACCAAAAGACGGTCTCACCTTCCTGAACTGTGTGTACACATCAGGGGTCTGATTAACGGGAAATGGAAGGTCGTCCAGGTGGTACATTGTGTGCCCCCATACATATTCCAGCCTGACCCTGTGCTTCCTGCTCCCGTCAGCTGGAATGGTGGCAGCCTCATCCAGCCTCTCAATCTCACGAGCCACGCCCTTCTCCACCCTGATCTCCTCGTCGCAAGTCTCTCTCTGCACAAACACCTGGGGCCACATAACAAGCACCAAGTGACAGTAAGTGGAGGACAGGATCTGCATCTCTCCTGGACTCCCAGAGGACAGTCTCATATGCAAACCTTCGCATTTCTAATACCCAAAGTGTGCAACACGACATCAACATCAAAACTAATAATGCTTTGATAACCGCAGGGAGCCCCTTCTCTGCCTCAATCAGAAGGGTCAAAAAGCACAGTGCCCTACCGTGTGTGCTTTCAACGCGTGTGCAATTTTAGGAACAACTTCCTCCGGCTTCCCGAACCTGACAATCAAGTCCGAGCCTCTGGCCTGTAAGCTCGCTCTAAGGTCGGCCACACTGTCCAGCATAAATTGCGCCCTGAGTTCTGCGTCACAACAATTACAGACTGCTGCGTTAGTGCAGCTAGCTAGTAGATGGGTGGCGTGCGTGGTATTTTGCTTGGAAGAAATTTACATACTGAGTGCAACAGCGGTTTTCCAAAAAAACCCCTCGTCAGGAAAGCACGCAACTTTTTTACATAGCACAAACAAAACCCACCTCCAGTCTTTGGTAAGCCATAGGTGTACGTCTGGCCAAAAAACCGTGGGTCCAGGCAGTAGAGCGGCACAAGGACCTCCGTGCTCCTGTGAGCTCGTATGAGTGCCTCGTTGTCGTGCACGCGTAGGTCGTTACGGAACCACACCACCGCGATCCCAGCACCCGCCCCGCCGCCATTGCTTGCCACTGGCAAGCCGGCGCGCACGGGCCTGACAGGCTGCTGCATTGCAGCAGGCGCTGCGGGCGGCCACCCACATTTTGCCGCAGGAGACCGAAGTCAGCTCGTCGCGAGGGGTAGTCACCAAAGCACTCGTAGCACGTCGTGAGCACGTGATTGAGTACCAGAACGAGCTCGCCAAAGGCACAAGATTCAGCTGCTGTGACATGCCAATTGCACACATGAGGGCTGAAGGTGCGGCGACGATCGGTGGGGGTCCAGACCGACGTCAATGACCATCTCCTCACCGGCGATGGCCCGACGGCCCCACAGAAAGCCAGTCGGCGGCGCTGCCACTGGCCGCCGGAGGCGCGCGCCCCTGACGAGGAAGCTGCTCCAACCGGCGCCGCACGCCAGCGAATTCAGCTCCCTGCTCCGGCGGGCGACGGGGCGGCCTCAACTCAAGCGGCGGATCAGCAAGGCGGGCTGACGGCGATCGAGCGCCAGCGCCGCGGCGGCGCTTTGCAGCCACGTCTCGGGCGCGCTCAGCCCCAGCGGCACTGTAGTTGGCGGGCTTTATGCGAGCTCGCGCAGCAAGAGCTGAGCATCGTCACCTGCGAAAGGCGGAGGGGCTTTGGGGCGAGCCGCCGGCGGCGGCGGCGGCGGCGGCGGCGGCGGCGGCTGCGGCGGCGGCGGCGATGGCGGGCATGCGGGGCCGACGTGGTCGTGTGGCTGGCTAGCGCGCGGAGGACAGGCGTGAATTGGAGCTCCGGGAGGGCCAGAGCGGCCAAGTACGGAGGCCAGCAGGTCCCCAGTTCTGAAACATCGGCGCGCTTCCCGACTCCTTGCATTCTTTATTTACTTCGATGTTTCTTTTTTGGGCTGGCCATCGCTCACAATAAAAGACAGCGCTTCCAGATTTACTGGTGGCTGTGAGAGGCCCGCCCAAAAGAATGGACAAGGAAGGTCTGGAGGGGCCGGATGGCGCAAAAAGCAAGAAGCAAGATATTAAGTGCTAAGACGGCAGCAAGGAAATTGCTCGCCCCTAGAAACAGAGGGGCTAGCAAAGCCAGCCCAGAAAAGAATGGACAATATTCAAGGGCCATAGAAAGGTGCCGAAAAGAAAAAAAGAAGAGCAAGGGGGGGCGCTCAGTAACCTCGAGTCAGCAAGTGCAAGTCAGAGTAAACAGCAGAAATCCACTATTGGAAACTCTTTCGCTCTTTGGACGTTGCTCATTCTTCTGTGGGCTCTTGCGCTCTGTTTCTTCTGCTTAGCTCGTAGTTTGGCCCCTTCGAACTTTGTCAATTCTTTTCGGGCTGGCTTCTCACAGCCCTTGCCCCCATTGGGAGAGCCACTTCTTCTTCTTCGTTCTTCTTGCGCCTCCTACTCTTCCCAACCTTGTCCATGCCTTCTGGGCTGGCCTCTCCCACGGCGGGGAAGCAAGCGCGGCCAGATTAATTGGTGGCTGGGAGAGGCCAGCCCAAAGGAATGGACAAGGGGAGCGGACAGCGACCCACGACCGCCTTCGGGATGCGATGCATGGCATCCTTTTGGAGTCTGGCTTTTCGGTGCCCAGTCTCTCTGACCTCAGGCTGCTTAGCAGGGGTTACTGAGTGCTTCGTAGCTGCTTGATTTCCTTTTAGTGCTTGTTATTCTTCGTACTTCCCCTGGCCCCTTCTCGTCCTTTGTTCATTCTTTACTGAGTGGTCCATCCTCCCCCGTTCTGTCATAGCCTCTTCAGGCTATGGGAATGGCTATTGGCTATTCTTTTCGGGCTGGCTTCTCACAGCCCTTGGCCCCATTGGGAGAGCCACTTCTTTTCTTAGCGGTTCCCCTGGCCCCTTCTCGTCCTTTGTTTATTCATTTTTGGGGCTGGCCTTTTCCAGCCCCTACCCTCAATGGGCGAGCCCTTCTTCTCGCAGCCAATCGATTCCTCAAAATCATCGCCATACTTTTTAAGAGCTGTTTCGTCGTCTCAAGCCCTCGCTCCCTTCTCTTTTTCTTTGAAGAAAGTGCTCGCCCATTGAGGATAGGGGCTGGAAAAGCCAGCCCAAAAAAAGGAGGAACAAACTGCTGCTTGCCCTTCACCAAGATATCGTTACGTGGCCCCGCTTACTAACCCCGTGGCTCGCGCGGCACAGTTGGCTCAGTCATGACTGAGCTCAACTCGCGTCATCGTCAAAGTCGCCGTCACTACGTCAGCACCTCCTGCCAGCGGGCTAGCGGTCCGCTCGGCCGACCCCGTCCTTGCTGGTCAACGGCCCCGGGTCGCTGATTCCCGGCTTTGGACGCCAGAGCCAGAGTCAGCCCCGCTGACCTGCAAAGTGGGTTTCCGTCGCAAGGGGCCACGTGGGCCTCATCGAGCTCCGCTGCTCCGAAGCTGGGCGAGCGCTCAATGGTGAGGGGGATCGCATGTGTCTGCCGTCTGGTATTGGGGCCTAGTCAACCTATGAGCAGTTACCGGATGTGCAGTAAGCGGGTAGGTAATGCAACATGCGAACCTTCTTCACACGTGTCCGGCGTCATGCCCGTTACCAACAAATACGGCAAGCCTTACCTGCGGCGTCCAGACCTCTCTGCCGACCCCCAGAGCGATGGGCCTCTCCTCCTCCTCGACATTGTACGCTTTTAAAGCGGGAGCACCCATGTCGCTGTGCCTGGCTGGGCAACAACCCGCTCCAAGCACAAAAAGGAGGGGCATTACGAGGCCCACCACGAGGGGACCACTTCTATGCGTGACGCTATGGACGTGTACTACGGCTATGGTAAGAGATGGTCCTTTGACCTTCAGCATGTGGCCCAGCTGGTTAACACGCCTTGTCGCAGTCGGGGGGGGGGCAGCTTGAGGCACACCAGCAAACCGCAGAGGCATCGGATGCACCTTACAAAATGCATCGCTCTCTGCAACGCTTACAAGATTTGGCTATTCATTGCATGCCGGAAGCACTCTAAGTCAGGCCACTGGCTTCCGTGGCGGTGCTCCAGCTCCCAAAGTGTCTGTCCCATATTCTGTGTGCTCACTCAGGGGTACTGATGTCTTCCTTCAGCCGGCTTTTGCACTGATACCTCAGCTCTTTTGTTAACATAGAGCTTTGCTCTTTGTAGCCCCATTCTTAGCACTTGCCCTTGTATCAAAAAAGTAATGGTTTGAACAGCTCGCTGCTGACTGCAAGCTCGCCCGCTTTGACAGTGCAAGCCGACTCAAGTCTTCCGGCCAGGTGCATACGACTGCAAGGTGCTGCAGCAGGCCATTCTCGCTAGTGCTGGCCCTTCTTATTGTACAAGTTTGTACCAATTTGTTTGTGGTGTTTGTCTTTTTACGGTTCCCTGCAGGTGCTTATAGGCTTGGGCTTTTCGAAAGTCTACAGTTTGAGGTTCTTTGGACATCCAGTTTCTGCTATACTGTTCCAGACTAGCCAATAAGCTCCCTGCATCCATACTAGTGCCGATAGCCAACCCCACGCATGTCCAGCAAGATCAAGTAATGAAGGAAAATCATAGGACGGTCTGACGAATTCCACAAATAGTCAGCGACGCGCAATCAGTAGTACGATGCCATTGAGAAAGGAAGCCAGCACCCGGACAATAGCAACTGAAATGGAAGTTTCAAAGGGCGGCAGAACAGCTCACTTAAGTCAAAGCGACTTGATGACTAGCTCCAGCTCGAAATACAACCTACAAATGTAGATACTGTACACAATCCCGTCGACTAACAGCAACATGCTTCAAATGATTTCAATGAGCATTTGCTGTAGACCTGCTGTAGACGGCAGCCCATCCTTTCCCCATGTATGGACGGATGGTATTACTGCTGCAATTTCAATAGAGAGAGAGAAGGCGCGCTCTGCGCTTTAATTAGAGGGAGGCCAAGCAAGCCAGTAAACTGCACAGAGGAACAAAGAGAACTTAACATGGCCTAAGGCAACAAAACGAAAAAACACAAGTGTTGGGGGACTTTAGTACCCACGAGTGAGCATGGATGTATCGTTCCATCGTTTGTGAGCGCCAACCAGCGCTGTTGATGTAACATGATTGGAAAGTTGCGAGCGAGTTCCAACATGCTTACCCGTACTATGAGGCCGTCAGGCTCATACGCTCATACGCACGGACATTTATGTGCCGTTCCGCACTCGTCCCATTCTCGTCCTTGGTCGACATGGTCTTGCCAGGTGACCCTCAGTGGGTCCAGCACATTGGCAGGTGGCTCTCGGTGAGTCCACACACGGCCCAGGTGGTCCTTCAAGTGCCTTCACCTGGTCCTTAGGTGGTCCTCAGGCCCTCAGGGCCCTGACGGCACCTTTGGCGGCAGTAGCTCTGTCGCTAGCCGCTTGGCAGCAAACGCGTGTCGTGTTACTCTCGTGCGGCCCATCACTCGCGGGGTGGGCCTTTGGGCAACCCCCACACCCTGGAGGGAGGGGGCACGGAGAAGCACTACAAGGATCGGCCGAGAGACCCGGCTGAGGGAGCTCGGAATGGTAAAGCCCAAAGAGGCGCAGTACTGCTGCTGCCTGCTTCGCAGCCCGTCGCCGCAGCTCGCTTTCGGCTTGCTACGAAGCGTCCGTGGCTGGCCCTTGATGGGCTAGTTGCTGACTAGTGCCCAGGAGGTGGGCCTGCTGCCTGACGGCTGCACCACAGGGCGCAGTCTTTGATTGCGCTAAAGCGCTAGTGCTTCATTGTTTAGGAGAACAGCACTTCCAAATTGACTGGTGGCTGTGAGAGGCCCGCCCAAAGAAATGGACAAGTTCTGGAGGGGCCGGATGGCGTAAAAAGCAAGACACTAATGGCTAAGCCGGCAGCAAGGGGGCTAGGAGGTTTGCTCCTAAACCCCCTATGTCGGAATTGGACCAGGACCAGGATTTTTTGATTCTGTGTACAGAAGCAGGTCACTATACGCGGTCTCGCTGGTCATCATCAGCGAGAGGTTGAATGTCAGCACGAGAAGACCCCATCCCCCGCCAATGGATAGGCCAGTGGCAATAATACTGCATCATTGCCTGCCGACTGATGCTGACGCGCCACATCAGCTCGCGACCGTAGATGTTGTGACAGGCAGCATGCACACACACACAGCTTCTGCTATTGTGCCCTCAGCGAGGAGTTTCGAGGCAAATGATTGAGGCATTGGTGCATCGAGATGGATACGATGTACAATATGGCGGGAGCTTGGGTAATAAAGACGACAGATCCGAGCATGGCGACCCTACCCGCCGCTTAGTGCCTGTCGCTTCGCTTTCGCTCAACTTGCCAAGCCACAACGAAGGTGGAGACAAGCACCTGGTCAGGCCAGGTGGCCGTTGCGTTAGGCAACACTTCGACCCGCCAGCTTCTCGTGGCCCGCTTGCAGAGGAGCACATGACATTCAGAGGCGGCTGTGCAAGCCAGCCGAGCAGACACACAGAGTATCGGGAGAGCATCAACACTCCGCCACAAAAAGCTGGCACGGACGGGAGCGGCGACCATCGCCCGACTCTTGCAATCCGCATGTACTGGGTGGATGGACAGGCCGCTCGCCGAGTCTGCTGGCCCATCAGCCGGGCGTGGTGGGCGCACAAGCCCCGATGCGACGAACTCCCGGCGCCTCCCCGCTGGCGGTGCCGCCCAAGGCGGGGCGTGTCAAGGGGCCCCCGCTGAGTGGGCTCCTTCCTGCTCGAGAAGCTAGAGGATCTGAGCTAGAGAAATCAAGTTCCGCTGTCATATCCTTCTCCCCACTGAATACACGGCCGGGCAACGAGGGAGGTGGCTTCGGGGGCCGCTGCAGGCCCAGCGGGGGGGAGTGGCCCGCGACTGGCGCCGGGTCCTCCGGAGATTCCGCATGCGGCCCCGTCGTCGCCCCGCGGGGCATCAGCCCCGCCCTGCTCGGGGCATCCACTCCCTCCCCTCCTCACGGATCATCAGATGTGCTTGCCTATGTACTTGGCCATTCTAGCCTTCGCTTATTCCAGATACACGAGACTCTCACAGCCATTGCCCCAGGGTATGCACTGCCATTTGCCTTTACAGTGCAGTGGCTTGATGGCCACTCTCTCACTTCAAGCGCACTGCGCGCCTTCTCTCTTCACGCCAGAATGATGCATTGGCTCGAAACGGCCTCGCCATTACATTCGCACCGCGCGCGCCCTCACTTGCTGGGGGCTCTTCCCTCCTGCCCGCTCGCCTGCCGGCGCAGACCGCCCCGCCCTCCGCCGCGCCTCTCGGGCTCCTCCAGGCCGCCCCCCTGCCGGCGCCAGCCAGCCCCGCCCTGCCCCCGCGCGCTCCCAGAACCTCCATGATCAGCCAGCTCCTCATCAGCACCGAGCAGATTGACAATGATTAGTAGCTTGCTAAGGTTCACAACATTGACTTGTGCAACAATCCCTATGAGGACCTTAATGTCAGCAATGTCGCTCGGCTCAAATTTCGAGTCCACGTCCTTTCCCCCAGGACTAGACTCTCACAAGCATTTTGTTGATATTCTGGGGTCTTTTGAAACAGAGACTTTGACGAGCTGTCCCACTATAAGCGCCACCAATGAGGGAATTCAGAGGTAAAAACAAACCTCAAAGCCCAATGTCAATGATGTACTCTTGAGTGACGACTCCAGCTTGGGGCCTGCTGCTGTCGTAGTTTGGTGATTCACGATTGAAATGTACTTGTTTTGGAGGTCTCCGGAGCATTGAGCTACGAGATCTATGAAAGTCGCGAGATCGGCATACGGCTGCTCAAGAAGTCGTGGCTTGCCGCCTCGGCACACCCGCGTTGGAGGGCAAGCAGCTTGTACTGGCACGTGAAGCAGGCGCTGAAGGCGACAAGGCTGGGGAGTGAGAGCCGACGAGGCCCGGGCGCGAAGGCATCTATGAAATCGTCTCGAGGTGATCGATGAACGCCGCCAGGCGAGGTGAGCCGCGCCGGATAAGGCTTCCTTGAAACCGGTGGATGGGACGGAGGCCAGTGGTGTGGGTTCCGCGATGGCCCCGTTCAGGCGACCATGGGGAGAAACAAAGTGGCTCTTCAAGGGGGGCGAGGGCTGTGAACAGCCCCTCTTCTCTATGGGCGCGCGCACTTGCTTCTTGTGAACAGCCGGAAAACTTGGTGGAGCTCGCCTTCTCCGACGGTGCTGGCCTTGGCGAGGGACCTCCGCGTGGCGGTCGCGGCCGTGGCGTCGCGGCGGCAGCCGGCCTCAGCGCTGACCCTGACGCTGACGTTGGCGATGACGTGGCGGCGACGGCATCATTGGATGCGGACGGGCCGAGACCGGGGTGGGGCTGCCCCGCGACGGCGCCCGCTCGTCGGGAGCCCGACGACGGCGGCGCCGGGGCTGCTCGGCTCGGCGCGCCGGGGTCGCCAACCAGGGATCTCCGGTGTCACGTGTCAGGCGATGGGGCGCCCAGAGCGGGCTTCGCGCGCACGAGCGTCTGGGAGAGGCATCTTCCGGGCGGAATCCTTACCCCGGCGGGCAGCGCCGGAGCGGCGGAGCTCGCTGCTCGGCGCGGAGCCGCCACGCGGCAGCCGGTGGTTGGGGACAAGGTTTGGCCCATCCCCGCGTCTTCCGGAGCGCCGCCCCGCGCCAAAACCCCGACTGAACCCCAGGTTAGTGCCCCCCCCCCCTCCTCCCCCCCCCCCCCCCCCCCCCCCTCCCCCCTCCCCCCCCCCCNCCCGGGGGTTGCACTTGGCCGCCCTTCTGTCCCCTTCACCCCTGCAGCTGCGCCTCCCTCCGGACCCCTCCCCGCGGCCGAGCGGCGGCGCGGCCATGGCGCCCGCGATGGTGCTGGCGGCAGCGGCGTTGGCTTCGCTGCTCGCCGTGGCTCTGCAGCCCGACGGGGCCGCCGCCGCTGGTGAGCCCGCCGCTCGTCCCGGCACCCGGCTCAAAGCAGCTTCGGACAATGCAGCTCTGGGGGAGTCGCTGGTTGCCTGCGCCGACGCCACAGGCGCCTAGTTGTGACCCCCGTGGCTCCTCCCTGTCTCGCTGGCTCTCCAGGCATGCACCCTCCGGGCGTGGGAAACCACCCGCCGGGCCCAAAAGAAGCCAAGCACCCTGGCCATGCCGGCAACCACCCACCTGGTGTCGGTCATCACCACTACAAGAACCCGTATCCTCGCCACCCGCCTGGCGTCGGCCACCACCCGCCGGGCGTCGGAGGCCACGCCGTTACCAACCAGCCTCCTTCGCCTCCCCACGTCCGTCCCAAATTTCGTACGTGCACCAGTCTATCTTTCTCAGGACGGCCTGTTGACTGTAGCTGAGACCTATGCATGCGGTCCTGCGACAGACTTCTCAGCAGCAAGGACGTCCATAAGAGGATCGGACAGCCTGCTGTAACCGTAGCTGTTCTGGGGTTTATAGTAAGAGGTTGGCCCCTCGTGAATGACGCTGGCATTGGCAAGCTGAGAGCTTGGCACCTTCACGAGTGGCCGCCCTTTTCTCGGATGACATTGCCAGTGCCTTTGACACTGGCATCGAGGTATGAGGGCTTGCTTGTGGTCAGCTGGGAGCTGAGGGCTCTTGGGCCGTGGCTGACGTGCGAGACTCGCGTCGTCTCCCCGTTGCTTGCAGCACCCAGCTCACCACCTCCGCCGCCCGTCCCTCCTTCCCCTCCGCTCCCACCACCTGCTCCGCCTACACCCCCCGGCAAGGTCGGCCCTCCGCCACCCCCAGTGGTCATCAAGGTCGGGCCGCCTCCGCCTCCGGTGAAGGCCGGGCCGCCGCCGCCTCCCTTGAAGGCTGGCCCACCGCCACCCCCCATCAAGGCCGGCCCTCCGCCGCCCCCAGTGACCTCCTTCAAGGCACCCCCTCCCCCACCTCCCGCAAAGGCTGGCCCCCCACCCCCCCCCTCCCCCCCGGGAACTGTGGTGTCACCTCCGCCAGTGGCAACTCTGACTCCTCCCACGCCCGTGGTGCCTGGGACGCCGGTGACCCCTGGCACGCCTGTGGGCACGCCCGTCACTCCTGGTGTACCGACGCCTGTGGCGAGCCCCCCACCGGGCACTCCACTCAGCTCACCACCTCCGGTCGCAGTGGCCTCCCCTCCGCCTGTCATAGCGGCCAGCCCACCCCCTCCAGTACCCATTGCTCCTCCTCTCCCTTCTCCGCCTCCTGGGACTCCACTCAGCTCCTCGCCGCCTCCTCTCGCCTCCCCACCTCCGCCATCACCTCCACCACCTTCCCCGCCGCCCCCGCCTCCTCCGCCGGCTCCCGACTCGCCACCTCCACCACCAAGCCCCAACCCACCTCCCAATCCGCCTCCCAATCCACCTGGCTTCAGTGAGTCAACCACCAGCTTCAACCCCAGAATGTGCTGGTCAAATTGTTTCTTGACTACAGAGATTCCTCTCCACTCAAATGCACTGTGCCATCTTTGATCTCTGAAGTGCCATGTTGAAGTGCTGCACACAAGCCGTCTCCTGCATTTAAGATAACTGCTGCTGACATTGCACCTGGTTTGCTCGTCATATCTGCAGCGTGCATGGGAAATCCATGTGCACAAGGGACAGTCGCTGACCCCAATTCAGTGTGCACTCCTATCCCGGGTGCCGGACCTGGCGAACCTGGATTCACATGCGCCTGCTCCCCAGGATTCGTTTCAGTCACGGGGGAAGGCAATGCTTGCGGTAAGTGCAGTTTGCGTATCTGTAGTATGTTATTGGTTAGAACGAGATTCCATCATTGTGCACTATCAATATCTGAAGGCTGTCGATCGTGAATGCAGACAAACCATGTGCTACCAACCCCTGCAACACACAGGACAAGAATGCCAAGTGCACGAACGATCCCAACCAGCCCAACGGTTACAACTGCACATCTTCTACAGGCTACATTGCTAATGCAGATCTATCACAATGTGGTGAGCCACTGTGCTTGTCCATTGAAACGATGTGAGCTGATTGAGCTGCCTCTTCTTGCAGCCATACTCTTGTTCAATGTTGGCAGGGTTGTTGTTTCCTGACTGCTTCTTGACTGCCTTGCTTGTGTCTGCCAGCTGTCAACCAGCCATGCAACGACCCGAACCTTTGCGTACCTGGCTCCAACAACCTAGGCTGCTGCCAGAAGTATGGCGACACTGCAGCTACTTGTTCAGCCAAGGGCTCTAGCGATTACACCTGCACGTGCTCCGCCGGTTACACCTTCGGTCAAACAACGCCGGGTGATGGGTGTGTCGGTAAGTGCTATGTAGTGAGTCGTACTTGTATTTAGAGAATGTATTATTATGCCGTTGGTGTACTTAGCCTTCAACCTCAAGACTTCACAGCTGCCTCTATTACAAGGGCTGACTCACAATGCGCGTCCTGCATTTGACCCCCCATAGTCTTACCTCTGGTGTCTGTGCCCCTGGGGCTTGCAGACGCGTCGACGCCAACACTTACTATTATGCCATCGACTATCAGCATCTGGGACTCTCTCAACTCCCTCAACTTTGGCCAAATTGACTTCTGCACCAACAACCCCTGTGCTCCATACAGCACAACCATCACTGCGGCCACGGATGCTCATAACAATGACTATCTTCACAACTGCAATCCGGCCTTCTATGCCATCCCAACAACAGCTTGCATTGATAACAGCACGGCGGATGGTTTTACAAGTACTGCAATCATCAATGGTGCGACCATCACTGGCCTTGTACAGTGGGGTCTTAAAACCACTACGCCAGCCAAGGTGACCGACTTGTCATTGCAGCCAAACCAGGCCTTGTTGACAACGTCTGTGACAGGTATTCCTCGCCGCCTGCCCCTCTCTCTGTGCCAGTGTGCACATTGAAGATGCCGCCAAATGCCAAGTATTATTTAGTTGTCCTATTTATTATTGTAGCATATTCAGCTATGGTGTGCCTGCTTATTTAGGAGTAAGACGAGCATGGTACTGCTCAAAGGTTGCTTGGCCCATGGTTCGCAAAATGATGGAAAGAATCTGCTCCTGCTGTTGAGATGACCGGCGAGATGAAGCTCCATTCTCTGTCCAGATTGCTTTTGCATGCTTCTTGCCTGAAGAGGACCTCTTGCTCATGCCAGTCCAGAGCTCATGCAGGTTATGCTGACTACGGCACGACGGGTGTGGGTGTGTCGGCACAATTTTACCTGGCGACTTCTCCTGCTACTGATGCCACTCGGCCAGGGTCAAAAGCGATCAATGCAATCTTCAACAACAACAACCAATCAGCAGATGCTAGCAAGTGCGCGCTGTCAATCACTGGGAGTTCACCAGTGTGGCGCTTCTACCAGGGCACCCCTGTAGTCCCAGCGCCCATCTATGCGGTTGGCGTCCTGACTTCCACAACTGCCAACCTTGGTACATACCAGATATATGTTGGCACCAACAAAAACCAGCCGGACGGGGCTGGCAATGCTCTGTGTGGCGGTGCTTCGCCATCGCCCGACTTGCCTGGCCAATTTGGGGAGCTTGTGCGACTTTGCACACCAGCGCCAGCCTCCACAACTGTTCAGCCAACATACCTTCCTGGACCATACGTCCATGTTGTTGCTCCTGGTGCCGGACGCACTTTGGAGCTATGCAAAGTATCAATCTTTGTTGAGTGTAAGCGGACATCCTCAGAGTCTCTGCTCTCTTAACTGCAAAATTGCTAGTCGATGATGCTGATGCTTGACAGCGTGAGAACTGCTACTTGTTCTTAACTTGGTTCCTTCTTGTTGCAGACCCACCGCCACCATCTGCCTAGCGGACATGGTCTGGACACACAACTGTGGTATGGTGCGTTTGAAGTAACCCAGTGACTTGGCTGGCCTGAGGGGTCACCAGACTTGCATGCAGCTGTGGATTGCAATCGCAGGTCGTCTGGCTGCCTACTATGAGCACACATTTTGGCTCTCCTCTTCATGGCCAATGGTTAGGGCCTTCTGAGAAGCTGAAAAGTTCAATTGTAGCACCTTCAGCATGTAGGGCTTAGTGGAGCCTCGAAATCTTGTAAGTCAGATATGCAAGTTGTAAACACATCCAGTAAGTTGGTTGTGCCTAGACAGCTTGTTGCAATGGGTTGAATGCCAAGTTGAGGAGTGCAATGACTGTCCCACCAATCTACTCCTTGTGCTTGACAAGGAGGATGAGTTATCGGTAGTGGGGGTCTTTTTAGCCAAATTCCTGCACGAAGGAGCAGTTGCGCTCGCAGTGCGGGGGGCCTGGTCCAATGTGAGTCAGGTCTTGTATGTGGCACCGTACTGAAGCAGCATAGGAGCATTTATATCCTTGGCGGCTGTTGGAGCAGGCGCTGTGACAGGCCTCGGTGGCACGGGGCTTTTCCAAGAGCCTTCAAACTTTAGGTGCAGGTGTGGCAGGAGAATGAGATTCATGGAAGTATCTGAAATGTGAGGGGACCATGCCTGCATCCGAGCGATGCTGGAGGATGGCTGACACCTATCTTGAGTGCGGGCTTAGCCTTTGCTAGTCTGATGTCTGGCCTGTGCCAGTCTAGTCTGTCTGCAGACGTGATGGGGGGGGTTTTGCTTTATCTAAGGGAATAGGGGAAACGTTCAAATAAGAGGACATACAGGTATTCAAATAAGAGGACACAGGTGGAAGCGACAAAGCGAAGCTTATCAAACACAGTCGAGTAGTGCAGTCTCAAGAGTCGACAGACTGGAGGCAGGTCCGAGGCAATCGTAATTCTAGTGGAGTTCGCTCCCACTCACCAGCCACATTACTTACTTCGACCAGCCTCCTCCGGAATTGGCGAGGTGGGGCGCACGAGCCGCGCTGCGATGCTTCAGGCGATGCGGGCGTTGTCAGCACTGGCGCCTCTGCACCAAAGAAGTGGGGAGCCTCACCACAGTGAATAATATAAGCCATCAGATGTTCTTGCCTGGAAGAATGTAGCTCTCTCAAAGAAGGTAGGAGCTGGGAAAGGCCAGCCCATAAGAAGTAAACAAGGTCTGGAGAGTTGACAGGCGCCTAGACCACACAGCTATGCACGAGACTACCGCAGATGGGAGCTTTACAAACACGAGTTAGCAGAAGCAAGTCAGAGTAACTCGCAGCTGGGAAAGAGGCACCCCGACGAGACCCAGAAGCAGCAGACATAGCGCAGCCTGCCCGCAAGTGGACTGCTCTAGCCAGGGAGCGGTGGAAGGGGACAGACAGCCGCATGCGGTAGACCTGGGCAAGCGACCCGGGAGCGCTGAAGCCGGGCAGCTCCCCTTGCTGACCAGGCCGACGATCGATAGCCTGCCCGGGCAAGCCGCTTGCCGTTGTACTTGGCCACTTTGGCTTTCCGTTATGGCCTGCAGTTGTGTCAACACCCGCAGGGTTTCCTCCCCGGATCACGAGCCCCCCCCGCCGGCGGCGACTAAAGAGATAGCACCACGGCCGCGGGTCGACTGCTCAGGCCTACGCCGAGGATTTCTTTACCGTAAGCCTCCCCCGTACTCCCTCGTAGGCCGGCGGCGGCCACTTCGGCTGGGCAGCCCTCGCCCTTGTGTGCCTGGCAGCTGCAAGAGTGGCGGGCTGGTGCAGAAGCTGCCTCACAAGCTCAAGCATGCGTTTCCTCTCACACCCCCATCTCTTGTGCATTTTCTCTGTGCACGCAGGCTGTGCTCAGGAACGCTTGGCACAGTGTGTTCAACGCGGCCGGGCCCGAGCATGAGCGGCGGCGAGGGCTTCTGCTCCTCCAACTCCGATTCACCTGCACGCTCAGCGCGCCACACTACCAATCAGCCACCTTCAAGTAGGCGAGGCTTGCGGGGCCGCCTTTGCTGCCCGCCGCCACCAACCTCGCGGTGCTTTCGGTGAGCTGGCAGTGGGGGAGTTACCTGTGCTGGAGTGAAGGAGCCCGGCAGGCGAACTCAATTGCGTGGAGGGAGGGCGCCCTTGTCCTCCTCGCCCTTGTCCTTCAACCGCATGGCGCACATGCTATCGCACCACCATAAATACCGTCGGCGGCCTTGGCTGCCAACGAGTCATCATTGAATATCTCTCTGTTCTGCCAGTGGTCAGCTGCAATAGTCTCCTGTAAGAGGTCCGAAGTAAAGCGCAGCAGCAACGCCTGCTGGACGATCTCAGAAGATATTGGGCACCAAAGACGGTGGCGCTTCCTTGCAGCTGACCGCGGCAGCTCCTCCGATGGAGTCTCCCTGCCACCTGTCAACAGCACCTCGTCCTCCGCCACGCCTTTGTTGTGAGGCATTAGCAAGCCTCGAGAGATCGTGAGCAATTATGGGCCGATACCACTAAAAGGCCGAGGGTCAAGATCAGGTCAGGGCTTTGCTTCGAATAATGGAGCAGAGTCAGTGCAAGTATTGGCGCTGTGCTCAGCAACTGAAGCCATCAGATTGAAAGCTGGGGGCGTTGAAGGAGTTGCTGTGCCTTCAGCTCCACTGACGTATGTCACAGTAAGAGGGCAGATGCGTCGACACCTGCACTGGCTGGAGAACTGGCTCAGCTGGAGAACGTGGAGACAACGATGAGGCCGCCCATGCGCCTGGTCGCCACGAGGAGCGCCACTCATTGCGGCTGTCATAGAGTCAGGGTGAGCGCCTGCAGTATTATTAGATTAAATGGCTGGGATGCTGCCCTAGGACTTCACCTTTAACAGGCTGCCAAGCTTGCAGTCGATTGCCAGAAGCCTTGCTCATCTCAGTCTTTTAGATTGGATCTCATGCCTTTGGCCAGGGCTCAACACTCAGTATTAGAAGATCTGGGTCAAACAATCAAGATTTGAGCGCCAACTGCAAAAGAGGCTGCAGGCCATCGCAGACAATGTGCAAAAGCACGGCGAAATGCTCATAGTGGACAATATTATCAATTGCTGGTGCTGTCAAAGTAGGTGCAATCTGGAGCAGGTAAGTTTTGAAAGCCTGCGCGCTTCCACTGACGAATCAGGGTTGAGCAGATTCTCAGAAGGCGAACTGGTCAAAACGAGAGACTTGGCTCAACAGACTGGCTCATGCCTACCCCTTCAGGCTTGGTCAGGTGAAGAGGTACATATTGTTGGAGGTTGGGGCTGCCTGGCCCGTTTGGTCCCCTCAGCCACAGTAGCCAGGGTGGCCTGAGACCGTCACTCTTTCCACAACCTACCACTACCTCGCGGGTACCCCGTCACTGTCGTTGTGGCACATGTCGGGTCGCCATATGATAGCCCATTTGCAGCAGCACATCCCCTCAGTGATGCGTGCCCCTCGGGCTCCCTTGACTGTTGCTTGTGCTCGCTTGAGCTGCACAGGTGGCAGGAGTCGTTCAAGCACTGATGCCAATGTGGGAGCAAATGGGACATACCTGACCTTCGTTGGGTCGGAGGTGTTGAATGTAATCATCTGGTGGTTTAGCGGGTCGGATTTGGTGACCATCTAACTCGGCCTTTTGGGCCGTGGGAGCCTCCCTGTGGAAGGGAGGCCCCGGCACATTGGTCTTACCTGGAGCGGTCGCGCTGCTCTGTGCGCCCTAGCTATGGCTGCCACCCACCAAGGGTGCGGCTCTGTGTACGGCCAGGCGGAGCCTGTGCTGCCGTGACATTGTGGCTGCTTTCAGTGTGAGGTCTGAATCTGTGTGAAAATAAGAGAGTGCGGCTACTAATATGAAAAGAGCGATGTGAAAGCCAGCCAGATGCATGCAGAGTGTTCATGACGGAGCCACAGGCTAGGCAGACAGGGCTCTCTTAGTACCCCCGTGTCAGCAGTAAGAAGGCAGATGAGCTGAGGGGAGGAAGAGCAACCCCGCTGCGCAAGCCTGCTGCAAGGGCGCGACCGGCGCGGCGGTGCAAAGCAAGCGCTTGGGAGCGCTGAAGGCGCATAGATAAGCGCATGCGGTAGCAGGACACAAGACTCAAAAGGCACCGAGCCTCCAGGAAGTGCTGCACCCTGTTCCCGGCGCCGCTCGTCAGCTTGAGATGCCAGCAGCGAAAGTAACGAGGACCACCGACCCCCGTACCACACGTGGATGTCCATGGCCAGGGGAAAGCGGAGCCTCAGCTGTCTGTGTGAAAGTGTGACTGATCTCTGTGTGAGGTCGGATGTGTGCCGTCATGAGGGGATCTGCGTCTGAAACGCCGAGATTAGGGCGGTCTGCTGGTCCTTTGGAGCAAATGAAGTGTCCAGTGGAGGATCTGAGTGGAGGAGACAAGCAGCGGAGGCTGCTGAATGTGACCGACAGGAGCAACATCAAGAGCAGCCAGAGCAGGAAGATTCTCAAGTGGTACCTTGCTCGCTGAGCCCCTCGACACTGAACTGGTGTATGACGCGCCTCACATGATATATGTGCAGCCACCTCAGCAACCCTGTAAGATGGGAACAGCCGAGCCTACGGCAAGGTGTTGGGACGCCTCTTGTGACTCCAGTGTCAGAGATTGTGCTCCCTTGCTGCTTGGGGGCTGCCTCATGCATGGGGCTAATGTATGTTTATCACAGCCTTCTTGTTCACGGGAAATGCAATCACGAAGGGTAGGAGGTGAGTGACATCTCCTACAAATGTCAGTGCTGGGGCCCCAATAGATAGTCAATCTTTGAGCAATGATGAATGACCATCGATCATCTTTGGCACAGCACAACTGCATCATCCGTTCGGGCGGACTCACAACCATGCATGCGTGAGGGCTGTCCCATGCACACGCACCAAGGCAACTCGTTCCGGCAGCCTGGAGGGCTAGCCGGCATAGCCTGCAGGTTTTCAGGTGGGGTACAGCCCAAGCCAAGTTGGCCTAGCTATGGCTCTGTGCCTGGGGGGTCGAGGACTTCTTCACGAACTAAGCATTATGACGCCTCAGCATGTGTGGTTCCTACTTTGGAATGCCTCGCGCCATCGGGGTGTTGGTGGACGGTGCACCCTCACCCTGGTCTGTGCCTTTGCACATTTCCAAGTACTGGAAGTCCTATAGTGCTTGGCACTATGATGAGATGGAATATGTGGCTATCTACCACCCTCACTGACCTAAAGGCCTGTGTGGCCCTGGTCAATAGCACTTTGATGTCATCTCCTTCTATTGGCTTTTCGCAGCTGTTGAAGTTGTTATCACAGCTTCGGGCTGAGTGGCCTTGCTTAGACAGATTCGGCAGATGCTGTCAGATTTACTTAGTGCTTGGGTTGCTTTTGTAGGTGTGGAATCAACCTTCTTTCCTATGCGCTTCTTAGGACTTGCTGATATGACACATTGTAATCCTAATTGTCCAGATGCATGTGCTGGACGGAGTGCCCTTCGTAGTTTTGGTTCTTATGTATCTGTACTAGGCATCTTAGTACTCGTTTGAATGATATACCTAACTGTAGTCGATGATGACAGATGTGTTGTTATTTTCACTTCGAGGTGCTCAGCTTTGTTTTGACCAATGCACCTGCCACGTGTCAGACCACTGTGTGACTCTGTTCTGGTCTTACTTAAATAGACATGTTGGTGTTGAGTACATTAGCCTACTGCATCTGCATAGTGCTGCATATGCAATGCAAGCATCATTAGTATGCCAAGTGGGTGGGTAACGCAGTAGGATAACTTATATTCAGTGCATGTTATGGCGAAGACGGGGTTTGCGTCAATCCAGAAGTAGTAGTAAATTAGTGCTAAGATAAAGGGACTGGCTACTGCAGAATGTCTCACAGCTGCACCTCTTTTGAGATTCTCACAGTATGTCAGTCACGTCCTGCAATATGTTGGAAGTATGCTTCTTCTCTTACGAAGTTCATTCTTATAAACGTAACTTGGGGGTAGAACATCCAACGAGGAAAATAATCGCCAGTTTGGCTTTGCCTCGAGAAGGCGTATTGTATTGACGCCTCTTTGATCGGCATACGAGCCATTCTCTAGCAAGAGGGCTGCCCCATGGCATGCCAGGGCCGCCTGCTCAGTCTTGCAGAGCAAATGTATGCTACAGGGGGGCAAGGAGCTCCTTGTTGTTGTGCACGCCCTACGCTCGACTTAATGCTCCTTCGAGGCTAAATGTACGGTTCTAACACAAAATTGCTTGATGACATTACTTTCTTTCACACATAGAAGCAGGAAACCAGGCGTCAAGCTTGGCGGCTTGAATGCATGGCAATTATCCACCTCAGTAGGTGTATCGCCCTGGAAAAACCATCTCTGCGGATCTGGTGAGCTGCAACTGTGTATGGGCTGCTATGGCGGCTGCCTTGCTGCCCCTCGGAGCCGCGGGCCTTGCCTCTTCACTGATGTCGTACTCCAGACGTTTTCGAGGGGGGGCACCAACGTCAACTGTGCCTGGCTGGGCAACGACCCACGGAGCACAAAGAGAGAAGGCGCACAAAGAGGAGAGACACTACAAGGACCACCAATTAGACCACTTCTATCCGCATGCTGTGGGTATCTACAGTGGCTATGGTAGTATGTGGTCCTTTCTCCTCCAGTTCTCGCCCACCAGCTGGTCGACATGCGCCGTTGTCTGGTGCGCAGCTTTGGGCAGACTAGCAGGCTTTTCTGTCGAGTTACACTAATGCGGCTCTCGCTCTTATGCAGCGCTCCCAAGCTTTGATGATCCGCTGGGGACTACTGGGGGCGCGCACTTAGCCAGCCCACTGGCTCTGTGGTGGTGCGCTGGCTTCCCAAGTTAGGCTGTCGGATTAATATGTGCTCACTCGTGGTTACAAAAGCCCCCTTCAGTTGTATTCACGCTCTCCTAGCCCCTCTTAGTGGGATAATTGTTGTGGTAGCCCCATTTTCTGCACTACTGCTTCGCCTAAGAAGTGTACTGGCTCGATTGGGTCTCCTTTTTTTCTTTTTTATTCATGTGCACTATGTGCCTCCTCTCTCGGGCCACTCTTCCACTCTTGCCGAGTGTGCCTTTGCCGCATCGTCGACGGGCGTCCTCGCTCCTACTGCGGCACGCCAAGGAAGCGCAAGCACAGAGGGCAGCAGCGCAGCTATAGGGAACCATACCTCGAGAGGTCCAGCAACCGGTCGCGCCAAAGCCGATCACACGAGGTAAGCCAGGCAACACAGTGATCGGCACTCGGAGAATATGATTGTCGTGTTCAAGCCATTTCCCTTTATCTTACTTTCTTGCGCCGTCGAGCGACGGCCTGTTTGCAGCGTGCTCAGGCTAATGCTTTGCACCAGAAAGCTGGGCGAGCTCTATTTGGTGGCAGAAGGGTGTGGATGTGCCGTCTGGTATTCAGGCATCAATCAGCGACCTTCATGTGTTGACCCGTTACTGAGCGGGTCATTTGGGAGTCGGTGATGTACATCATCAAAGTGTGCTTGCGTTTGTACTTGACCATTTGGGCCTTCGATTATTTCAGATGCAAGAAACTTTCCTTCAAGCTACTTAGGTAGCTAGGCCTTGCCCCATCCGAGCCACGTAGATAGTTGGGCCTTGCCCGCACAGTAACATAATTCTTTGGCATCCGCCCTTGCTTACTGGTCATTGGGCCTTGCCTTCAGTCAAGCTATCATAAATTGGTTCGTGAGACTCTTCAATAAGGACCTTGCGGACATTCATGCTCGTGCCAGGTTCCGTTGCATTGATGCTGTGCATCTTTTTGCTGCCTCACCTTTCATTGGTGTGGCTGACTCACCTGGGCTTGGCGATCGGCTCGCTCTCCTCAAAAACAAAGTGGGAGTTGCACAACGTGAGACCCTGCTTCTGGCTGGGATGTGCACTTGCTGGCGGCATATTTGTCGTTCTTGCGCTGTCGTGTGTCAGCCTGTCTGCAGCTGGCTTAGGTTCATGCTTTGCACCAGAAAGCTGGACGGGGGAAAGACAAGCATGGATGCAGATTGATTTATCCTGTCTGAGTTGGCGCGCCCAGATGGAGGCCAGAATAGACAAATTGTTGTTTAAGGATTTAGGACATGTGCGTGACGCAGTTAGTTGCTTTGTCGCTTAGGGAATTTTGATTCAATGGTCCACAGTCATATAATTGTATCATATAATTAAGTCTGAGGTATTATGGAAGACACTATACATCAGACCTTGTCTGACATTTCTGATTCTCCCGTGTATATGTTCAATAACTTGCTGCTTCAGTAAGTTGCTGCACTTATCAACAGTATTCTTACCCTTTCAAGATAGTAAGTTGAGGTTATTGATATTCGTGTTGCAAATGTCTCAGTAGAACAAGTACTAAACTATACTTCAAGTATCATGAACAGGTCATTTCCAAGGAGTAGCTTGTTTGACGTAAGGCAGTGGCTGTGGAAGGCCAGCCCAAAGGATTGAACGTCGAGAAGGGCCGGAAGGTGCAACTACTTTTCGCCACTTCTAACAGTGAAAGCTCCGTTTCAAATATCAAGTGCAGATTGGAATGCCCAAGATGGCGAAAACTTTTCGTCCTGTCAGGCCAAGGCGGAATCCGGAAGCAGCAGCCAAGGTGAGGTCTAACTGTGAGTGCACGGCAAAAGCCCTGAACAGCTGTTGGAAGATAAAGAGTATATCTTGTACACACGAGTAAGCGGCCTGACGGTATTGAAGTCGGAAAATTATTGGAAGTAAAGTGTCACATTTGCACATTTCATGCAAGAATAATTCTTTTGCAAGTGTGGAAGTCAACTGATAGTCGATGTTTACACATCAGATTTGAAGACTGCAGAAGGTTGCTTCTCGTGACTTAAATCTTTTGCTACAGCAGCAAGCGCGGCCAGATTAACTGGTGGCTGGGAGAGGCCAGCCCAAAGGAATGGACAATACAATACAATTTGCTACAATAATTGCAGTTGAAAGGTCCAATTTGTTTGTTTTGAACTTCATACCAAGTCAATACTCATCTGAACGTAACTTGTATTTTTTTGAAAGAAAACTTTTTTGATTTGGTCTTAGAATATTGATCAAGATTGGCTAGGCGGAGGGGGGCGAGAAGGCTTTTGGCCGGAGGTGGAAATAATGAATCTGAGAAAAGCCTTGGTGGTGGTTGTAGTGAGAATGCTGGCTCCGTAGCTATGGCGGGCCCAGATGTACACGAAGGATACCATGGGGCAGACACCGGAGCCGGGTTGGTAGATAATGTTGACATTAGACCAGGTATTGGTGGCAGCCGGCACTTGCACAGGGACACCACCAGTCACAGAGCAGGAGTCACCCCTGTAGAGCTGACCAAGCTTGTTGTTGGTGGCGGCGATGCGCAAATTGCCGTTTACGAAGCTTACAGCAACCGGGGTACCCAGATAGGCGATGGAGCCTGGATGCGAGTAGACATATAAAGCAGCAGTTGTCGAGCTGCTGGCGGTGACCAGTTGGGCGGAGCCCCAATCGACGGTCTCATCGACCTTGCTTGTATGCCAGGGGCGGAAACCACCGGCAGTGCACAGGTTCAGGTAGGAAGAGAACACAAAGGAGGTGCCGGAAGCTCCCGAGCGCACAACACCAACGGTGATGGCACCACCACCAATTGAGTTAGAGAATGCAGAGTGAAAGTCGGCCAAGGTCTGACAACGTATTGAAAGTGCACTGGCTCCACTGTAGAGCAGTGAGTAGGATTGCAAGCCCTGGGGAAGCGTAAGTTTTTGGAAGCCTAAAAGATTCTTGATACGCGCTCATTGGGGCATCTGATGTTGCTAGCTGATAGTTCTTGCTTTTTAAGTTGCCATAGCCGGCACCAGAGCTGCCAGGTCAAGGAGGCGGGAGTTTTTGAAAGTCAGACGCAGAGTCAGGACTGATGCAGAAGTACGAGATCTTTTGCAGAATGTAGTAAGGACAGACTCACGACTGATGCAGAAGCACGAGATCCTCTGCAGGTTCTAGTAAGGACAGATCACCAGAGAGCACAGGTATGAGGACAGAGATTGAAAGATACTGAAGCTCCAGGCAGAGTGATGCAGTGACTTGCGTAAGCTTCAGTGACTGGCGTAAGCTGCAGTGGCGTGTGAGTGGCTCGTGCCATAACTAACTATGCAGGACAGGGTGTGAGCTCAAAGAAGGGAGAGTCAATGTTCACCCGACCGAGGTGTAGCAGGCATATGTGCCGTAAGCATCAAGCACCTGGAACTCCAATGCCTGCACCGAAGTCGCGCCGCCGAGGTACGTGGCGCCAGATGGGGAGCAGGCCGCGAAGGCGGAGGCAGCGAGGGCCAGGAGCAGGGCGGCGATGGAAAGGCTAGCCATGGCCATGGGCAGCTGGCAGCAAGCGGCGGACGGGGTGGCGGTGAGGGTTGTGGGGGCCGGGCCGGAGCTGTTGTCCAGGGATGCGTTCTCGCCATACCTTATACGAAAGACATGCGGCTGCTGATATTGAAAGAGCAGCTGGTGAATGCGGAGGGGCGTAGGGCGGAGGGGCGTTTCTTACGCGGAGGGGCGTTCCCAAGCATCGGGGCACCCCGGTCCGCCCAGGCCGCTCGCCCCGTTGACCGCGGGGGCCGTGAGGCGGCCAGGTGTGCCGCGGCGCCACGGCCCCCACCGCCGCTCCTCCGCGACGTACCGCCACCACGCCGCTCCTCGCGGCATCTTGCGATCGGCATCTTGCCATCAAATGATCCGCCGCCGCCGCCGCCGCCCACGTCGCTTGAAGCCCTCGGCGCTCGGGCGTCCAGCTAACGCTCTGTGCGCGGGGGCCCCACCTCCGGTCGCGCCCCGCCCGGCGCGAACGCTTCTCTGCAGCTAGCTCCCCCATGCTCAACCTCCTCCGTGTGGGTAGCGGCGGCCACTTCCAGGCCTTCCCCCGAGTGGAGACGCTTTGCTGCGGTTGCGATCCCAGCTGTCGCATCCTGCGTGACTCGTTGGTTAGCCCTGCAGCTCCGCGCACGACTGCCAGGTGCTGCTTGAGGATAAAGCATTGGGCAGGCCGTGCACTTCCCGTGCCCGCCCGAGACAGATGACCTCATCGTGGACAAGGTCGTGCTGACGATGATTGACGGTGCATCCTTCCTCAGATAGTGACCGTCCATAAAAAAGGTCTTCTGATGGGGCGATGGCTGTGAGGAGAGAGAGAAAAGACATGTAAGGCAATGGCTGTGAAAGCCCAAAAGCAGAAATGGATGGACAACTGGAGTCCTCAGCGTCCACTTTGCACCGCAGTTGCTGGGAGGGGGCCCGCGTCTGGGCGTCCCAGCGCTCAAAAGAAGAGCCGAATGCGGGACACACGCATGGCGTTCCTGGAAGCTACCCAGCTCGTTCATTCTTTCCCTAATCACACTGTCACCCGCTACAGGAAAGTCTTTCTTCTTCAGCTTGGCCCCTCAAACATTGTCGTTTCTTCCTGGGCTGGCATTTCTGGCAATTGTCGATTCTTTTGTGGGCTGGCCTCTCACAGCCATGCCCGATCTAAAAGAGCTATTTCTTTGTGGGCTGGCTTTTCACAGCCCTCGCCCCTCTATTGAAGAGCTGCTTCTTTGTGGCTGGAAATGGCCCCCCTTCCAATTCATGCGCACTGCGCGCCTTCTCTCTTCTCTCTTTGTGGCTGGCCCTGCACAGCGCTTGGCCTATTTGATATCATTGCTTCTTCAACTGCGGCTATCTCTTGTGGAAGAACTCTTTATTTCACTGCCATTCAATTCCCTAGAAGAAAGGAGAGAGAGAAGGCGTGCTGTGCGCATGATATCAAACGATGGCCAGTTCAAGCCAACACATTGTTCAGGCTAGAAGAAAGAGCATCTCTTCTAAAAGTACTTATCTAGCTGGGGCGAGAGTGATTAGGTGCTCGGCGGGCCTGCCTCACTTTCTATGGGCGAGCAATTTCTTGCCAACGGGCTAGACGCCGGCGCTCTGGAGCCTTGGAACGAGCCGCTCGGCGGGGGGGACCGCCTGCACAAGCCGGCGAAATTGCGCGGCCGCTGCGGAAAGTGGGCGGCGGGACGGTAGCGTGGCGGCCGATCATATGGCAGATGGCGTGCTGGCCGCCTCCGCCCCCCGCAGACCGCGGGGCAAGCGGCTGACTGACCCTTTCTTGGCACTAGCTTCTGCCTGGACTGTGAAGTGGCTTGATTTTGCCACCCATTCATGTGCACCGCGCGCCTGCGCTCTTCTTAATCGCGCGCTCTTCCCAATCGCAGCCCTGAGGAAGGACTGCTCCTGTCAGTGGTAACGCCCGGTTTCTTACCTATGGGCTGGACTTCTACGGCTCATCTACTACCGTTGCATTTGTCTTCCTTTCTCCGGCTGGCCGCTCACAGCCATTGCCTTCAGATGAATGAGCTGTTCTTTGGAAGAACAGCTCATTCAGTTCCAGTTCGGGCGCGCGCGTGGCGAGGAGGCGCGGCGCCGGCGAGGTTGGGGCAGGAATGGAGCCGCCGTCGTGGGGCCCGCGCGCACAGCCCGGCGACTTGAGCGCCCGCGCGGCAGGGCCTCTGGTCAGACGACAAATGCCGTGCTGGCACGCGTCCCAATGCATCTGGCCCCCTCCGAACTCCGCGGTCCGCGGGGCCATGGGCGTTAGGCGGACCAGGGCGCCCCGATGTTCGGATAAGCATCAGCAGCTCTTCCAGCGTAGGGGCAGCGGCTGTGGAGGCCAGCCCAAAAGAACTGAACTAGTAAGCTCATCCAACGGGGAGGATGGCTGTGAAAAGCCAGCCCGAAGACAGTTGACAAGTCCGAAGGGGACCGAACAAGGTTTCCCCTTCCAATTCGTCTGACTGCGTGACTTTCTCCTCTTCTCTTTTCCTTTGTTTTCCTTACAGACAGAGTATTGGCTTGATCTGGCCTCCCTTTCATAAGCACCCGGGCGCCTTCTCCTCCTCTCTCTCAGGTCTCCGTATTCTGTAGCCTTGTTTAGTTTGCACTAGACTTTGCCTGAACAAAGTCTTGGCCTCTCTTCCATTTCATGCGCTCCGCGCGCCTTCTCTCTATAGACCTTGTTCGCTCTTTCGTGGGCTGGCTTCTCACAGCCCTCCCCCCCCTCTTCTTTTCAGAGTCGGCCAACATTTGTTGCTGACCAGAGGTGCTTTCCAAAAGCACAGCTCTTCCTTGTGTATGTCTTCTGGTGCTGGCCTGTCACAGGCATCGCCCCTTCTGGAATAGGGCTTCCATATAATCTTCAGAACGGGGCTAGTAGCGTGAAGAGCAAGCCCACAGAAGATTGAACAAAGGTTTGGCAACATGACGAGGGGTAACGAGAGCGCCATCTGACTGAGTGTTGGCTGTAGTTGGCCTCCCTTCAATCCCGGCTCCTTCAGACCTTGTCCATTCCTTTGGGCTGGCCTCTCACAGCCACCAGTCATTTCGGACGCGCTCTCCTTCAATTCATGTGCACCGCGCGCCTTTCCTTGGAAGGGCTTCCACCCCCACCTTCATCAGCCCTCCATCACCCCCCTCCTGCTTCATGCCCTCCATAGCTCCCCCCATTTCGCCAGAGCTCAGCTGGCCAGCGGCCATGGCTTGCCCGTTGCCGCCCTGGTCTTAGCCTGAGCCGCCTCCGCCTTCGCCGCCTGCTCCTCCTCTGGCGCCATCTGCCTCGGCGGCGCCACCTCCGTCCAAGCCCTGGAGATCCGTTGCTGCTACGCCTTTATCGGCTGACGCTTGACAACCCTCTCTTTGAGCTTCGACCCTGTTCTGCATAGACATTCTGTTCTTGGCACAAGGACGTGGACGCGCTGTAGCTAATGCGAATTACTGCATGACTCTGCCTGGAGCTGCTCCCAGTCAGTGGTTATTTTCCGACTCAGTCCTGATACCTGTAACACACTCCAATGCTACGTCCACACAGTGCTCTGCTGACTAGCGTACTTGATCAACATCCTTCCTGACTTTTCACCAAGTTCTGGCTCCTTCTTGACCTAGCAATTGTGGTGCCAGCTACAACAACTTCCGATGCAGCCATGACCATTCCAGGAGTCTACCCGTGGCTTCTAGAAGCTCAACCTCCTCCAGGGCCTACAGTTCAACTCTCTGCTCTATAACGGCCAACCTGCACTCACCCTGCCCGAGCCTAGTCCGAGCCTCACCCTGCCAGAGTTTAGCTGACCTTCACTCCGGCTTCTTGGTCTTTATTGTACGCGGTGTGGTCACAATCGCTGTTGAATGCGCACTCTTCCTTCCTCCAACGTGTTATTTTTCTGCCTAAACCTGTGCACCGCCGATTGACCCGCCGGTGGCCTTCAAGCAAGGTTGGGAGAGACCGTTGCTTGGGGCTCCACCCACTTGATTGCACCAGCAGCTTTCATGATGCTGCTCTGTATGTGTACTCCCACCAGGCCTTTGTTGCTTACCTCGGTACTCACGGTGCCGTGGTCTTGCCGTGCAGCCCCACTCCATTCTCTTCTCGACTTACTTGCTTCGGCGAGAGTCTGGGCTTGATGATCTGGTCGTATCCTATTCGTCAGTCTTGCAAAATCATCGAGAAGCCTACACACTGACTGGTAGTATGTTGGCATGGCATGTATACCAGAAAGAGTTGATAACTTGGAAAGAGGTTGCCTATCGTTCTTTCCTGTGTATGAGGGTTTCAAGGTAAGTAGAGAAAGCATACCATCAGATATGGCGAAGGACTGCATTTACAAGCCATCATTTCGCATTGGCTCATAATTCCCAACGTATTCATAAGATTCATGCAGTCAGAAATCTTAGATCTTGTGGTCCTGAGACTGTCTCTCTAAAGCACACAGAGTGTGGAAATTGTGAAGCTGTTACAGTGTCGACACTGGGAAGTACTGACTGGTGGGCGCGAAGTAACTCAATTACAATTATCTAGAGCAGTGATGTGTGTATGCATATAAACTTCGTCTGATGTTAATACAGTCGAGTCTTATTCATCATATGTGCACTCCATAGCTTCTATCACAATGTACAAGACTACGGCTCTGTATCTACAAAGATATTGAATCACGATGTGAATCATGACAATGTGGAGTTATCAGGTTCTCAATGGGACTCAGCAATTGGAACTCATGCCTTTCAAAAGTTGGATCAGGATGTGAGCTATGACTATCAATACATAATCAGGTCCTAAATGAGACTTAGCAATTGGAAGTTGTGCCTTACTAGGGTCTATTTCTTCTCGCAGAGAAATCCCAAACGCAAGCCACAAGTCTGCCTCCAGTTTTACTGGCTTTGGCAGGGGCTCAGCGGATGGAAATTGGGCCTTACTAGAAATATCTCTTCTCTAAGATCAAAGGGATAGTCCTGCACTTCTGCTACATGTCTGTCTCAATTGGACTGGCTTTTAGCATAGCTTTGATCACTTTGGGCCTAAGGGAGCACTTCACTATATTGTAGGTACAAAGGCCTATTTTGGTGAAAGATGCTGCTGGCATTAAGCACCAAGTAGTGGAATGAGAACGTGAAGCCGAGGAAAGCCTTGGTGGTTGCAGTGAGGGTGTCGGCCGAGTTGACCGGCGGGCCAGATGAACACGGGGAAGACCGATGTGAAGAACTGGTGCCGGGCTGGAGCTTGGGTTGACAGCGAACCAGGCATGAGGGGCCGCGGGCACCGACGCAAGGATGGCGGGGGTCACGGAGCAGATTGCCTTTTGCCATTTGCCTCGAACAGCATGATGGTGGCAGCGATGCTCCAATTGCTCGACAGTTTTAACGACTCCAAACGTACGAAGGGGTCCAAGGGTGGGTGAGAACGTCACCACCCTTCCCAGATCCTCTCAGGGATCCGACTTTCAATACATACCCGCTCTTCCTGGCCCTCAAGGCCTATCACAGAAGGTCTTTTGTCAGCGACCTATCAATGGGTCGTCACAAGCCACCAATGTCCTAAAAACACCATCTCTTGTCGGCCGTTTGCCTTCGACGTGCTAACGTCAACGGCCTCAAGTCAACGTCTACGTCCAGATTCGTCAATCAAATGTCGTCATTCTCCAGCCTCCGGACACCTACCAGCGTCCAGCGCATCATCACGCTGTCTTGCGTTAAAACCCTGTTCTCCGCCCGAGGAGGAAGATGAACTTGCCCCCATCTGCCTGATGAGGTGTCTGATCTCCAGGCATCTGTCAAGCCGTTCTTCCTACGGCATTGACATCAACCATGTAGACAAGAGTAATTTCGGCAGTCCAGCAAAGCTATATCACTAAGCGGTCTACTCGCCAGGCTCCAGCCCTCATGCCAGCAGCTTTGTGCTTCAGTCAAGGGCAAGCAGACTCTTAGGCAATATGTACTCATATCTGTCTTTTCTGAATTCACCTTCCAATTTGCTGCTCAAACAGTGTAATTTGAAATGAGTCAGCCACTCGTTGCCTCTGTCATCATAGTGACACTCGTCCACCTGGTGGAGTCTGTTGAAAGCTTTGGCTTCGGACACGCTCACAAGAGTCCCGCTTCACAGGCCCACGTCCAAGTGGCCCTTGCAGCCAACTGCCTTTGCATAACCTCTATCTCTATGCTGATTTTGCCATTGGAGGTACACAACACATTGGGTGATATTACGTTGACGCACTCAACAGATGCTCCCCACAAGAGCTGAGGGCAACTTGATTTGGCTGTATGAACATTGGTACCAGCGTCAGCAACGTAACTTTGGCAGCAGTAGCGATCCATGACCTTGGCTCCACAGTCCAGACTTTACTCATGACCTTATCCGCGCAATGTCCTCTCTTTCAAGTCATCGCACCGCAGATTGAGTGGCAGCAGTGATGGGCTTCGCATTAGAAGATGCGCGCTGCGCGCTCTCTCTCGAGAAGTGCTAGACCTGACAGGGCGGAGAAGCAGGAAAGCCAAGACTCTTGCAGTAGAGGGCGATGGCTGTAAACTGGCCAGCCCAGAGATAAAGAACGAACAAAGAAAGTAGAAGCAGCTCTTCCGTGAAGAAGGCGGCTGCTGATACCCGAAGATATGGAAAAAGGAAAGCTGAAAAGAAAAGGAGGGGAGGGAGGACGAAATAGCGACCAGAGGTTGGAGACGAGCCGCCCGTCGGCGGGTCCGTGGTTGACGGCGCGAGCTGCGGCAGGCCGCGCGCTGCGGCGCTCCTGGAGCAAGCGCGGCCCGGCGCCGGAGGCCGCGGCGGCGAGCCCTCGCCTCCATGGACGCCTTCGGGTCGGCCCCGGCGGTGGGCAACGGCGGCGGCGCCGCGCCGCCCAACGACGTGGTGATGGACCAGGTGAAGGCGCAGATCGCGCAGGCCTACGCCGAGGAGTTCTTCACCGTGAGTCCCTCACCTTTCGCCCCTCCTGCACCGCCGCCCACCACACCTTCTGGGCGGTCCCCGCCATGACGTCGGCCAGCCGTGGGAAGCTGCGGTGATGCCCGGTGGCTGGCAAGGTAAGAAGAATGCAGCTGCTGATATTGAAAGAGCGGCTGTAAAAGCCAGCCAGGTGCAAATAGACGGTGTGCATAGCTATATTAGCGGAGCCACAGGCTAGCAGACATGGCGCAGAAGCTGCTGCTCAAAATCAGGCACGCCCTCTCATCCTCCTCACCCCGCCACCCTCCATCCCTTTTCCTTTGTGCGCGCAGACAGTGCGGGAGAAGTGCTTTGCGCGGTGTGTGACGCGGCCCGGGGCGAGCCTGAGCGGCGGCGAGGGCTCCTGCATCTCGCGCTGCGTCGACCGCTACATCGAGGCCACGGGCCTCGTCTCCCGCGCCATCCTCACCAGCATGCCCAAGTAGAACAAGGAGAACAGCGGCAGCAGCGGCGGCAACAGCAGCGGCAGCGCCCCACAATGAAGCCCTGTGTCCCTCAGCCGCCTCTTCAAGTCCGCAGGATCACTTGGCAGCTGCACAGGAGGCTACGGGCGCTGCCCGCCACTGTTTGATCTCTTGGCAGGGCTCTTGCCACGAGCTGCTGCTGCATCTGGCGCCGGCATGAGGCCGCGCTTGTGGTAGAGACAAGGTTGGTTGCTCCTCACTGTGGCGTGTGGTGACGTTCACAATCCTGTTGACTGATGCTCAACGCCTTACCGAGGCCCCACTGTAGAAGGCCTCCTGAGGCCTTAGAGCGCTTGCCGGCCCCTTTGGACATTGTTCATTCTTTACGGGCTGGCTTCCACAGCCCTCGCTCCCTAGACCCTTAAACCCCTTCGGAAGAGCTAACTCTTGGTAGGCAACGCTGCGGCCAGGGAGGAAGCCATCGGATGGCAAGCGCATGCTAGTCAATTCTTCCTATTTCTCCACTCTCCTTCATCCCTGAACCTTCCTCGCCCTCTTTAGGCGTCGCTTCTCTCTCCCTCACCTTGGCCTCCTCTTTCACTTCCAGTGTTGCTCCTGCTCTCTTTGTCTTCTCCTCCATCTCCCACTCCCTAAGCACCTTTCCCCTCAACCAAACCCTCTCCCCCATCCCCGCCCCCCCCATTTTCACGCTCTCTGCACGGCCGCAAGTAAGGCGAGGAGGAATTGCAAGTTGTGGCGGACTTGGTTGAATGTCAAACAGTCGTCTCAGCCAGCGCCGTCCATTTGGCAGCGGTAAGGGATCTGCTGCATAGTAGGACACAGCATCAACCTAGGGAAACCCCTTGCACAACTGCACCCAAGCGCCGGCGTTGCATAGGCAATACTACCATTCCCTTGCGTCCCAACTAGAGCACCCGACTCTTTGACGAGTGAGCAGGTCCGCAGCCTGGCCATGGTGAGCCGCCCGATCGCTGGCGCTCGCAGTGTCATTCTATGCTTCCAACTTTGACTTGCACCGAGATGGCGTAGTCTTTGTTGGCACCAATGAGGAGCTTCGTGTTCGTGCTCCACGCTGCAGCAACCAAAACCTGAGGCGCTTCAGAAGCCGCCGATGGCTGCTGCATTAGAAAGTGCAAAGAGGCATCTTGTCTTTCGTTCCTGAAAATGAACCTGGTGGTGATGCCTGCTGGTAGCCCCAGCTGAAGCCGTACTGCAGACAGCAGCCAGGAGAAGTGATTGCAACAATTGGCGACAGCGTGTGCGCCCGTCTCCTGTGAACGGCCTGGAAGCGTGCCACCAATATTGCCGTGTCAGGCAAAGCCAGCAATGAGGACAGCTTGTTGACCTGCCCATCGACAGAACAGACATGCCCTCTAGCTGGGCCTTTGCACCAGATTGCCAACAGCATCCATGCGACCAAGAATGATGTGGTACTACCTGAACGAACAGCTTCTTGGCTGCTGACGCATCGGAGCTGCAGCGCAGGAACACGACTGTAGAGGGAGATACTCTGCAAGGAACGACAGAACCAATGCAAAGACTAATTGCACTTGCCGTCTGGAGCGTTGAGGTAAAAGAGATAGACCAGCTGCATGCCAGCATTTCTAGGGTCCGGCACAAGGTGTAGAACATTGGGGGTAGTGCTTGGCTGAAAGGGGCCAACTTGTGCGACGTTGCCACGCCCCACGACGGCCGGGATGCAGGGCCTGCAGAGTACACGCCCGACAACGAGTGGCTGTCCTCCTTCCTGTATGCCACATGGCAAGAACGCCCTCAAGCTCCTTCCAGCAGCGCGCGACGAGTCCAGGCGTGCCTGCAGCTATAGGGCTGCCTGACGAGCACTGCAAGGGTATAGAAGTTTGAGAGTTTAAAGGCTAAAGGGATGATAAGTACAATAAAGGTTGACAATACTTCGACGACAGTGCTGCATCATGAGACCTATTTTCTGCTGTAATGTGGCTACAAGCTGGCGAAAGGTCTGGCATTCAGGGGAGGAGCCGACAGCTGCCGAGAGCAAGAGCGCTAGCAAGCTCGAAGCATCAGTGGTGGGGCCTGAGTGACCGACCCGAGCGTGGCTTCTGCAGTGACCCGGTGCCGCTCCCGGAGATCGGAGACGGCCGTGATGGTAACGTCGCCACATGGGGTCAGTGGGCTCGTTGCTCTGCTGCCGCCACTAACGAGCAGGCGCAAGGGCCCCCGCAGCTTGTGGCTGATCCGCAGGCGGGCCTCCTTGAGCCGGGACCGCGTGCCCTGGACCTTGCCCTCCACCAGGACGCCGCCAGCCAGCTGCCGCCAGGCGTCGACCGGCAGCGCGGCGCCTCCCAAAGGTCAGGTCAGGATGGCCATGCAGCACCATCAGTGGAGGCCTGGCGCCGTCAGCGGTGGTGGCGCCAGCAACCACTGAGCAGTGGTGGGGCAGTGGCAGCCAGAGCGCCGCTGTACCTTGTGCAGGCCCGACAGCTCGTACTGCAGCCCTCCGCTGTCGGCATCGCCATCACCGCCGCCGCCGCCGCCGCCGCCGCCGCCGCCGCCAGCACCATCGCGCTCGCGCTCGAGCGGCCGCGTGGGCCGCGCAGTGCCCTTCGTAAAGAGCCCCCACGCGGCCGCCGCC
>WELB01000016.1:204716-220556 GCA_009602725.1 Spirogloea muscicola
CGCCGCCCTAGCCGCGGCCCCGTCGCCGCCGCCGCCGCCGGCGTGTTCTCTCCCGCCGGCGCCCGCGGCGCCCTTGGCCGCCGCAGCGGGACTGTGGCCCTCAGAGACGGCGTCTGCCACAATGTCGTCCTCCAGGATGTCGGCGTCGTCGGGGGGGAGCTCGCACAAGTCGCGGCACGGCGTCCGTGTGGCGCAGACGTCCGCCGACGCGAAGCTGGACGAGGCGTTTGCGGAGTCGGAGACGACGGGCGACTCGTTCGACTACTCCAAGTCGGTGACGGCCAGCAAGGGCGAGGGCGAGAGCACGCCCACGTCCAATGTCACGGCGTACCTCCAGCGCATGCAGCGCGGCGGCATCACGCAGTCGTTCGGCTGCATGCTGGCGGTGGAGGAGGCCACCTTCCGGGTCGTGGCCTTCACGGAGAACGCGGCCGAGATGCTCGACCTAAGCGCACAGGCCGTGCCCACTGTCGGCCACGCCGAGGCCCTTGGTGAGCCAGCCCACCTGTCAGAGGAGGTGATTGTGGTCGAGAGCGCCCAACGAAGCAGACTGGCCGGGACTGTCTGGCCGCCCGAGATGTCATGAAGGCCGGCAGGGTACAGGCGTTGTGCCAACAAGGAGAGGCTGTTCTCAGCCTTGTTGCCATTGTCTGTGGGCGCAGACATCGGCACAGACGTACGGACGCTGTTCACGTCAGCAAGCGCCATCGCGCTCGAGAAGGCGGCTGCATCGCGGGATGTCAGCATGATGAACCCCGTCTCAGTGCAGTGCAGAAGCTCGCAGAAGCCGTTTTTCGCCATCCTGCACAGGATAGACATCGGCTTGGTTATCGACTTTGAGCCTTACAAGCAAGCGGACAACGCCGTCTCTGCAGCAGGAGCTTTGAAGTCTCACAAGCTGGCCGCCAAGGCAATTTCGAGACTGCAGTCGCTGCCTGGCGGTGACATTGGTACGAGCCTGCCTGAGCCCATTTCCCGGCTCAGTCTGCACTTGGTGCCGGGGGCCATTGTTGGTCTTGAGGGCACTGCATTCAGGTGCAGGTATTTTGATTCAAGGCTACAGAAGACCACCATGATATCTTTCGGCTTTTGAAAGCAGTCTGTTTGTGTTATAGGGCACCTGTGCGACACGGTGGTGGAGGAGGTCCGCGAGTTGACCGGCTATGATCGTGTGATGGCCTACAAATTTCACGAGGGTGTGTGCTTCTTCTGACCATAGAAACAGTGCTCAATACATACATTGTCAAGTTGTGTGTGGAAGTTCTCACCACCATGGCATATTTGCATCAGTGTCATCACCAATACTTGGTGACGCATTCCAATGCCATAAGCATTCCCTCAGGGATAGTGCCTAGAGGAGCGCAAGTGGCATCTCATAGATGGGCAAGGTCAACTGTGGCTTGCCGCAGATGAGCATGGAGAAGTGGTCGCTGAAATGAGGCGGGCAGACCTTGAGCCCTATCTTGGACTGCACTACCCTGCTACTGACATTCCTCAAGCTTCCCGCTTTCTCTTTATGAAGAACCGCGTACGGATGATCACTGACTGCAATGCACCTCAGGTCTGTAAGCGACACATTTGTACTCGTGACAGTCCACGTTCGTCCCCACTTGGTCAACACCCGCACCTTGGCCACGTCTTGCTTTAGTGTACCTCCTGATGGTGGAGATGGGCATTTGCTAGTAGTGAAGGCAAACACAGATGGGACTAGTCAAGCTCAAAGTCAGGCCAGCAGGTGCAGGTGGTCGTCAAGCAACATATGCCTGTCTGAAGACGTTATCACACGACAGGGGCTGCTGCCTGCACTTAATGGAGTCATTAACGTCATGGTCACAGGTCAAGGTGCAGCAGAGTTCCAGCTTCAAGCAGCCAATCAGCTTAGCAGGTTCCACGTTGAGAGGGGTTCATGGTTGCCATCGCCAGTACATGGCAAACATGGGATCTGTTGCCTCCCTTGTCATGGCTGTCGTCATCAGTGACAGTGAGGAAGATGCCAATATTCCATCTGGTGCTCAATCCAAGGTAGTATACTGCTTGGCGATGTTGTTGCATTCTCGCATAATAACTCACAGCCAGCACACGAAGCAGAACAGCAGCATGATCTGATCTTTCAGACATCCTTGATTCATGTTTGAGCCATGGCATGAAACAGGCCATATTAGCAAATGATGCTGCTTTAATGCAGGACCTGCTTGCCTGCCTAGGCTCATGTTTCGCATCCCTGTGCATGACAGGGGCGCAAGTTGTGGGGCCTTGTTGTCTGTCACCACACGACGTCACGCCATGTCCCCTTTCCGCTGCGCTCTGCTTGCGAATTTCTCATGCAGGTAAGTTGCTAAACTGTGGAAGCTTGTCACATTCGTCTCTGTTTGATGCAATTAGACCTTGACGCATTGAGGTTGTAACTGTACAATCTCGTTTGTTCCTGGAGCAGGTCTTTGGACTTCAGCTGAACATGGAGGTTGAGCTAGCTGCACAGCTTCGTGAGAAGCACATACTTCGCACTCAGGTGGGCTTGTGGTTTGACCTGAGCCTACGATCAAGTTAGCATCTCTTGCTTTTCTCAGTGCCCGTATGCAATGTCAAGTAAGGGCAGTTGAGGGCCGTGCTAGTGGGTGGATGGCCCAGGCATTGTCTTGGTAATCATTGCGAGGCTAGTTCTTTCATCATCATTATGACTTGAACTTTTTTAAGGACATCAGCTCGCTGTGGGGGTTAATTTTGCTTGGGCAGTGGAGCATTGGACCTGGGACCTGCTCTTGAGTTTTGCTTATTATGTGTTGGAGTTTACTTTTGTTCATGTTGTCTGCAGACTCTCCTATGTGACATGCTTCTGCGAGATGCCCCAATTGGCATTGTCTCTCAGAGTCCCAATATCATGGATCTTGTGAAATGCGACGGAGCAGCCCTGTATTATGGGGGGAAGTTTTGGTTGCTAGGTGTTACTCCTTCAGAGCAAGAGATCAAGGGAATTGCCGACTGGCTCCTCACATACCACAAGGTCGCAATAGGAGAGAATCGCATTTTTCTTGCCAAATGCGAGCAAACTCATGCGCCTTCTGAGTGCAGCGTCCATGCAATATACATCACTGGCTAGTATTAGTTGATCATCATATGGGACAGATGTCAGACGCGCTTATTGCTATGTGACAGGGATCCATCAATTCGTACTGGCATGATCAAGGAGTACTGTTGCCTTGCTTATAGTGGCATGAGAGAGGCTCACACATATGGGCGTCTCTTGGTGTGTCCTTGAAGCTGATATACTGTCATGGCATCTTCCAGAATTCTACTGGCCTGAGCACGGACAGTCTTGCGGATGCTGGTTACCCGCTTGCAAACCAGCTAGGAAGTGAGGTTTGTGGCATGGCGGCTGCCAAGATTACCCACAAGGACTTCCTTTTCTGGTTCCGGTCACACACAGCGAAGGAGGTCAAATGGGCAGGGGCCCGTCAGGATCCTGAAGGTGAGACCCCTATTCTCTCCTACTCTTGATTCGACTACTTTCTGCAGCAGTCACATTCTTCTTTTGTCGCTGACAAGACAAATTTGGCATTTGTTCTGTACCCAAAGGAGGGATGCCTTGCAGCAAAACCTCTTGCTTCCTGGCGCCCTGTCTCTGCTTCTGATTAGTTGTTGGAAACGCTCCTGACAGTCAGGGACGACGGGACGAAGATGCACCCTAGGTCATCGTTCAAAGCTTTCCTGGAGGTGGTGAAGCAGCGGTCCTTGCCTTGGGAGGATGTGGAGATGGATGCCATTCACTCCTTGCAGCTCATTCTCCGGGGATCTTTCCAGGACATCGATGACACGGAGACCAAGACCATGATCCATGCTCGTCTCAATGACCTCAGACTCCAGGTCTAGCAAAAGCCTCTTTGTGTATAGCCTCTAAGTACTTCATCTACCCAAGAAAGACAAAGTAACACTTTTTGCAGCAAAGGCATGCTTAGAGAGGCTTGTGTAGTGAACAGGGTAGGTACATGGATGTGTAAGTTTTGCAGGTCCATCTGACATGTCCTCCTGCTTGTCAGCATACTTGATCACCTTGCTTAAGGTGCTCCATGGAGTGCCATCCTATATTATAGCTTTGTGCTCAGAAGTCGTCCACTTGAACTGCACCATGCAGGGAATGGATGAGCTGAGCACAGTGGCAAATGAGATGGTCCGATTGATTGAGACTGCCACGGCACCGATATTGGCTGTTGATTCAGCCGGCTGCATTAACGGCTGGAATGCTAAGGTCTCGGAGCTCACAGGCCTACCAGTCAATGAGGCTATGGGAAGCTCCCTTGTCAAGCACATTGTGCATCCTGACTCTGCAGAGACTGTGGAAAGAATACTCTATCTTGCTCTGAATGGTGCGCAACTCTGAGTAGACAGAGAAACAAGGACTTCGTGTGTTACAGTCTATTGGTAGATGTAGTCCTACTAGTGCACATGTGACTTTGTGGTATGTTTGTGCTTGTTTGTTGCACACATTCATATATCCTATCGTTGCACACATGCTATTACTGCATAGGACCAGTTTTTCTGATTGAGAAAATACTGATCTGGCTTGTAGCAATTGTCCCTTTGGGCTTTGACTGCACTAATGTCAGCAAACTTCATCATGCAGGGGAGGAAGAGCAGAATGTCGAAATCAAGTTGAAGACTTTTGGCCAACAGAAGAAGGAGAAGGGGGATGTCATCATACTTATTGTAAACGCTTGTTCAAGTAGAGATGTTGGCGAGAGCGTCGTTGGTGTTTGCTTTGTGGGACAGGATGTTACTGGACAGAAGATTGTCATGGACAAGTTCACACGGATATCTGGGGATTACCGCACCATAGTCCAGAATCCCAATCCACTCATACCTCCTATCTTTGGTACCGACGGTGAGGACAACAAGTAGCTGTAGTTGATTTGACTAGCAGGTCAGCGCTTACATGTTTTAACTGATGGACATACAAGGCCACATCCCTGAGTGGCTGACCCAGTGTCGCATGCAGAGTATGGACTGTGCACTGAATGGAATCCAGCTATGGAGAAGGTTTCGGGCTGGAAGCGGGACCAAGCAGTTGGAAGGATGCTTGTGGGCGATATCTTCGGCGGCATGCTCAGATTACGAAACCATGATGCAATGACCAAGCTTATGATTGCCCTCAATGGGGCCATGGACGGCCTTGAGACAGACAAGATACCTGTTGCCTTCTGCGACCGGCAAGTATGTTATCTGCACTCATCCTCTTCTTTACCATGCTTTGAGCTAGCCCATTACGCTTTGACACATTCTGGCGCATGTTTTCATCACGTCTGCATGGAGGAGACCATCCTATTCGGAAGCTCGCCTACATTTCTGAGACTTTCGGCAAGAATGCCCCGCAGGGAAAAGTGGTGGACGCCTTGTTGACAGCAAGCAGGAGAGTGGATGGAGAAGGAGCAATCACTGGTGTTTTTTGCTTCTTGCACACAGCCAGTGCGGAGTTGCAACAAGCCCTAGCTGTGCAGAAGGCTGCAGAGAGGGTGGCAGAGTCTAAGGCCAAAGAGGTGGCCTACCTGAGGCAGGAGATCAAGAATCCCTTGAACGGCATGATGTTCGCCCGCAGCTTTATTGAGCACACGGCGCTTTCAGAAGACCAGAAGCAGCTGGTAGAGACTGCGGCCCAGTGCGAGCGACAGCTGCGCCGTGTCCTCGACGATATGGACCTTGCCTCCATTGAGGAGGGGTGAGTACACCTGCCAGGAGCAATAAACTGATAGTTGAAGTGGGACTTGCAATGACCAGCAACATCTAAGCAATTTTGGTATCAGTCCTATTGGTGCTTCTGCTGCTCTGATCAAAGACATCAGCAATCGTGATTGTTTTCCAATTAACAATTCGACTGCTGCAACAAGCAGCCTCTTTTGTTCAGCTATGCAAGTTGAGCTCCTTTCCTGGTTCTATTCACTCAATTTGCAATTAGTCGGCCTGGTGCACACTCTTAGACTCGTACCATTTTGCTCCTACTTTTTGCAGGTATGTGGACCTTGACACTGCAGAATTCATGATGGCAACACTGATGAATTCAGTTGTTAGTCAAGGCATGATTACCTCGTCCAAAAAGGGCTTGCAGCTTTTTTGTGATACACCTCCAGAGTTCAAGTCCATGTGCGTCTTTGGTGACCAGGTGAGCCTTCTGTATCTTATCATGCTTGTTCAGTATATTGTGACTTGGGTATCAGAACAATCTGATTGTGCACCAAGAATTGCAGTTGAACAATACTTATGTATTGTTACTTGTACTAATGCATCTGGATGGGCTTGTTGCAGGTGCGGCTTCAGCAGGTAATGGCAGACTTTCTGTTGAATGCCGTGCAATTTACGCCTCCTTCTGGGTGGGTGGAGATCAAAGTGATCCCTGTCAAGAAGCGCCTGCCAGGCGGGGTTGAGGTTGTACAGCTGGAGTTCAGGTACAAGCATTGACTGGAGGCTCCACTTTGAACCTATGAAGTGGGCTGTGGTTTAATTGGTCCTTGCTATTTGGGCTGCTCCATAAGGAGCTCTTACACATTTACTCATATTTTCTGTTGCCTTTATCAACCCCCTGGCATTGGGATTGTGTGTGCAGGGTGACCCATGCAGGTGACGGCTTGCCGGAGGACCTTGTGCATCAGATGTATGATCGGGCAGACTCAAGAAGCAAGTCACAGGAGGGTTTGGGTCTTTCCATATGCCGCAAGCTCGTACGGCTGATGAGCGGGGACGTGCAATACATCCGGGAACCTGGCAAGAGCTACTTCTCGGTCCAGCTGGAGCTGCCCCTTGCGCAGCGGGACGATGCCAACAGTGCCAAATGCTAATGAATTAGTCCCAGCTATTCGGCTTGGCCAGGTCGAAAGTCCATATCCTGTTTGACCTCCTGCCATGCGGGAGGTAAGGAGACGTTCGTATGGAAGTCTCTGGGCAGCTGCAGGGGCTAGAGTGGAAGCTAGAATGAGAGTTGAGAAGTACTTGATTGTATTCAGCTTCTGAGGGCCCAAGTGGAGGAGACAGGAAGCGTTTCTTCGCTGCAGATTTTGCAGCTTGTGCAGATGTGGTGTGCCGAGACGCATGGAGGCTGCTATGTTGCAGGCAGCTCGATGGTCGCCCATCCCCCAGCTGCTATGACGCCCTTGTGAATGCCTCGCCTGTACTTATAGTCACTTTCAGTTACAGTTCTGCTCTTAGAGCTTAGCCCCAGAGCTGCGCGATCCTAGCTGCATGAGGAAGATGGAAGCGAGGCTGCCGTGCCCAAGCATCGCCTAGGCGGTCCGCTCCCTGTCACTCCTTTGCTGAGGCGTGTTTCCCTTTCCCGGCTGCTTTCCAGCACAGTTGAATCGTACATTCGTGTTGCACTCACTCAGCCCCGCTGCATTGCCAGCCGCTATGTTGCCCCCTCGTCTTTGAGAGCTCGAGCTAGGCCCTGCATCTCTATAGATTCTCTATAGAAGGCTGTGCTAGTTCTTTTACCACTTCACAAGCACTGCTTCTACATGCTGGGGTGGCGACAAACCACGTGAACGCAGCATAAATTTCACTGCAGCGCGCACTTAGAAACTCCAGGGCTGTGCTGCTGGAAAGCCTGCCTCAGTGCACGTGTCCTTGATTGCATAGTGACTCTCGTTCAGGATTCTGCCTCCAGCAGCTGCTCGAGTGGTAAGCCAGCCTGCATTAGCCACGGTGTCGCTGCAACACTGCGAATGTATGGAGCGTCGCAGTTCCCCACAGCGACCAGTGGCTACGCTGGCAACACCAGAAGCGACACAGCTCATGGCAATGGGCCCCACTTGTGTCGCTGCGCGGTGGTGCCGGTCACACTGACGGACGTGCCGGCGTCGGCACGCCACTGTCGCTGCCGAAGGCGTAATCACCGAGGGCGATGGTTCTGGGGGACGAGGGCGCCAGCGCGGGCTCGCCGAAGACGCGGCCAACGCCCGACGTCGCCCTGCTCAAGCACTTCACCGCCAGCGGTTCTGCTGTCGCCATCGCCACCGCCGTCACTCACCCAATTGGTGCGGAGGCGCCCTGCTCGGCATACATTGTGCACCACTGTAGCGGCGCTGGACGTGGAGCACGCCCCTTGAGCTCGTATGAGATGCCCAGCAAGCTGAAGATGCACGACCTGGGTGTGTGCGTCGGGCTGGGGATTTTGCTGCAGACGTCGTCAAGGTCCACATGCAGCTCGATGGCGTGGACTCGCGCCGAGGCAGTCGTGGCTTGGTGCGCGTCCTCTGCGATGTGCTGAGTGACGTAGGATGAGCAGCTTATACTATGAGCAGCCAAGCCTAAACCCATAACCCGTGAATCTTATAATGCAAGCCCTGCCCTTCACAGCAGCAACTGCAAATCCAAGTACACCCTACTGCCGCAGTAGGCCAAGGTGCTGAATTTGCTGCTTTGTGGAGCTGTTGTCACCAATTGCACAGCCGCCGAATCTGTGAATGCAGGCACACATTCCTTGGCACGGCCTGGCCGAGGTTAGCAGCTATTATGGCCTGGCGGTCTTGCTGAGATTTTCTTGCTGGGGTCCGTGCTGCAGCTGCAGCATGCAATTCACCTGGTGCAGCAGAAGGGCACCGCGGCGCTGTACGGCGGCATCGTGCCGGCACTGCTGCGGTCGGTGACGTATGGCTGCCTGCGCCTTGGCCTGTACGAGCCCTGTCGCAATGTACTCGCGCCTGAGCAGGGGCACCAGACAATTGTCGCCAAGATTGCCGCAGGCATCCTCTCGGGATCCTTTGCAACTGCGGTCACAAACCCGTTGGACGTTGTTAAGGTTGCACTTTTCTGCTTTACTTGCCATGTGTTAGTGCGTGCATCTACTGCAAATAACGTCTAAGCAGGCTGCTTGCTTGACAGTATTTCTTACCTAGACCCAAGACCCATATCGTGCACAACGATGGTATATGCAGATGCATGTGTGCCACGACTTACTTCATGCCATGGCGTTCCAGGTGCATTTGCAAGTCAGCAGGAGCAAGGTTGATAGCAGGAAGAAACTGCTGGGCGTCCTGCACAACATTCTCGCACGGGATGGCGTCCCGGGGCTCTGGAAGGGTGTGTGGCCGTCCATGGCACGCGCATCAGCCCTGACCGCGGCGCAGTGCGCCACATATGACGAGTGCAAGCAGGTGGGTAACAAAGCAGGGGACATATCCTGTCTACCCAGCAAACTGTCATCCTGGTTTCAAAGCCACATACTGCCTGTCGTGCTTGACCAGAAGTTGAGCTTCATCAGACAGGAAGGCTGTGGCAGCGGCGCAGTGCTCTGGACCCTATGCGTGACTTGATTAGTGAGTCCTATACTTGAAGCCCATTGAACCCGCTTGACCTCAGGGGTTACTTGAACATGCAGGCCCTGGCAAGGCGGTGCGCAATTTCAGAGGGGCTCACCTTGCACCTTAGGTGAGTGGTCCTTTCTTAAAGTTGCAACCAACAACACGTAATACTTGTAATTTAACACTCTTTGACTCTAGACTCGCATGTCATGAGCTGTAAGCTCTCAAGAAGCCATGCACCTCCATGGCAACCTATTGCTCTTCCAAACCGGCTTGCAGCTGAACTGTCACCCTGCTTGCACCTTCAATGACCAAATTCTAAGGCCGCCTAGGACATCTCCTGTGTACAGTGCCAGCATGCTGGCCGGCTTTGCAGCCACGAGCGTCGCTGCCCCGTTTGACACGGTGAAGACGCGCATGATGGCTGTGCGCCTACTTCCCGGCTCTACTCGACCTTACCGCCACAGCTTTGACTGCGCATACCGGGTGAGGCGTTCGTCCCGAGGCCATCCAAGGGGCAGCAGCATCCAGCTCGATGCTCTTGTGGGCTTGTGCCGTGAGCTGCATCGTCATAGCCAAAGGCATGGTAGGCAGTCACCCTTGCTCGTCGCTCCAGCTGCGCTTTCACTTTGACCACCGAGCGAATTTCTGCTGCGGACTGACAGATTGTCCAGACTGAAGGGCTGCTTAGCCTCTACAAAGGGTGGGTTCCTGCCTGCCTACATGCCATTTGCACCAGACAATCAGAGATGCACTTCCGCATCAGAGTGCGAGTTGTCGCTCCTTGCAGCTGGCCTGTCCATCCCATGCAATGTTCTTCTTAGTCTACTTCTATGTAGGCTTATCTGATGTGGACAATACCCACCAACGTGGCGCATACTTGCCCTTTTGGGACGCCGGCAATCACAATGCTCTCCCCCCCCTTGGTGCCTGTCAGGTGGACTGCCAATTACGCGAGGCTGGGTCCTCAAACAGCAATCACCTTTGTGGTCTACGAGAAGCTGCGCCACGCCGTAGGCTTGTCCAGTCTATAGCTCAAGATGTACAACACATGCCCTTACCCTGACCAAGACCCTGACCGCCTCCTCATGTTGCTGTGCTATGTTGTGTGTTCTTGAGGAGTACAACCCTCTGCAAGTCGCCCATCTTCTGCAGTCATGTCAAAGCTAAGCTGCATGACTATTCTTTCATTCTTTCGCTGATGTGGCTTTTTGTTTCACCACATGGGCAGCGCTTATTCAGCTTCTGTCGAGAATTGAATTCGTCAACACTGCTGGTGTATGATGCTGGCAGAAAATCACAATGTGTGAAGAGCCAAGCCAGGATAAAGACCCTGAACTCGAAGCTTGGAAAGGTACGAGGTCAATGGATGATAGGCAACCTGCCCAGCCCGAGTGCGTGCAAATTGAGCAGCTTCAGAGCGAGCAGTCAAAGCCGTTGCAAGGGTGTGTTGTCATTCTCTTTTGCGCAACTTGATGCAGCACTCACCCGCGCTTGTCGCCCTCGGGTCCAAGCGCCGAGGATGGCCCAGCTGCCGTCGAATGGTCCCTCGCGCACAGGCGGTAGAGCAGCTTCGACTTGCACATCTGCTGCTCCCGCTGAAGCAGAAAAATAACGTCCGCCACCGAAATCGTGCGCCGCAAGCCCAGCCGCCGTCCCAGTGACATGCCTGGTGGCCGGCCCGTTGAACCCTGGATGGTTGATTGACTACCACCTGATGTCCTCTGGGTGGCACTGCTCGTGCCTTCGACGCCCTGAGGGGCTCCTTCTCGGGACTCATCCGTTTCGGAGCTGCCGCCTCTGCCAGCGCTGCCTGGTCGCCCGGTGGCTGCGGGCGAATCTGCTGGTTCATAGTTTGCAAAAGCATTGAAGGCATAGTATGCTTAGTTTCCAGTCAAGGACTAATGAGTAGCTAATGCAATGCTGAACTTCTTTGCAAGCTCAGATCAGCATGTCCTGCTTGCAGTTACACAGGTTGCCAGTTATGTGCAGGTAAGCAGTCTCATATCGGAAGGGGATGGGCGGGACCACACTGTACTACCTGGCGGCAACCTTTCTCGGGCGCCCTGCCCAGCAAGTGGCGCAGACATGCCAGCGGCGGAGCCAGAGGATGACCCTGCCGCCGCTCTGTCGAGCTTCTTCTTGTTCAACGCCATCTGCCATTGGAGCACTCGCTCGTCCACGCCAATGGCTTCCCGAGCTGCTCTATTGGCGGCTGTTGCCTTCATCTGTTCGTCCTGCAGCTCTTTTGCCTGCCAGAAGTACAGTCTAGTGTCATCACAGTGGCATGCCCAGCACTCCTTTCTCGACCTACCTCAGCCTGTGTATCTGATATGTAAGCCAAAAGGAGGTATAGATATCAGACAAACACACAGGCTCTGCAAGAGTGACGTCACACAAAACAAGAGGTCACACTGCGGCACCTACCTGCTAGATCCATGTACCAAAGCTGACCATCAGAGTTACCTTGAGAGCTTTCAGTCGGAGCTCCTCCTTCTCAGCGTCGGTGATTGAGGCCTTGTCCTTCCCGCCCTTCTGTTGGCCAAGTTGGTGAGCGTGGGGTAGGCCAAGTTACTAGTCAGCCTCTGTAAAGTACACATAGTACTCCTTCCCTAGATAGAGGCCACATTTTAGAGCCACCAAGCAAGATTGCAACTCTGTCTCGCATCGTGCACTTCATATCATAGCATCCGCCTCACCTCGTTGAGCAAGCGAAGCTGCTCCTGCTCCAGCGCCTCCCTTCGATCTAAAAGTTCCTTCTCACGTTGCCTAATCTTCTGGAGCTGCTGTGGCGTGTTCAGAGTGTACACTATTTTGTGTTTGCTCTTATGGTTGTCCTTTCTCTGCTCAACACGGGGGGCAGAAAGCAAATCAAAACCCTGGCAATGTCCAGCAGAGGAGACGCAACAGAGGAAGTGCCCTGAGACATCATGACACTATTGTGCACGGATGCACTTTGGGAATGTGGTGCTTACTCACAGTCAGGAAAGGAATGTTTCTCATAGCCTGCACCTACAGGAGTAAACGCAACCAGGCGACCTTGCTACTTGACCTGCTTGGAGAGCTTGACGAGGGTGTAGAGCATGGCCCGCAACCTCTCCTCTGCAGCCTGCGCCCCTCTCCAAGCACACCGTCACACATAAGTGTGTGCTGCCGCAAGACCAAGTGCAATATTTGTAGCGGCAAGTGCAATATCAACTGCTCAGGGCAATATCAGCAGAGCAGCAACACTGTGATATGCAATAAAAAGCATACCATGGATATGCAGCGGTGCACTTCTGGATTGATGGCCTTCAAGCCATGACGCAGAGCTGCATGAAACACCGGAAATTTGGAGAGGCCCCAACATAAACGCCTTCATCTGGATGCTGCAATCATCATTGGACTGGACACCAAGGCACACAATGTGCAGCTGTCCTGCTCTTGCCGGTTACCTGCATGCTCAAATCTGGACTTACCAATGTTCGTCAGCTTTGTCTGCAAAGCCACCCTGTCCAAGAAGAGCATGGATTCCTCCTCTCTAACGAGCTTTCTGACGGCCTCGGTAATGTGGCTTGCCTCCTTCGGAACCTGCAGCAGCTGCTCCTCCTCTTCCTGCACAGATGGAAACAAATGTGAGGCAGGGCACAAACAGGATCACATTGTAGCCATGCTTTAAGCATGCCAGGATGACTTCATAGAGTAAGTGAAAGCATATCATGGTCAAGCAAGCACAGCACAGCTCAACTAAATCGAGACAATACATGTCATCTACTCTACTTGAGCAGCTGTGATTTAGCTGCACTCGCAAGGAGTAGATCTGTAAGTGCCGATGAGGAAGCCTAAGCTGCCATATGACGCCAATCAGGAGGTCAGAGCAGTCCTACCCTGAGGTTGACGCCGCTAACAGCAGTCACATCATTGAGTTGGTCAATAGACTGCTCCGCCTCCTGGGACCCTGGCTTTGCACGCTTGCTGTCATCGCGCAATGAGCAACACCTCAGATGCACGCAAAGGCCACCTTCCAAGCTTCAAGCGCAAAGACAAGACATAAATGCCACAGACTTGGACTCGGGGCGGCTCAGCAACGCCGGCGGGTCAACCTAGGCGTCGCTGCTGCTTCGCCTGGCCACGCCGGCTCCAAAGTGCTCCTGCCCCTCTCGGCATCAGCTGCTGAGCCAGCGGCCGCAGGCAGGCCTCCCGGCCTGGCTGGCGCCTGCCAAGGAGGGGCGGCAATGGCAGGCGCAGCGCTCGACTTTGCAACAGCAGCAGCGACTGGAGGAAGTATAGACTTCGGGGGCAAGGCTGCTGCCATCGTCACTTGCGCAACGGCAGGCCCGTCGCTGGCCTGCTGCGAAGCGTGAGCCGGCATTGCGGCCCTGAAGGTAGATGCGCCGCCGAGCGAGCCCGCCGGGGCCGCTGCAGGGCGGCCTGCCAGCGCAGCCTGGCCCCTGCCAAAGCCCGAGCCGCTCGCCTGGACAGCACGGCCATGCCAGGCCCACCACAGCAGCCCCCTTGTGAGTGAGCGGTCTCCACGAAGCTCATACGTCTGTGCAAGCCAGAGGCGCTCGACAACAGCAGAGATCACCAGAGGGGCTGCTCTCACCGTGGCGGCGGAGGCAGGCGCTGACCCCGCGATGGGCTTTGCCCCAGGAACCAGCCTCGAAGGCGTCGCGGCCCCGGGACTCGCTCGGGCAGTGGTGGCAACAGCTGCTGGCGGCAGACTGGTGCCACCGCCACGGCCGGCTGCCGAGCCTGCTGCTGGCATGAACAACTTGCCCTTCTTCGGCGGCAGCGGCCTCGCCTGCTGCAGTTGCAGCTGCTTCCTCGCACTGCTCGTGTTGCTGTCCGACGTACGTCCTGCCAGCGGCACGTCCTCGAGGTCGTCACTGTCGCCACTGTCGCCATCGCTGGCCATCGCACGCTGCTGTGCAGCTTCGTCCCTGCCCAGCGCCTCACTCAGCTCCTCCTCCAGCAGCCGCGCCTCCTCGCTGTTGCCCTCCTCGTTGTCGCTGTCGTAGTCCTCCTCGTCGTCCTCGTCGGCCTCCTCGGGGCTGAGCTGGCCGGCCCTCAACGCAACTGAGCGCTGCGCAGGGCCGCTGACAAGCTCCTGCTTGTCGAAGCCCTCGCGGCGCTGGTGATGCACCTCCTCGCGCCGCCGCTTGTTCAACTCCCGCTTCCTCTGGCGCCGCAACTCCTCCAACTCCGCACGCTGCCGCTCCGCCAGGAGCTTGGCCGCCTGCTCCGCGGCCACCTTGGGGGGCATTGGGGAGGAAGCGAGTGCAGGAGGCGCAAGCAGCCGCATCGGCGGTGGCGCCAGCGGGGCCAGGTCAAGCTCCATCGGCTCCAGCTTGGGTGCAGCCAGCTTCTGATGAGCCAGCGGCCCTGACTGCGATGCCGGCATTGCCGATCTTGGGAAAGCCAGCTGGTGCTGCTGCGGGGGCGGAGGCGCGACGAGCTGCTGCCGAACCACCGGCATGCCGCGGGCGGCGCTTGTGCCGGTGGCGACCAAGGGGGCGTCTGGTCGCTGCGTCCCGGCCGCTGCGGCGGCCTGGCGCTGCAGCATCAGTTGCTGCTGTTGCAGCATCGATTTCTGCAGGGCGTCAAAGGCTCCAGCTCCATCAGATGCAGCCTCCATTGCAGCTTGCCGTGGCGGCGGTGGCGGCGAAAACGGTGCTCGCGCTGCCAATGCTGACGGCTAATGGCGACGGGTGCCTCCAACGTGCTCGTTGCACGCGGCGACACCAACAGGTGCCTCGTGAGTGCACACACCTCTCGCATCTGCTTGATGGCGCGCATGAGGAGGTCGTCTCCGACGACGCTCCGTGCGCTACGAACAAAGTCGTCGCGCGAGATGAGGTTCAGCTGCCACCGCAGCCGCCGCCGCCGTCGTTGCAGTCAGACATTGCACGGCTGCCATCGGCCTGCACTAGCAGCGGGCGAGAGCGTGGGAAGAGGCACTGACCTCCATCTTCTGCTGGAGCTGGTCGAGCGCGCACGCCTGCTCCAGGGGGATGTGCGGCCTCAGCATTGGCACCAGCAGGCTGAAGGTCTGGCTCACGGTGGTCTTGCGTGGCGGCGCCACCGGTGGCGGCGGCTGCGGCGGCGGCTGCTGTTGCGGCGGATGCCTTTGCGGCGGCAACGCAGCCGCGGCCATTTGCAGGCCCTGCTGCTGTCGCTGCTGCTGCGGCAGCTGCTGCGGCAGAGCCTGCCGGTGCAGCGCGTAGTCGTGGCGAGGAGCGTGCTGCTGCGGCATGGCAGCATACAGCCCGCCGAGCTGCTGCGGCGGCTGCTGCGCCTGCGGCGCCCACATCGCCGCATCGCTGCCCATTCTCGCACCGCCGCTTGCGCCGCCGCCGCCGCCGCCGCCGCCGCCGTAGCCTGTCCCCCACGTCCCGCAGCCACTCCGCGAGTGAGCGCCGGCAGCACAGCTGCCTGCTCGGCGGCTGTTGCACTCACCCGACACTGCGGCGAGGCTGCTCTTGTGAGCACCTGATAAGACGGCGGGGCCGCGCGCAAAGGCGGCCCCGGGCTGACCCGCCACCGCCGGGCCAGCGCTGCGGCCGTAGCCGCCGCCGCCACC
>WELB01000016.1:226210-251857 GCA_009602725.1 Spirogloea muscicola
GCTCGGCGCTGGCGGCGGCGCTGCGGGCGGGCCTGGCGGCGCTGGACGACGGCGGCCCTGGCGGCGGCAACGCCGCCGTGCAGCCGCCACCTTTGCGTGCTGAGGAGGCCTTGGACCCATCGTCGTCTGCCGCCGCCACGCACCGTAGCCGGCCCCCGAGCTTCGACGGTGTGAACGGCAGAGCCACTGACGACGATAACAGCGACAACGAAGTCGACGACGACGACAACGATGACAATGACGCGGGGGGCGAGCTGGCTGCCCGGGTGGCCGCGCTGCTCGAGAGGCGCCTTCTCTGTCGGGGCTATGATGTGGAGCTGAGGTCGACGGCAGCTGCAGCGGTGGCTGACCCCGGCGGCGGCAGCCCCGACAGCGAGGGCGACGACGGTCGCGACCACAGTGCCTCGTGGGCTGCGCGTGAGCTTGAACTGGAGGAACGGCAGGAGGCGCTGCTCGCCCAGTTGATTGGCAGGGACGCCGAGGGCGGCAGCGCTGCTGGAACAAGCGCAATGCACGGGTCAGGCTGTCCAAAAGACCAGGCAAAGCGCAGTCAGCATGCGTTCAGCGCCGTGGCGGCGGCGCCGGCTTTGCCAGAGCTCCCACCGGAGGTCCTCGTCCGCATGCAGGTCATTGCCGCCCGTCAACGGCGCGCAGGCATGAGCATCGTTGATGTCGGGTCTTGAGAAGGAAGGCGAGGTCAGCCCTAACACCAGCAAACATACTGGGCTGCTGCTGCAAGCGCTGCTAGCGCTATTATGTGTGGCCCTCCTCAGTGTTCCTCCAGGCCGTAGTGACTGTTGGCACGTGCTCGCGGCTTGCTCGCGGCCAGTGATGATGGTTGACATTGCGTGGACTCCTCTGCTCTGAGGGAAGCATTGCAGCAATGGCAACTTGTCAGCCATTACTGGTGCTTGCAAATCCAAATTCGCAAGAAAGTGCAGTTTCAGGTGCAGCTTATTACGTGCAGGGAGTGCAGCCGCGTCATCACCTCGCGCATTCCATGGAGGCCATGTTGTCCAGAGGCCGGCATCAAGAGGAGCCGGGCAGCGTCACCCTCCGCATCTCAGCTCCCCACTAGACATTCGCCAAGAGGCTCTCCACATCAGGGGTTAGCACGACCCGCTGGGATACATCGCCAAGGAAGAAGCACTCTCGCGAGACAGTGTCGATAGCTGCGAGCTCCTGATGGAAAACACAGGTCGCACCAGGCAGCGCCTGCAAGCAAAGGAGCGGGGCTTGATATTATTGGTGAACCAACAAGCCTGTGGTAATCACATGGGTAACGCCTTCTGGACATAGCTGGAGGGTGGGAATATCTAAACAGACTACTAAGATGCAACTAGACGGAAAGCAACTAAGAGTGCAAGTTGTCCTCTAAGTAGCAAGAGAAAACAGTAGGTTTTGAGTCACAGGCAGAGGAGGGGGGGTTCTGGGTGAGAGCATTCACAGCCGGCCTTGACCATCAGTAGCTGCATCTTGGTGTTAGAGTAGAATGGAGGGAGGGGATACTGGTGAGCAAATGAGCAAGTAGGGCAGTGACTGTGTACATCACAGTGTACAGGATGGCTGGCACTGACTTACATCGAGAAGGACATTACCCAGCTTTAGCTTCACGGCACCGCTCTCATACACAAGCAACTTGCCCATGCAGCCACGCGGCAGAGTGGCCAGGTCGAGCAGGCCGGGAGGTGGCGCGCCTTCTCCGGCCTCACTGCCGTCGCCCTCACTGGCGGGCTGCGCCAAGGGCAGCGCAACTGGGAGCTGGAAAAAGAGCAGCCGCTCCTGCTCGCCTTTGTCCTGTAAGGAGAGGCCACACGCCGCTTCAGTACAACGGTGGCCCTTGCGCACTACGCTGCTGCTATGCATAAGCTCAAGACAGCAGCCCTTACCCAGAGGCCTAGCTCCTGCGCAGCGGGCATGGGGTCCTCGTCAAATGCGTCAGGTGCCACCGCTCCAAATTCGGCGAGATCTAGCTTGTCTATCCAGGGTCAAGCGCAGAAAGCATATCCTTGCGTCAGCACCATATGTGCTGTCCACCGGGGGGAAGGGGCCAGCTCTACATGCATAACAACAAGGAGGGCTTCCGCCATTGCCAAAGATGAACAAAATACAGGGAGGCCATCCACGCTCTCATGACCATAGCCTCGCAGGCCTCTGAGATGCTCACTAGGGTCATTACCAGAGGCACCGACATGTGGCGGCCGGAGTGGCAGCGTGATGGGATAGTACTTGGTGTAGTCCTGCACATGCCGTGAGTGTGTGAGGAAGCACGCTGGCAGGTCTAGGCGGCTGCCAGCCGGTCACAACGACAGTCTCTGCACGTCTCTGAGAGCCCCGCTGCAAGCTCAACGTGACGGGCGATTGGCAGAGCAATGAGCGTTGGATCCAGGCTGAGTGCGAGTCTCAGGCCTGAGAAGCTGCACAGAGCAGCATCTTGCTGCACAGAGCAGCATCTTCCAGGTGCCTCACCAGTGGCTCCATGTCGCAGCGCTTGACCTTGCCATTCTCTGGCTCAAATAGTTCTTCCAGGCCTTCTGCAGCACAATACAGGCAGGAGCAGCAAGCTTGGCGATGAGATGCAGCACAATTAGCAAGCCTGTCGATGCAAGTCCTGCTCAAGCAGGTGCATGCAGCCGCCAGGGGGATATTTTGCAACTACTGAAAGAGTTGATTGTCTGGTGAGACTGAAGAGTGCTGAGGACTACATTGAAGACATGATCGTGCATACAATGGGATCAAGAATAATAGTACACCAAACAGGACACAGTGCTCGGCCTTCAGAGCAGCCTCTGCCGTGCGCCTGCGGTGGCGCTCTTGACCTGATGACAATGATTGCAGGGGACTTGCTTAAGTTATGCAAGTCAAGTTAAGGCAGTGCCAGATGACACAAGGCAGCAGGGGCTCACCTTGGAAGCTGAGCAGTCGGTCCTTAGCATCCGCAGCAAGTGTGCCCCCTCTTCTGCCAGCCCCACCACCTCCACCACCGGTCTTCGCGCCTTCGCGAGATGCCTGGTCGACCGCCGCCGCATCTCTAGGCTGGGAGGCCTTGGCCGTGCTGGCAGCTGCTTCGGCACTGAAGCCAAATGCGACTCGCTGCGGCGGCGGGGCTGCACGCATGTGCCACAATTGCATCACATTGCATCACAATCAATAGCCAGAAGCAGAAGCAGAACCCTTCAAGAAAGCCCAGCTGGCAATCTCCGCGCGTACACTAGCTGGCAATAGCCATAGCTGCTTGTGTCAGCCTGTGCCATGGCTGTGCCTGCACCAACGACCGCGTCGCAGGTGCCAGTACAGAGCTGCAGGCAGGCCTGCAGTGCTACCTTTGGGGCCCTGCAGCAGCCGCCGCCCCTGCCATCCTTCCCCGTCCTCCTGAAGCTTCAAGCGAGCAGAGCGGCATCAAGGACGGGCCTGGAGCCCGTGGCAACAGCTCCTACTGCTTTACCACTCTATGATGCTGCGCACTCAGACTTCTGTGCCAAAAGAATGTCTTGTTACGCTTGCAACTAATATTGACAATCGGGAACACAACCGATCTCAGGCTTAACATTAGGCTCGACGTTGTGGTCTTATAAGTGTTATGCTCCTGAGCAGCAGGCTCCTGCACCTTGCGCGGCCGCTGGCCCTCACTGGCTGCTGCTCCCGCCTCTCGAGCATCGCTCTGACTGCGAATGCTGGCAGCAAGACCAATTGCTGACATGCTGTCATATGGACGGAGGCGACTGGAGCAGGGCAAGCTGGGGGTGCAGCGTCACAGACCGACTGAAATGCAGCAACAGCTCAGCCGCCGCACCTTGCGACTGCTGATGCGTGTGGCAGCTTCTTGACGGCCCGCCTCGCGGGGACCTTTGGCACGAACTTGGTCTGCAATTAGCCCCAAGGGCCGGCGTGAGTGGGCCTCGCCTGCCATAAGTCCGCCAGCTTTAGCACCTGAACCCTAGACCCTAAATTCTAACCCTAAACCCTGACCCTGAACCCTGAGCTTGGCAAAGGAATGCGGCTGCTGAGCGGCTGTAAGTGTCAGCCAGGTGCATATCGAGGGTGTTTATGACTATCATAGCGGAGCCAAACTCAATTAGCGGGAAATTGGCCCTGCTAATTGAATAGATCTGGGAATAGACCTTGCGGACGCCTCCGGTGGTGAACTCGTCGGCGGCCGTGAGGCCGCCCCCGCAGGCTGCCTCCCCCACCGCCGGGCCCGGCGGCGGCNTGGCGGCCCTCTTGCCCTTGCCCTCGTCCTGCTGCCGGGTTCCCATGTCTCCGCGCGCTCGCCGTCCCGTTGAGCGGGCACTAGCTGGGCCGGCGGAGCTCGCGGCTCATCGCGGCTGAGCGGCAAGGCCGCGCTCTCGCCAAGGCCGCCAAGGGCCAGCCCGCCGGAGCGCCGGCAGCCACGGCGGCCTCCCGGGAGGAGGCCATCCGCTGCGGCCTGGAAGCGGGTGCCAGAGTGCAGCGGCTGCGGCGGCGGCGGCGGCGGCGGCGGCGGCGGCGGCGCGGCGGTGTGTCGGGGGGTCACTGCGGTGAAGAACGCGGCTTCGAGGAGGAGTGCAACTTCCACTGCTCGGCCCGCTTCACGCGACGCCGGGTACCGTGCGGTCGTGGAAGTGAACAACATCATGCCTATCACCACGGATGCCCAGGGACGTCATCATCGCCGCACACTTGACATTGTGGGCGTGCAACCTGGTGGAGGACCAAGGGCTTTGGTCGATATTGTGGTTACGAAAGCCTATAAAGGCTTGCATCCCTTCTCCATTCTTTTGGGCTGGCCTCTCCCAGCCACCAGTTAATCTGGCCGCGCTTGCTTCTATAAAGGTCCAGCATCGACACATCGCTGGCCACGCAGTGGGCAGTGCTGAACAAAGAAAGTTGCCGCACTACTCCGATTACCCCCGATGTGATCAGCTCTTGCCAGCGGCAATCGACATCTTTGGCTGCTTAGGTCCTCGTTTCCTTACTCTCCTTCAAGACATAGCCGATCTAGGCTACACACGACATGCAGATGTTTTCCCGGCTGAGATGGGCTTGCCAGCTGCTTATCTGTCGTTGTTGCGACGACGAGTTTCGGCCTGTTTGCAGCGTGCTCAGGCTAATGCTTTGCACCAGAAAGCTGGGCGAGCTCTAGTTGGTGGCAGAAGGGCTTCGTATCTGCCATCTAGTATTCAGGCATCGGTTAACGACCTTTATGTTTTGACCCGTGGTTACTGAGCGGGTCAATCTACTGAAGGTTATGTAGGTCTTAAGATGTGCTTGCCTTTGTACTTGGCCATTTGGCCTTCGTTTGTTTCAAATGTACGAAATTCCTTCACGGCATAGCCGGCCTCAGAAGTAGTGGGGCGCAGGGGGAAAGGAAATGGAGTGCGTCGTTAGACAAGGCAAGCGCGGCCAGATTAACTGGTGGCTGGGAAAGGCCAGCCCAAAGGAATGGACAAGGTCTTAAGGAGCCGGAGTGCTAAGGACTGAGACAGCAGCAATCAGCAAGCGCGGGAAGACTAACTGGTGGCTGAGAGAGGCCAGCCCAAAGGAATGGAATGGTATTTAAGTAATGGAGGGCCTGTGCCCTTGCGCTTGCTCACTCGGGGATATTGGTGTCCCCCTTAGCCAGCTCATTACCCAGTTTACGCATGAACGCAGAGAGCCAGCTGGGCTGGCCTACCACTCCTGTCATGTGCATCGCGCACCTTCTCCCTCTGCCAGGGCTCCTGACTGGGCTTGCGCGCCTTCCCAGCCCGTCCAAGTCAGTAATGCTGGCCTGTCCTGACCAATTTGTACATTGCCTTTTCGGTTGGCCACTTAGCCGCTATGATTGTTGGAGCTTGCTATGCAATAGACCACAGTAGCAGCCGCTTCTTTCCTCACGAAACGAAGCCCTCAAGCGCTCCCAGCTTCCTGCAGCTCCTTCTGATGTCAGCAGGTCCTTTCCTTCTCTCTGCTTATATGGAGATTATTGCCAGTGCTATCTTTCATTTACCGAGCTGAGCGACTGGTTGAGCTCCCTGGCTAGCCACTGGCATTAATCCCCCTTACTTGTGTGCGCATCCTTCCCAAGACCTCACCCACTCCTTTGAGGCCACCGTTCACAGCCCCTTCGATCAAACAACCCTGCACACGCACATGGCTAGCTTTCACGCCCACAGTCCCATACGCACAGATGCCTGCCTCAAGAGTCATGCTGGCTGCCTCCACCGCTCTGTATTAGCACTCCCTCAAAAGGAATAGCCAGGTGCATGCCTGCACACTTATGAGTTAGTGGTGGTTCCCGACCCATTTAGAAGGCGATATATTAGCATAGCTAGTGCTTAACCACTTACTTCTATCGACTTGATTGGCTCGACTGGGATCAATCCAAACAGAAGTCCATCACCATTGCCTGCTACAGAATGGCAAAGTTGAAGCCAAAGCTAGCTGCCACGGCTGCAAGCAGATTCCACCAACCCTTGCACCCCTCCCAGTGTGGGTATTTTGAAGCCAGAAGAAGCGAGTAGTCACAGCCAATTATGCCGCTTGGAAGAGCGCTGCATATGGTAGCTTGCCATTCTTTATTCTAGAGACGACATAATTTTCGCAGGGGAGGTTGCGGTCAAACTGAGTCAAGACATCCATTGTGACAGTTTTATGGTTGGACAGTTTAGAGAGTTTAAGCTGGAATGGGGTAGAAAATTAGGATTGCCAGCAGCCGGTCAGCTTGAGCTGTGTAATTGACATGGAGGCCAGCAGTGCCTCTGGGCTCGGGAAAAAAATGTCATCAACACCACGGGGTGATGTCACGAAAATGCACATGGCTATGAGGATCCCGGCATCCCAGCTCTAGAAGGTGGAGCACAGGCCTGCATCATACAGAAGTAACACGTGAAAGGAGTTGCTTGGGTAGCAATATTGAGAAGGAACACACATCAGCAGGAGATGATGATGGTGCGTCTCTCCTGTCGATACTGGTGCTGGCAGTGCTGCAGCATGATGCATCAACAAGCACCTTGACATTGTGTACGAACTTGTACCTGTCTGGGGCATATTAGAGGAAACAGTTCAAGGGCCTCAAACCCCTCGGCTCAACTCCAGCAAAAAGCAGAGTGACGGTACTGTAGCTGCTGCTGAGGTCAAAGGCTGGGCACTGAAGTGACGGGGGGAGTCCCAGGCTGAGCCTGCACCTGCAGCTGGCACTGCGGGTACCAGCAACTCCAATGGCATCACTCCCATTCTCCTTCCCTATTACTCCTTAAGTCACTGAAGAAGAGCACTCCACTTGACAGCCTCCAATGGATACATCCAATCTTCTCTCCTCACTTTCCAAGCAGCCTCACAGCAGGTGCATCTGCGAAGCTGGTCTGGTGGAGGTAGCAGGAGGACGGCCTCGACCATGAGAGTAAAATAGACTGCAACGTCCTGGAGCAGAGTGCCGCAATGGTGTTATCCTCTTTGTCATGGACCTCACAAACCAGTGAAGCAGTCAGTTAAATATGTGAGGAAGCAGGCCTCCAAGTTGCTCAAATAATAGGCTCATCACTGCAAGCCCCACGCTTCTCCAAGTACAATCTGGTGAACACAGCCCTTATATCAGCTTCAGATCGTTGCTGCACTGTCTTGAGGACCCCGCCGGGCTGGACTGAGCTTCCGCAAGCGGCCTTCGAGCTCCGCAATGACTGCCGGCTGCTGCTTCTTACGCTGCCGGGAGATTGTAGTCATTGACATGGACCCCAACTTGTCAAATGCAACCTGCAGCAAAGGTTAAGCAACGAATAAGAAATACAGATACTTGGCCTTTACATTGCTCTTCCCTGTTGAAGTGCCACCTGTCCTAGACGGACATGTATGATTCCTAAATCACTTCGCACTGCGCCTTTGAAGGGCCAAAACTGACAGCTAAGCACCAACAGCTGTAGAGTATCTTATGAGAACCATGTCCTTGGCAGTAAATAGTCAAGACTGCTTGCCGACGACTGCAAAAGACACAGTGCCACAGCACAACCTGCTACACATCAGCATAAGCATACATAATGAGCTTCTCGGCGCAGCGGAGTTGCCACCTTGAGAAGAACATCAGGGTCGAATGTGTGATGGGTGAAGGTTTGCAGTATCTTAATTGCATCTCCCAAGTTCTGCGCTACGAGTAGCTCTGACTCTTTCATCTGCCATTGTACACGGACCACAAGTGGAACTGATTGGTTAGTGACGCAAGATATGCATTCGCAATCAAGCAAGACTTTCTTCTTGCTCAGTTTCCCATATGATCCTCTTACCTATGATGGCAGTACAGGCTTGATTGCAAATGGGCTTTTAAAAGTTAGTGGTAGCTCAAGAACAAACAGAAGCAAATACTTGCGGTTGAATTGAGTGTTGTAGGCTGCAGAGACTGTAGGTCTGTGAGCACCTTAAATATAGCCAATCCCAACCTAAACAACACCTTCGCTCCTTCATTGAAGAGCACATCCCACACCCTCAATGTTGTCTGCACAGAAACAAGTGTCAGCTGGCAATATGCATGGTCTGCATCTTGTTGCAATAACTTCTGACTGCCGCCTTAAGTACTTATTGCTTACATTGTCCAGTGTGTAGAAGTGCTCAGTATCAGGAGGCCAGGATATTCAGTGAGACACCAGTCATACCTCCGCAGGAAAGCTCTTGGCGAAGATACACAAGAACCACTCTGTGCAGACCAAGGAGAGCTCGAAGGATATTGCATCCAGGTGTGCTGATAACCTGCCAGCATGTTCAAGTTAGGCGAGCAGAGATCATGGCTCTGAGCTTCTTAATGACAAGAATGATTGTATGTCCCCCTCATTAACTGTACATACAACACATTGTGACAAGCAACAGATCTATGTGTCATACTTGGGTAGCTTCTTGATCAGAAGATCCTTCAAAACCCGCTGCTCCACGTGGCAGCCTAGCAGATCCTCTGAGTAGCTGTCAGTAAGTAAGACATCTTCAAGGAGAACAGCCAGCAGCCAGAAGGCTTCTTCCTCTGTCCTCATCACTAGCAGTAAATATGCTGCTACAAAGTTCATGCCCTGCAACCATGATTGCACCTGCATTGGTGAGTCTCACTGCCAGCAGGAGGTAAAGTGCAGGGTCCACAATGTCCACAAGGTTTGAGCACACTCTCACACACTTAACCTAGTGGAGCCTGAGATACACAGAAGGACTTGCACGGTTCTGAGAACTACCTGGCAGTATCCAACTCGAGAATCTCGCCAAGAGTAGGCAACTAGCACTCGCCTAAGAGCAGCTCTGCCCTCCTCTGTATCAATCTTAGGATGGCAGGGAAAGGTTCTATGCAAGTCCTGCATCACACACACAAGAGTCACCAGGATGTCAGAAAGTAGAGACGTAAACACAGTGAGTACACCAGTACTATGAGCATAGGAGGAACATGCTAGGACCAAGCACTACAAGGCAGGAGATGGGGCGTTGATTGCCATTATCAAGTGGACAGAGGAATAATGCAGGTCCCAGCTCTTCAATGTGAATGCTTACTGCTTCTATCTGTTTGGTGGATATGCTCTCCTTTCCTTGCACCGCTCTCAGCAGATCCCTGTAATATCCCTCTGGTGCCTGTTCCTTTTTTCTGGTGGCTCCTGATATAGCATTCCAGACCTTTGGGCGCAGTTGCAATGGTATCCCCTTCCGAATCAGCCTCTTTAGTAGGATACTGCAGACAACAATCAAGAGCAGGTGGTGATGTGAACAAGTGGCATGGTAGTAGAGCAAGTTCAGACAGCTGTGGAGGGCTGTCGGCAAGAAGAACCATTGCTCATAGATCTAAGAATGCTTCAGTGTAAGTCCAGCATCAGCAGCCTTCATATCTCCAACCTTTCCCCACCCCCCCCTCTCCTCCAAACCCGCCCCCCCCCCGTCCGGGACTAATGACTGCTGTTTGCATTCGTGGAGTTCACAGTATACAGGATCAGCAGTTCAGGACATTGATTTCCTGTGTTGGACAGAGAAGTGGTCAAGAACCTTGGCATATTAATGTGGTGAACCACAGTCACAATGCTACAATTTAGTACCTGTTCCCGGCAGTGGAAATTGCATTGGACAAAGAAGTCGAGAAGCTCTGATCAGACGCCTCCCCAGGCACCGAAGGACTCGGGGAAGTTGGCTGCGAATGGCTGGCCACATGGTAACTGAGACTCCTGGCCCATTTGGTGCCGACCGAGGTGACTACATGTGACAAGGAGGACGAGGAGGTGCTCTGCGGCGAGGAGGGCGGATTGGCCACTTCTGGCTGCAGGTACCATCCGGCACCCCTGTTCGCTTCATACGCCCACCACACCCTCGCCTGCTCCTTCATGCGCTCCTCAACTTGGTTCTGCACAAAGCCCTCACCTTTGTCAGCCTCGGCGCCCGAGTCGCCGTGCCTCCTTAACTTTCCCACTCAGCATGCAATTGTGTCAGCGGGCTCGACTTAGTCAGCCTTACAAAAAGCTTAGGTCATGCAATGTGGTCAAGCAGAGACAGAATTCATAATATGGACAAGTCCTTATGCTGTGTCAGGCCATGCCGACGGCATTTGCACTCCTTAAAGACACCAAGTTGGTGCGGCAACTTCAGCTGGCGTCACGTCAGCTGCAAAGGAGGGCTGCTGCCAAGATTGCGGGATCAAGGAAGGCTACCATGATGACCGCTTCCTCCAACGTGACTTCCCTCCGGAAGTCATACATGTCCACTATCGTGACCTTCAAGGTGTTCATGATGGCCTGAGCTCCTCATAAGCTGGAGTGCCCCATCGGAACGCAGAGCCACACCCGCGGGCCTAGCAGGCGCTAGACATCATATCTCCGCTGAGGCTCGCCAGCTGGAGTCCTGCTCGAGGACTTTGCCGAGCGACAGCCGCGCTCCCGGCCCGGCTCTCATCTGCGCGCTCTCATCCAAGCGGCCGCCGCGGTCTGGAGGCGACGCTCTGGAGCCCGGCGAAGCAGGCCAACCGCGGCGGACGCCAGCGGGCGACGCGTGCCCAGCCCGCATCTGCCGGCGCGGCCGCGGCGAGCTTGCCGAAAATCCGTGGTCTAAGACCAGAGGTCACGGCGCCACTGGCGGCGCGCGGCGCGCGGGCGGCGGCGGGCGCGGCGACGGAGGTGAGGCGCGGCGGGGCCCCGGCGGGCACTCGCGGCGGCGCCGGCCTCGACGGGGGAGAAGGCACGAGGGAGGCCGAATCAGGCGAGTAAACCGATCAGGCATTAGCGCAAGAATGGGGGTTACATACAACGAAGCCCTTCGCCAAGGGGGGGCAAGGTAACCGGTTGAGTGAATGCAGGCTGCGAACCTGGCTGGGAAGCCAGATTGAGCCAAGACACTGTTCATGCAAGGGGCACAACGGTGTGCAAACATTGGGACTACAGAAAGCGAAGCCCGAGGAGCTGGGAGAAGCAAGCGCGCCTGATTAAATGGTGGCTGGAGAGACCAGCCCAAGGAATGGACAAGGTCTGAAGGAGCCGGAGTGCTAAGGACTGAGACAGCAGCAAGCGGACTCTCAGTAACGTCTAATCAGTAGATGCAAGTCTGAATAGCTAGCAGGCGGAAAGACGTCGCCCTGACGGAAGCCGGAGGCGGCCGCCAAAGCGCGGCCTGCGCGCAAGTGGACCGCGAAGGCAAGGGATCGCTGCAAAGAGATGGCCATGCCGTGCCATGCCAGTGCATCCGGAAGACTTGGGCGAGGGACCCGGCGGCATTGAAGCCAGGCTGCTCGCCCTGCTGCCCGGGGCGGCGGGCCGCTGCTCGCCGCGCAAGGCGGTGAAGCAGGTCAAGCCATTTTGCGCCACAAGCTGGGAGAGCTGTGGTGGCCAGGTCCGCATTTGCGCCCCTGACGAGGAGACGGGCGCCAAGCGCAACGATGGGCGGGTCGTCTCCTGAAACGGCCGCTGTCGGGTGGCCGTTGTGAGAGAGGGGCGATTGTGGGAGCCTCTTCGGAGTATGGGGCCGATGGCTGTAACACACATATTGAGCACCAAGCGGACCACTTGAGTCGCTGTGCATTTTGACGCTTTCTGGCTCCTTCAAACTTTGTTCGTTCTATTTCTGGGCTGGCCAATCACAGCCATCGCCCTCTACTGGAGCTGTGTTCCTCTCTGACTGAGTCAGCTCTTCCATAGTGCACGAGCGCTACTGCAAAAGAAATCTTCTCATCAAAGGGCAATGGCTGTGTAGAGGCAGCCCAACAAGGATCTGCTAACTAAGTATGGGCTAGGTCTAGAAGCGACGGAGCTGATAGCAACGAGCAATCGTTAAGGATGACAACGTGTGGCCGTGACTATCCCCAAAACTTCCTTGGTTTGTCCATTCAAGGCGGCTGGTGACAGCTGCTTGCTTCACTCTGTGGGAAACATATGCATGGTCACTTGGATGGCCAAGACCTCAGAGCAGACGTTGCAAGCATCGTGATCGTGAGATCTTATATTGACAGTGCTACCAGCACCACGACCACGTTGCACCATCTCATTTAGTTTTGCTTAGATACTCCAAAATAAAAAGGCCAAGTATAGATGCTGTATTCTTCCTACAAGCAACATATCAGCTTACACTGCAAGCGGAAATGAAGCACCTGGGCGAAATCGGAGCTGGGAGCAACTGGAGAAGCTCGCCCTGCCGGAAACTTGGGACGGGCTTGTCACAAGGGCTTGTCAATTGCCGTCCCGTATTCGGGCATCAGTTAGCGACCTCTATGCTGAGTCGTGGTTAGTGAGCGGGTCACCTTAGCAGCAGGTGATGCACATCTGTCAATGTGCTTGCCTTTGTATTCAGCCACTCAGGCCCTCCGTCACATCAGCGTCTTTCTTTTCGGATTTGCATGTGCTTACCCGTGGGTACTAATGTCACCCTGTTACCTTAGGCACCTTAGCATACTGCTCCGTAATATATAGCCCTGTTTATCCTGCACTAGATTCTGCCTGAACAATGTAGTGGCTTGAGTTGGCCTCCCTTTGCTTTCATGCGCACCGAGCGCCTCCTCTTTCTTTTCCATCACTGAATACACGCTCGTTACCTGAGGCGGGCGGATAGAGTGGGGGGGCCGCCGGCAGCTCGCCTCAAAGATAGCTGCAAGCCGTCCGATGCGGCCTGGTGCGTGACCCCTTGCCGTCCGTTAGCCACGGCGATAGAACCCCCCTCCACTGTCGGGCACAGATCTTCTGGCACAAACCCCTCGCAGCATAGCCTTCCGAGACCCCCCGCCGCGTCTTTCCGCGCGCGCCTGCACCACCGCGGCGCACGGCGGCGGCGGCGGCGGCGGCGGCGGCGGCAGGAGCACTGGTTGCGGTGCAGTGTGAGCGCAGCGCCGGCGGCCATGACGGCCGAGACCGCCGCCGCGCTCCAGGGTGAGCTCCTGGACCGAGGCGCCCCGCCGCTTATGCCGGGAAGCTGATAGTCGCACAGACCGCGCAGTTGGTTGGCGCAGCGCCTCGGGCTTTTGCCCAGGTTGGCGGCGCCGACCTCAAGCACTGCGCCTGTCGGCCTGCAGCTCGGGCCCGCGTCATTGTGGTCTGCTGGCGAGCTAGTAGGAATATGTGGGTCTGAAAGCACTGGAGGCAACCAGGATATTGGCATTTTGTTGCAGGGTATAAGGCATTGCATAGCAACAAGCCCCAAAGAGCAGGATTGTGTGAGCTGCCAGAAGACGTTAGGGCAGTCGCAAGACTTGTTAAGACGTGTGAAGGGGCTGTCGTGGCAGCAGCTTCTGCGTAATGACTCTGCTAGTGTACCGGCTAGGACATGTGACTACAATGCGCTCATCTGCAACAGTGGATATTTCTTTTCTCAAGACATTGCCAGAGGTGTCTGCGTGCAAGAGTTAGTGAATGACCTAGGGAGTGGGAATGGGATGTAAGGGAGAGCCCTTGCTGCAGAGTCACCCCTTGAAGCTTGGTGGATGTTAACCATGCGAAGGAACCTGCTCAGCTGTCAATATATCCGACATTGAGGGGCTGCTCGGCACATGCATTCACCTACATTGACAGGTGATTTGGAGGTCAAAAAGAAGGAGGATGAGGTCACTGTGGAGGACGATAAGGAGGAAGAGGAAGACGACGACGAGGATGATGATGATGACGAGGACGACGATGAGGGTGATGAGGGCGCTGACGAAGATGAGGGTGGAGAGGGAGCTGAAGGAGGAGCAGAAGGTGGCCGCAAGGGCAAGCAGGTGCCTGCAATGGACTCTTGCACGTTAGGTGCACCATGCGTATGTCACTTGTGGAGAATGCCAACACTAACTGGAGTCTGTCGCAGTCCTGCAAACATCAAGAGGTTGTGGAGTATGGGGCCTTGCAGTCTTCTGATATACTTTCACTTGGCACCACTGTTTGTCTGTCAGAGTCGGAGCGAGAAGAAGAGTCGCAAAGCAATTCAGAAGCTCGGACTTAAGCTGATTGCGGGTGTCTCAAGAGTAACGATCAAGCAGGTAAGCATTGTCTCATCCTTAGTAGTCTGCTAGCAAGGTGTTCTGCGATGGGTCTGCTGCCACTGCTGTTGCCTACTTACTGATTTTTATGTGATGAAGCAGCCTTCAGCTGCCTGTTCTAGGCTGGCCTCTCATAGCCACTGCCCTCTCCTCGAAGCATCCCTTGTTTCTTCTGTTATGGAGGTCTCCCGTTTGTCCAAGCGAGTAGCTGGCTTGTTGACAGGAACGGCATAGTTCTATCAACCTGGCTGCTGCATACGTCATTAACCACCCTTCTGTATGCCTCCTTGCATCAGAACAAGAACACTCTCTTTGCCATATCCAAGCCTGACGTGTTTAAGAGTCCAGCATCTGACACGTACATCATCTTTGGAGAGATAGAGGACCTCAGTTCTCAAGTTCAGTCGCAGGCCGCTGAACAGGTGTTACAACTATCACAAACTACTGTCCCAAACTCGCTATCTCTGTCCGTTGTCATAACCTCCCAAAGTCTCAAAACTCTCTACTTTGTGCTACTCAGGCCGCGGATTCAAGAGATCATCTGTTCTAAGTCAGCCAAAGTTAACCTGTGTGATGACGCGGATGTGTGGTGTCACTTTCAGTTTAAGGTACCAGACTTTGGCCCCGCTCAGGCCAAGGCGGAACCGGCGTCCATCACAGAGGTGGAGGAGGACGAGGATGTGGACGCGACTGGGGTGGAAGAGAAGGACATTGAGCTTGTGATGACACAAGCGGGTGTCAGTCGCGCTAAGGCTGTAGCAGCCCTTAAGGGCACCGAGGGTGACATTGTGGATGCTATCATGAAGCTCACTACTTGATCTACACATCAACCCCTCGGACGTTTTCAAAGAACTTTGAGAACCAAGCAGCTAGTTACCTCTTTGTCGCCATATTTTCTGCTGATGCGGGAGCTCGTGTTGGCTGGAGGGCACCAAAGCTGCTTGCTGAGTTCTTATTGTACTTGACCAAACCACCTGCAAAGCTATTCTTGCTTGCCTGCACGCACAAACTGTGCAGTTGTACAGATGTACGCAGAAAGAATCTGTAGATTGCGGGCATCAAAGCCGAGTCAGCGGATTGTGAGAGCAATATGGCAGAGTTAGCGGGCGGGTGGGGTTCTTATGCCACAATTCTTCTTATGCGCCTGTCAGCATCGCTGCAGCGGTCAGTGGCGCACGCGTTGCATCTGCATGCCGGTCGCGCTTGGCTGCAGCCTCAGCAGAAGCTAGTGCTTCCCCTGGCCCCTTCTCGTCCTTAATTCATTCTTTTTTGGGCTGGCTTTTATCAGCCCCTGTCCTCAATGGGCGCGCCCTTCTCCGACAGGACAATTTCGTGTATTCGACAGGGGACCTGCTACCCGGCAACTAGTTTCTCCGACCTGCGGCTGCTCAACAGGGGATATTTGGCACCCGGTGGCCACTCGAAAGTCGCTGTGTCATCTAGGGACATTGTCCATTCCTTTTTGGGCTGGCTTTGCCAGCCACTCTTCTCTATGGGCGCGCACTTCTCTCTTTGCCAGCCCCTTTGGTTCTTTTCGGGCTGGCTTCTCACAGCCCTTGCCCGATGCCGGAACGCGATGTTCGGCATATTTGTCGAAGCCGGTTACACTGTGGCGCTGGAGAACTCCAGCATCATGCCTCTGACTGCTAGGGCGGACGGCCGTCTCCACACACGGCGCGCCGCTCTCGCTAGCGCGCTCGGCGGGGGGCCTCGGCTCATTGCCGACGTCGTCACAACGGACTCTTGGATTCCAGGAGCGCTACACGCTCGGCGGAGGAGGCGGGCTACGCCGTCCGCCAAGCGGCCGACGCGAAGGATCGCGAAGTACTCGGATCACCCGGTAGGCGACGAGTTTGTCCCACTCGCCGTCGTGTACACGGCGCCTTTGGCGCCAAATGGCTTGACCTACTTCACCGCCTTGCGCGGCGGGCAGCGGCCCGCCGCCCCGGGCAGCAGGGCGAGCTGCCTGGCTTCCATTTCGCCGGGTCCCTCGCCCAAGTTTTCCGGATGCGCCTGGCCGTCTCTTTGCAGCGGTCCCTAGCTTTTGCGGTCCACTTGCGCGCAGGCCGCGCTCTGGCGGCGGCCTCCGGCTTCCGTCAGGGCGGCGTCTTTCCGCCTGCTAGCTACTCAGATTTGCATCTACTGACGAGAGGTTACTGAGAGTTCGCTTACTGCTGTCTCAGTCCCTAGCACTCCGACTCCTTCAGACCTTGTCCATTCTTTTGGGCTGGCCTCTCCCAGCCACCAGTTAATCTGGCCGCGCTTGCTCTCTTGCCCCCCTTGGGAGAGCCACTTCTTCTTTGGTTATGTAGGTCTTGAGAGGTGCTTGCCTTTGTACGTGGCCATTTGGCCTTCGTTTGTTTCAAATACACGACAATTCTCTTTGCCAGCCCCTCTTCTCTATGGGCGAGCACTTTCTTCTTGTCTGCCTGGTCTATGGCTCCGTCATCAACACCTGTTCGCATCTACGCTGCTGGCCTTTATTTTTGGGCTGGCTTTGCCAGCCACTCTTCTCTATGGGCGAGCTCTTTCTTTTCTTTTCTTCTTTTTCTTCTTTCACAGCCGCTCTTCTAACATCAGCATTCTTGTCATTTAACGCTTTTCTGGCCCCGTCGAATGTCACTCATTCTTCCATCTGAGCTGGCGCCCGCCGGCGCCCGTCGCGCCGCGGCCCGCGCGAAATCCCAGCGCCGCCGAGACTCGATTCCTGGCCGCCAGTCTGCGGGCCGCGGAAGCTCCGTGACTCCGGCAACGGCGGCGCCGGCGGCGGTGGCGGCGGTGGCGGCGGGCAGTGATGGAGCCCGCAGGCCTGCGCCGCCGCCTCGTGCGGCGATGCCCGAGCCGCTGCTTGCGCCGCGCGGCGGCCTGCCACCCTCGGCGCTGACAACGAGCCTTCTGCAGAGGCTCGCTCCTCGCTCGGATCCTGGCTCCGCTCCTCCACGCAGACATGCTGACTTACTTCAAGCCTTTACAGCAAGGTACTTCAAGACGTGTAGCCCGAGCTCTGTGCTGACAGGCGAGCTTCACTGACAGCGCTGCCGGATGCTGGTGGTCATCAGGACTATCGCGATGCCGTTACCTGGCTATGTAGTAAGGTCCTATCGAAGTAAGTGCAAATTTGTGATTTGCATTCAGTGTGTTGCGAGTCCTGCAGGTGAATCTGATGGGCGGTTGCAGGCCGCAGCAACGCTTCCGGTTCAGCACAAGAAGCGTAAGAAGCACGTCAGCAACACAGAGAAATGCCAGGAGGCAACAGAAGGTCAAGCCCCACGCAGAGCATTGCCAACAACTCACAATCTCCGCACTGAAGCACGACTCGGTGCTGAGGTACGTCTTCAGCGTTTGCTTTGGTAGCTAGTGCAAGCTCTTCATTGACTTGTTTGTCTATTGTACTCGCCCTATCTCATGCCTGCAGCTTTGTTGCAGGCGACTCGTAGTGTCAATAGCTGAGTGTGCAGGTGCCGAGTTCTGTTTGTGCAGTGTCCTGCTATTCACTTCACACCCATACTGTGGGTTTGATACCTCTTCTCTGTCAGGAGGATGCAAGGCTTAGTGCTGGGAAAGCCCCTCACCCATTCTTCCAACCTCAACCTGAGAAGTTTGAGAAATCCACTGCCACGATTGACTTGATTGCCCTTGAGGCTGTGGATCTTCCACAGCCTCCACAAGTTGAGGGCAGGCAGCTGCTTGAACCATCTTCTCCATTGCATGTGACACAGCTCATCGACAAGGTGAGGAGGATGGCTGGAAGGGTTGTTCCAATCACTCACAGTCTCCTATCTAATTTCGTTCCTGTGCCTAACCCTAGATGACGATATTGTAGATGATTTTGAAGTAGACTACTGCTTACTCATTGCCAGCACACTTAAAAGGAGGTTGGCTACCCACTTTTCAGGGAGAAGGAAATGAGGTTGCATGGCCGAAAAATCAACTTCATTATGATTGTAAGGGGGACATTGCCAGAGAAGATGGTGGATTACAGGTTGAGCAAGTGTCATATGAGCAGCTGCTCCTTGTGTCCCCTGACACCAGAGTGTTTAAGGTTTGCTTTGATTTACTTGATCTGCCTGCAAATAAGCAATGCAGACTGCTATAAGTGGAGCCGCTTGTTGAGGTCATGTATTGATGAGTGGTCAAAGCTCAATGTGTGTGTCACCACTACTGGTGGTACAAGTGAGACCTTTCTCACTCTTGACCTTGATATGGCAGGAGAGTGTAGGCACTGAAGAAGCATCTCCAACAACATCTTACTTGTCATATACAGACGAAATAAGAAGGTGGGCTGCCAAAGTAAAGCAGGCAGCACATGTCCAGCTTAGTGTGAACCCCTGTTTGCTGGGCTTGGTGCATGTTATCTTACATACTTGCGGACTTCTGCATTTGCTTGTACCATTTAATAAGGATATCATCATCACGCGGAGAAGATAAGAGTGAAATTGCAGTGTAGACAGATTTCCTGATATATTGGACTTCAGTATTCTAACTGGCTCTAGAAGCTCAGGTTCTGTTCTGCAGTGCTGCAAGCAGGAGAAGCTCCTGACAACATATTGTTGGAGCCTTGTCAAGCTGCTGTACATCCTACAGAAGATGCTAGCTCAAGTCCCCTGTACAGTAATATGCTCTGGACTGAACGTCACCGTCCTTTGTTTCTTGACAAGGTAATGAGGCTCTCAGCGCAAGTGCGCCAGCAACTTTTTAGAGATAGATGCGTACGGAAAGAATAAGTATTCAAGCCCTGCAATAACGCTGAAGCTGTAAGAAGGACCACATGCAAAGGACTACATCACAACTTGCTTACTGCCTGTTGGTGCTTTGAGCTCCCTTGAAATATGCAGATGTGTGGAAACAAGGACGAGTTGCAAGCTCTCAGACGATGGTTGTCGGACTGGAAAGAGAGGATACAGGCAATTAGTCGATCACAAGACATTAAAAGGGCGGCTCAAGGAGAGCACACCAGAAGCTGCATTGCTTCTGATGTAGTTGACACCACTGCTAATGACTGTCAGCTCGATGATGACAGTGGACTCCAGAACCCTCTCCTACTTCGTGGACCTGTTGGGGTGAGTACATTGTTGTGCACTTCTAATTGTATCCTTGGTTGCTCTGCTTGGAAGTTGGTTGCCTCCTGGGCCCCGTCAAGCACAAGTCTGAGAACGCTGATGCACTATCTTAGCTGCATGCTGCACAAGCTAAGAGGATCTTATGTATGAGTGGTTGTGCAACAATTCAGGTGGGCAAGACTGCTGCAGTATATGTTTGTGCAAGGGAGGTGGGCTTCAACATTCTCGAGGTACTTATCTAGGGCTTCACCATGAAAACTACATCTGTTGTACTGTATATATCTGCCAGTGCATTTCAAGTAAGAAGTGAGCAGTCAAGAGCTGATGATTGATATACTGTAACATTCTTTTGACATACTATTCAACATCTCACGAGTTGAATAGTATTGTGCTGGCTCAGGTGAATGCGTCTGATCAACGCAGTAGCTCTTATCTTAAAAGCAGGATCGGGGAGGCTTTGGCATCACATGGTCTTCGTCACTGGTGAAGACAACAGCTTTGACTTCATCTTCAACGCAGGAAGAAGATCTTTATCCTGCATTGGCTTTTGTAAGACTTTAAGGTTGCAAGAATACCATTCCTTTCAGCAAGAGATTCTTAACATTCTTGAAATGGCACCATCCTCAACTGGATGTAGAAAGCGACCCAATCATGTTCTTGCTGTCTATGTCTCAGATCAATATTATATTACTTCCTCTGCAGGTCCTCAGAGGAGAAGGAGGAGGAGCAAAAGCAAGAGACAGGACTCCACACCAAGGTACAGAAGCCTAAGGAAAGAGAAGGAAGGCGTGGCTGGGAGCAATTAAGATGGAGCTCAGCTCCCAAAACACCTGTCGTCCTTCCTGGATCACGCACTTGTGCAGACCCTTATGAATGCCCCTTGCCAGTGTGTCATGCTGGTAAGATAGCTCTCTTGACCCGACATGGCTGCTTGTGGGAAGCCCTATTGCTGTTTGCTTATAGCTTCAGTCAACAATACTCGTTAGTCACACCGTTGATATTGTCCAACTATATGCAGACAAGGTAGCTGCATATTATGAGACAGGCGTTGTGAGTCTTCTTTTACAAACATTGGCTCTTTTTGTAAAAGCAGGACAAGAAGAAACCATTGGAAAGGAAGCCAGCAGAATGAGCGTCATATTGTTCGAGGATGTAGACTCTGTTGTGGACGAAGACAGGGGTTTTTTGGCTGCTGTGACTGACCTTGTTGTAACAACAAAGCGGCCGATCATACTTATAAGCAACAGTGAGTGCTATTCATACTTAGAAGCAACAGTGAGTGCTATTCATTGCATATATGAGGCAATGTGTCTTTGATGTTTGACCTGCTTGGTCTGCGTTGTCAATGCAATTTGTACCAGTGAATGCCTGCTTATATGACGAGTCTCTTGATGAAGCTCAACTGACATTGGCAGCTTCTAAACCGGATCTGCCAAAAGCACTTACAACTTTCTGCATAAATTTCGATTGCCCATCTGCTGATGAGATAGTTTCATACTTGACTCAGGTGTGTTATCCAGCCCTTCAGTCAGGTTTGTGAAATTTAATATGCATCCTATGCTGTACATCAGCTGTTGTAGTGGAAGTGCTCAATGGCAAGGAAAGTCAATCATCTTCTCACACTGTTGCGCTCGAACTGTGGTGTAATAAGCAATTCCAGCGATTGTTGTTAGCTTTCAAAATGCATGCATGATGAGATTGGTCACCACTAAAAGCACTCTTCTTGTGTATGCGCAAAGCAGATATGTCTGGCAGAGGAGCTGCATGTTCCCCTTGCCATTCTGCAGGGCTTGGTCAAGAGCTGCCACAAAGACATCCGTCGCCTACTTCTATCACTACAATACTGGGGTCAAGGCAGCAAAGGGGCAGACACTAGAAATGTACAGGCTCCGATCAAGTCTGGTGGGAATGGCCAGTCTCTTACAAGACTTCAGCAGGACATAAGGCAAGAAACCTGCAAGACCAGCAATGTGATGTTGGCAAGTAGACAAGGAGTGACTGACCAAGTCCAAGATCTATCTGGGGGACCGTGTCAGGTGCCTGGAGCCAAGTTGCAAGCTGACGAGAAGGACGGTCAAGCCACAGCTGCAGTGCACGCTTCCCATCATGATGTTGGCAGCTGTGATGAGGTCGATACAATGATTGAACTTGGTTGTGAATCGTCCTGTCATGGGGGTTGTGCCAGGGAAAAGCATGGGAAGCAGATCCTGCAAGAAGACCGTGAAGTAGCAATGGGGACCAGTGCCTGCTGCAGTGAGCCTGCTGAGACATCCCTGGAAGTACTGCCAGTTCGACAGCAGGATAAAGAGCAACGCCTGCCCTGCTGGCCATTGCAGATGGATCGACTCTTGGAGCAGGATGCAGCTTTCCAATTGATGCCTGTGCTAATACAGGGCTCCAGTGATGAGTCACTCAACTACATTGTGGAGAAATTAGAGGGTGCTGTTAAGGTAGTGGGGAATGCATCAGAAGCTTTAGCAGCGCAGAGTACAATTCAAGAGTTGGCCAGACAGAGGCAGGTATTGGACAGGCATGCTCAGGAGAAGCGGGCTATCCAGCGAGCCAAAGCTGGGGACAAAGCAGCAGCAAGGGCTGCCGAGAAGGTTGCCAAGAAGCTGGCTGCAGACAGAGCAAGGGCTGCCCGTCTTGCTCGCTTGGCTGACAGCAAAGATGACTGGCTCGCTGGAGGAGCATGCACCGCAAGTGAGTGCGTGGCAGGCAGTGTGGCTCTTACAGAAAGCTGCGAATTTGCAACAGATCAGTCCAGCGAGGCCTGTGCACAAGAGCCTGCCAAAGGAGGCGATGAGCCCTCCCAGAACATGCAGACAGCCTCAAGAACCTCTCTGAAGCAACCGCAATGCTCACCTGAGATCGATGACAGTGTAGCAACAGAGCGGTCTCTTGAAGAATCGCTGGATGAGCATGGTGCTGTTATCACAAGTGGGTCATCTGAGGGCTCTCTTGCAGCAGTCGAGGAGCAAAGGCTACGCAAGCAGCTGGGCTGTGTTCAGGAGGTGTGGGATGACTTCAGGAATGGCAGGACCAACGTAGACAGGCTGTGTCCAGGTGTGATAGAGGGAGCGGCCAGGGATGACCACCTGTCCTATTTGACCAACCTGATGTCATCCGCAGACATCCTAAGGGCGCCATCTACTGCTGCTGTGCTGGTACGGTTCAGCTTGGTGCATTATCGACCAACTAATCGTTGTACCACTCATTGAGCGAACAAGTGCCAAGAAGTTGACCAGCGAATCCCTTATTCAGGTTTTTGCTTTCTTGTCCAGGAGGGTATCTCCCCTGTAGAGCCATGCACCTCCTCACTGTCATCAGTCTGCAGCAACAGGAGCACCAGCTGTGCAGACTTCGAATCAGCAACACAAGCAGCCTCTTGCTTGGCGTATGGCATCCTCAAGTATGTCATGGCTGAAGAGGTCGTGACAGATGAGGTCACCCTTCATAGTCTATCACCCGAAGCTTTGCTGACATGCACTGACGAGGAAGCTTCCTTGGGACGACTGATCGCAAGTGGATCTGTGAACCCCAGGCTGCAAGCAGCAGTGTCTCAAGGTCCTTCTCCAGATTCTGTGTTGGAGATTGCCAGGTGAATTTGTGAACCTTCACATCTCATTGTTTAGGCATTTAGCTCCTGAAAGAAACCCTTATCCATGTTCACAATTGCTGTTCTTACTGGCAAAGTACTGTTGCACATGCTACATCAGGAAGAAGAAGGCCTCCATGATGCAGGAGTGGCTGCCCCAGAAGGTCATTGAGAGGGTCACGAAGGCCTCTTTGCATGAGTATGTTGGATATTTGGCAGGCATTGCACACCTGACCCTGGAGCACAGACTCGGTAGCAATAGTCGGCATAGGTAACACCATTCTCGCTCCATGTACCTCCTCTTGTGGTGCTAGTGTACTCAGTAACTAGATCAATATCTATCTGGTTATCATGTTGCTCGTCTTGCTCAGCGATGTGTTCCCAAGGAGCCTATAGCAGACACTCTGATTGTGCTGAGTGACTGTGCATTGTTGCAACAGTGACAGGAGCCAGGGGTTACGGGCATGCGCCACCAAGCTGGGAATGACTGAGCATGGCTTTTGCCAGCTATTACATTCAATGAAGACTAGATGAGTAGGCAGGGGGAATACTGGCATTAGATGCAGTTACAGATTTCAGACCCTACCCAAGGCAACACTTACGACTGCCAGATTCAGGCGCTTCGATTACCCAACCACCCAACCCGCACATTCTTTGAGCCGCGCCATTGCGCATGCTCACGAGCATTAGGCAAGTGCTGGATGTTACATGGCCAACCCTTATCAGGCAGCATCGATGCAGCTGATCTGTTTTGTGTGTACAAAGCGCGATTGCAGTTACCATGCTACCAGCTGCTAAACTTCACCCAAGCCTTTCACTGCTGGTTGGTGAAGTGACGCTGTTGGTCATCACCTAGCATGTCAGGACATGCTCATCTTTCTGGTAGGCCGGAGGCTCTGCTAGACTAGGATACCGCTTGTGGAGCTCCTTCATTTACCAGGCCCAGCAACTGGCTTCATGGTTTTCTAACAAAGGACCAGGTTGTATAGCTTCTCTAGGAGGTGTGCATTCCCAAGGAGCAATGAGAGACGCGGTTTCTTTGAACCTTTCTCAGTGGCTGTCAGTCATTGCAGACGGTGCAAAGTGGTCCAGTTGTTGTCAGTCACTAATTGCTGTTATCGGGTGTGAGAAATTTTCAGCCTAGCTCAAGCATCGGACACTATGGTGAGTGTACGCTAAAATTGAGATTGAACTTCTGCTTGCTTGCATCAATGTACATGCAGCTGCTGAGGCTTGGTGATCTGAAGGCTAAGATTGGCCGGTTTCTCATGGCAGCAACTTTTGGCAGCGCTGTCTTGAGCTTGAGGCTTGCCCCACATAGCAAACGATTTGGCTCAGAGGGCCAATGTTCCACCAGACCATGCGACCTGTTGGAAGCCATCCCAAAAAGGGAAAGTAAAAGGCTCCAGAGGGCAGTGGCTGAGCGGCCAGCAAGGAATGATACAGGAAGCAGCTCGGGAGGACCTCTCACAAGGCAGTAGCTGTCATTACCTGCCAACAGCCTCTATTTGGGGGGGTGGCCCACTGCTCTGATTGACCAACCAAGTGCAAGTGGCTGATCAAAGCATGCAGGTAGCACAGAGCCTTCTTGGAGGAGCAGTGACTGTCAGGAAGCAGAAGAATGTGCCAGCATGGGGGGCACGGGCGGGGCACTCGGTATGTATGCAGCACCCTTGAAGCATGATAACGTGCCCTTGCCAAAGCGGAAGTGAGACTGAGCGCCACCGCCAGTGCCGCCGCCGCCGTTGTTGCCGCCATCGCCTCTGCCGCCGCAGCGTGGGCTGATTTGGCTAATAATATACTCTAAGTGACCTGTCCATCACATCTCCCAACATTGAAGGTATTGGCTGTGGAACATTAAGCTTTTCCAAAGGGGGAGCGAAGTTGCGCTGTGCGCTCTGAAAGATGAAGACGCTAATCCAATACACTGTTTGCACTGTGCAAAACCGCTCCCAAAGCTCTCCCGGTAGGACAATCACTCAGAAATTTCTGGTGAGGAGCCGCAAATAGAAAGACTAGCAGCGGGAAAGCATTCCCCCTGACGAAAGGCAGAGGCTGCAGGTGAAGCACGGCCAGCTACAGGTGCAAGGCGGGGGCCATGGAGCCGCTGGAGTGAGTGGACAGGCGCAGCATGCGAAAAACGTGAGCTAGCGAGCCAGCGGCGTTGAAGGCAGCCACGGAGGGATGACGAGGCGGGGGGGGGTAAGCGCTCGGGGCGGGCTGACAGTTGGCCCGCGCCCAATGCCCGGGTCCCCTGCAGATCCGCCGGATAACCACGGCCCGGGACGAGGGCGACCCGAGTTAGCCGGACCCGGGCGGCGGGCCGGGGGGATAAGGGCTGCCCGGGGAGAAAGGGGCGCGGGGGTTCGAGCCGGCGGTGCGCGGCGGTGTTTGTTGTCTGGGGGCTGGTGCATTCGACCACGCATCTGATTTTCCTCGCCGCCCCGCCCCGCAGCGCACACGGAGGAGGCAGCGGCTCGCCACCCCTGACTCGGAACACCCCGCTCCCCCCCCCGGGTCCCACTACGCAAAGCCAGCGCGGCCGAGCTCGCCGCCGCCGCCGCCGCCGCCGCCGCAGCAGACGCCGCCGCTGCCGCCGC
>WELB01000016.1:260602-287507 GCA_009602725.1 Spirogloea muscicola
CCCCGCCGCCATCCGCCTCGCACCTCACCGGGCCAGTGCCGCCGCCGCAGCCGCTGCCGGCCCTCCGCCAGCCCCGGCGCCGCCGTCGCCAGGGCCATTGCCAGCGTCAGCTCCGCTTCTGGCGCCGCCCCCGTTGCTGCCATCGCTGCCGACAGCGTCGGGCCTCGGTGCCGCGGCGCCTGTGCCCGGGATGTCTGCGGCGACCGGCTCGCCTGCGCCGCGGGCTATCCCCGCCGTCGTCGAGCCGCTCCGCACCTCCGCCACTGGGGCTGCGCCGGTGGAGGAGCTGGGAGCCGCCTCCGTTGGAGACAGCCTCGCCACGCTGCTTCCGCCATGCTTGCCCTGCGAGGCAAGCTCGTGCCCACCAGCTCCATGCTGCAGCGGCAAGGGGGACCCTCTCAACAGCGACGACGCTGAGGCAGACAGTGGCCATCAAGGTCCGCATTGCGCGCCGCCCGCAGCGCTGCCACTGCGGCAGCCCATCGGCAGAGAAATGCGGTGCGGTCTCCTGCTGCCGTGGCTCAGCGTGCCATGGAGACTCTGGGGCCATGTGGGCGTAGGCGACGCCGCTGCCACCGACGACCCGGACAGCAGCAGCCTGACGCCCCGGGGGGAGGCGGCGCCGCCGGCGCCTCCGGAGCTCCGTGGTGCGTACCTGGTCGACTCGTCGGGCGCGCTGTGGGAGCTCATCCGAGACGGCAGTACGAGTGGGACGCGCTACGACTGGAGCGCCGAGGAGCTGAGAGCCCGGCAGTACGACGTGGCCTGCCGAGGTGAGAGCCTCATGTCATGGCTGCGGCCACTCACTGCCGTCGCCTCGGCAGGCTTTGGAGCTTACACTGGGTCAGCTGCATTGCGGCGAGCAGGCATTGGGAAGGCCCTGTGCTTCGTGGAGGCCCGCCAGGACGACCAGTGCGAGCCGCCGCCTGTTGAGCTCGCGCTCTTCCGTCGGGTCCAGGGTTCTCCGCCTGCCAGGACCTGCGCCACGGCTGGCACGGCTGCCAAGCTCCTGCCGCTCTCGGCCATTGCAGTTCTGCCGGATGATGTCCCGTCGCTCAGCATTAGGCCCGGGCCATGTCAAGAGTCAGGGGCTGTCTGCGCCCCTTCAGCACCAGCGCCGCCGCCCCTGGCGCTGGCGCTCGAAGAGACGGCAGCCTTTGCTGCTTCGGGCAGAGTCGGCGCCCCGCCTGGCCAGCCGGCATCGGTGGCGGAGCGCCTGTCGGAAGCCGTGCTGAGCCTCTCGCGGGCTGCCGCAGCCGGCCCGGCGCTGGCCGCGTGGCAGGGGCCCGGCGGCCACCTCGGCCAAGCGCTCGTCAACCTCACCCAGCACTTTGCAGCGCCAGCATCCAGCGAGCCCGAGGTTGCCGCTGCAGCCGCCGGTGCAACTGCGGTGCCCTCTGCCTCGCATCGCCAACCTGCTCCAGAGAGGGTACAAGACATGGAGCCGCCGCCGTCGAGTCAGGTCGCCAGGGCGGTGGCCAAGGAGTTTGCCGTCTTCCTGCATGAGGGCCTGGCGGAGCAGCGTGCTGAGGCATTGCAGGTGATAGGGCTGTCCCAGGCCCGCTGATTGTTTATGAAGGCCGATGGAGCCTCGACCTTATATTTTGTCACTATCATTATGTCTTCAGGCGGATGACAGCTCCGCTGCTCCTTGATGAAAATCTGTGTCTCCCTTATTATTGGGTATGGCTGCAAGCTCTTGTGTCAGGCTGCTGCTGAGAGCCTCTTCACACAGGCAAAGTGGTGCGCCCGCCAAAGCGAGGAGCGGCTGCGGGAGGCTGCGCAGCAGGCAGCCGCAGCCGCAGAGAATGCTGCAAGGACGCTTTGCCAAGTGCAGAAGGCCATCTGCAGCGCCGATGTAGAGAAAGAGGCGCTGGCCCAGCGGGCGAGCCTCGCGGAGGTCAGTTGGGTGGCGACGGGCCATACCACCGATTTGCTGAGCACAGCTGCCAATGCCCTTAAGTAATTGAGGCTGACCGAAGTTGCGCTCCTCTCCCTGAGCCGCAGGCGGACTTGGCTGCGGCGCTGAAAATCAAGGACGAGCTGCGGCAGAGCCTGCTGAAGGCGCAGGAGGAAATTGGGGCACACAAGCAGCGAGTGCAGTCACTGAACGAGACCGTGGAGTCGATGGTGAACGCATACAAGATGTCACTGGAGCAGGCAGCATTGGAGGCTGAGGCCGCCAAGGCACGGATTTTGGAGGCGGAGTGCGTTGCTGCGTGCAAGGACGAGAAGATTGGGGAGCTGGAGTTCAAGATTCGCGAGATGGGCGTGACAGCGAGCCTGTACATGGCCATGCTCAAGGAGGCCGAGGCCGCTGCCAAGGAGGCCCGCAGCGAGGCCGACCTTGCTTCACAGAAGCTCGTGGAATTGGAGAAAGTGAGCGGGCAGCTTGGCACCTAGACATGTCTTGTTCAGGCGTAGTTTGGCTTCGACTCTGCCATCTGCCTTGGCTTGGCTGCCATCAAGATCATCTAGTCTCGAAGACACATTAAGCAGGTGTACAATCACAAATTCTGTGAAAATTGTCAATTGTCTGAAATAAGGTCATGGGCTAATGTCTGTGATGTAGTTGGTTGTGCAGGCTGCCCAGAATGCGCAGAGCTTGGCAGAGGAGACGGCCAAGCGGCACGCGACAGAGGAGCAGGCGGCGGCCAGGGCCATAGAGCTCCGGCTCCTTCGGTTGTCTCAGTGTCTTCAGGAGGTCGAGGAAGAGCTAGGCGGACTCCGAGCACAGCTTCAGCTGGAGGAGCGCCGTCGCATGCTTGCAGAGCTTAGGCTGGAGAATTGCTGCTGCGCGCTCGCCAAAGAGGCTAATGGCACAAGGAGTGGAGGAGAGGTATCTGTGGAACTGAAGCATGCGCTCTGGAAATCACCACATCTCACTGCTGTTACAGTTGACAAGGCGAAGGAAGTTGCTGCAGCACAGGGGGATCATGATCTCCCCAAACTCCTCAACTTCGAAGTCGTTGCAGAGGAAAGGGCCGAGATGGAAGGTGTCAATGGCGATGCGCAGGGATTGGAGAGCTCGCATGGGATGGAAGTGGTAGATCATTGCAGTTATCTGGATACCAAGCTGGCAAATGTTAGGGCTGTCAGCTCACTCAGCCAAGCCGTGCCTCTTGGTTTGGAGGGAGAAACAGACGAAGACCGGAGTTTCACAGGTGTGTGGTTGAAATTGTAGAGTTGATTTCATTGCAGGAGTGTGGAGCGGGGGGTTTATTCTGCTTGTACACTTATTTCTTATGGAAGTTCTTACACAAACATGATTATGCACACGCACGTTTCGATTTTAAGATTCTCTCTCAACTGTTAGCCTCATTGCATGCAGATGTGCATACTGCCATGAAGTGGTTAAGAAAATGTCACGGAATTTGAAAATAAAAGCACAGATGTAATCAATCGTTCTTTGGTGGATTGAACTGCTCATGATGATCATTTGTATGTTTGCCAACTCTTGATCAATGTACAGCTCCAATTGACATATTTAGGTGGACACTGTTCAGGCAATCATGGAGTAATGTACATGCATATATGGATTTTTGGCTTACGTAGTGTAGCCCTAGATGTTGTATCAGTGACTGCAAAGAGAAGGAAGTGGAATGTGTTCGCTGTAAGCTACTTCCAACTAGTAATGTATCATGAACAAATTGCACAACCCTTGTCCTCAGACCCACGATAAGTTGTAACAGTCTCAAGTCAAGTTTTTCACGACTGCAAAAATAATGAGTAACATTGTTCAAAGTGGCAACAAGAGTGTAATCACATGCAGTACCTTCAGCATTTATGTAGTGGCTCAGCTAGGGAAATGTATGAGTGGTGAGGATCCTAGAGAAACTTCCAGAATTGTCTATAAATTGCTCTTGTACAACTTATTTATACAACTGCCCTCTCATGGTGAATGTAAGCTTAACGGACTTGGCAGTGTTGACCCGTTTGCAATGGCATCTACAGAAGTAAGAGAAGAGTTGCAGAATTAGAACCAGCTCTTCTTGACGACGTGCCTGGGCGTAGCGCCAGCTTGCAGCACCGCCTGCGTATTTGCATGCACCTCCCGGGCTAGGCCCGCCTGCTTCTGCTGGATAGCCCTCTTCATGTTCGCTGCATTCTGATGCGCCAGCTTCTCCTCCTCCACCGCTCGCTCATGAGCCTGCTGCCTCATCTGATTGGCTTTTGTGGTGGCAGTTGCCTTTATTTTGTCCGTCGTCTCCTTCGTCTTTGTCATGATGTCGGCAATCTTCTTCTCCGCCTTAGCCATGAGCTGCAACCATATGCACAGCGCGATGTGGGTCAGCTTTTGCAGTTGAACTTACTATACAACCGTAGTACAGTCTGAAAACAAATCACCGCTGGACTGGTAACCACCCACTAGCACAAGGTTGGGTCAAGCTGAGCTTGTAATCACCTTATCGGCCTTCTTGCTGACTGCGATCTCCCTGTGCTTGGCCGTCTCCACCTCCTTCTGCTCCTTGCTGTTGACGGAGGCAAACTCCTTGGTCACTTGGTTGTTCACCCGCATGGACTCCTTCTGCTGGTATTTGGTGGCCTTGTTTTCCAGCTTCTTCGTCTCCTCTGGGGATCGAGCGAGGGGTGCTGCACACGTGCAGGCAAGCAGTAATCAGCCTCAGGACATGTGCAGCAGCAGACAAAGTCCAGTGAGTGACGTGCAAGGCATTGCCAAGGTTCTAAACAAGTTCTGTCTCAACTCAAGGTCAATCTCAGCCAGAGGACATTGGAGTGCCTCACTAATCTCTGCCAAACAATGGAGGGTACAGATACACAAGGGCTGATTGCACAAGCCACAAGATTGTACCCTGTGCAATGGGGTCATGTGCAAGTGGGGTAGGTGCGTTGGTTGGTGTAGCGGGCGCTTGGGGGTGGATGACGCCAGTGTTCTGGGCGGCAGGCGCTTGGGGGTGGACGATGCCAGTATTCTGGGCGGCCGGGGACGGCATCATCTGTCACAGACATGCAGACGGCGTCAGGGGCTGCCGCATTGGGGGCTAACGTCTGCCTCAGGGTCAGTAGCAGCTCGGAAAGGTTGAGTACATAATGCTGCTGCTCGCCGCAGAGACTCATCTGGGCAAGCGAGCAATGCAGGCGGCTAGTGCCTGCGCAGCTGGCAGCGGGCACAGCACAGCGGCGACAGCCCAAGAGGCGCGAGCGGGAGCCCGTGAGCGCGCGCGCACCTGCGGAGCGGGCGCCAGAGGGGCAGCCCCGATGTGGGCGGCGGGCGCCATCTCCATGGCCGCGCTGCCGGCGAGCTGACGCGGCTGGGCGAGCGAGGCTGGCTCTCGGCGCACGGGCAGTCGGCGGCGACGGCGACGGCGGCGGCGGCGGCAGGCGCTGGAGCGGGCAGTGTCGGCGGGAGGCGGAGGGGCGTGTGAGCTACGGGGGCTTCTGGAATGGGGGGGCAGGGTGCACCCGGGGGCGTCAAGTAGAGTCTTGGAAGCCGGGGGTACGTGGCGACTGGGAGTGGGCCAGCCCTATTCAGCTGGCCACGTGTCGCCTGCAACGCTGTCCCGCGAGGAACGTCGGGTTGTGGCGGGCCATGTCGCCGCGCCGACGGGGAGACGAGGGAACCCCGACGCTGCCGGAAGGATCCCCATGGTTAGACGGGGCAGCCTTCGTGGGTACAGGCTCGGGACATGGTTCGGGGTGCCCCGGCCGGGCGCGCCCCCCCGGGCCCGCCCCTGCGCGCCACGTGGCAACCGGCCTACGCGGCCGCGACGATCCGGGCAGCGCAACCACGTCAGCGGCGCCGCGCCGCGACAAGGCACCCCCCGTTCCACCCGCCTCACGTGCAGGCGAGAAGGGCCTCTACCAAGGTCGCTAGCTCTGTTTCCAGATAGCGGGGGGCTTGCTTCCTTGACTCACGCACTCGTGTAACGAGCCACGGGCGTGGGCCCGGCCCTCCGCCCCGCACAGGGAGCAGGAGCTCTTCCGACGGGGGCGATGGCTGCGAGAAACGGAGTGAGAAGCTTTCATGAGACGAGATGATGGCTGTGAGAGTGGTGAGCTCTTCCAGAGGAGAGGCCAGCCAGAAGGCCCACTGACGTTGGGAGCTGATTGGGGATAGAAAAGCAGGACGAACAAGAACCCCCCCCCCACCATTCCCGCTTCCTCTAGCCGCGCTTTCGCCGTGTCCTTACCCCGCGTTCTTCAGCCTTCGGGTTTTCCTCTTTCTGGGATGGCCAATCACAGCCATCGCCCTCTACTGGAAGAGTTCTTCTCTTCTCTTGGCCTAGGGACTTGGTCCGTGTCCACAATAGCCCCGTTCCTTTCACTTCCTTTGGCTTTCGATGAACAGCGCCTTAAGCTTAGCTTGGGCCTTCCTTTCATATCATGCGCTAGCGTCTTTTGGACAGCCGCGCTCCATCATGCTCGCTCTCATGCAGGATGGCGCTCCCCACAGCTACTCTCTCACCGTAATGCTGGCACGCTGGGAAGGGGGACGCTTTGCTTGACTGCAGGGCTGATGGGCCTGAACGGGAGCTCAGCGCCAGTTGCCTGCAGAAGCAGAGGCGGTTGTGCATGTGCCCATCCCCATTCCTTGCAAGATGCACTTTTAACTGGAGAACCAGTAGAACTCATCATAAGGCAGTATTTCAGGGGTCAGATATGATCACTGCGCTGAGGCGCGAGCTAGAGAGAAGTGATGTATAATGGGAGACGGACAGATGCAGGGCCACTGTCATCTTGTCCTCAGCTCTCTCACAGGAGTCTTCTGACCTCTCTTCTTGCCCTTCATCTTTGAGGATCCTTTGAAGGGTATGCGTTCAATTGGAGGTGGGAGGGTGTTATGCAGATGCTCTTTGATAGCAGCAAATGCATTGGCCTTGAACATGGGGTGGGCAAGCACAGCTCCAAGCTGCTGAGTCTCCATGACCCTGCATAACGCAACATAAAGAAGCGCTTATTCCTGCATGGGGCGTGAATGCAAATGTCCTGCTCGGTGGAAATGCATAAGCACATATTCTCGAATCAGTAGTTTGGCACATGCTAATCATGGATCAAGTCCTTGCGACTTACGCAACACTCTGGCGAGCTTTGTTGCCCAGCACTTTAGCAATTCTTGGTGGCTTCTTCTCTGAAGTTGGTGGGAGGTGTTCAGCTAACTTCGATATGGACTCCAAAGCAAGACTTGGTGCTTTCCGCCCGCGTCGGGGTTTTTTCTGTTATATGAGGACAACAGGCATATGAGAATTAGTAGAGCACAACATTGTAGTTCACGCGCTGCATCTGCAAGGCAATGGCAATTCGAAGTATTGAAGAAGTCAAACCGTTCTGGGAGCATGCTGCCTCACCTTAATGTCTTTCTTCACAGAAAGCAATAGCTGATTTTCCTGCAATTCTGGCTCATCATGCAACCCACCAAAATGAGCAGATATTGCAGACAACCTTCTCTCAGTCAACATCTCAAAGCTTTCTCTCAGAAAGTTTCAGGTCCAGGCTATACCTCTGCCTTGGACCAGGAGAGAAGCGAGGTCAGCTTACTCTTCAGGAATTTGAGCTGCTTGTTCAGCTTGCGTTGATCCCTCCCACTGGTAACCGCAGCCAATTCTGAAAGCTGCTGCTCCGCAGTCAGCCTGCGAAGCCATCAGCATGCACTGATCAGATGCCCACTGGCTGCTCAGAATTTGATAAATACACATGGCGTGCATACGAGATACAGAATCACTGTATTGTATTGCAAGCCTGACCAATGACAAGAGTGGTTTCCCTATGCCAAAGAAACAATTGTTGGCTACCAACTTGTTGGAGACCTACCCTTCAGGGGCTTCCAACTCGTCATCAACATCAGCTTCCTGTGACAGGGGAAGCTCGTTAGCAGGTCATGCGAGTCAGGGAAGGGAGAGTTCCTCCCCACTGAGTTGGCGGCCAGTACCATAGCGTGGTGGGCCAAGAGGAGTCCAGACTGTGCACAATGGATGGGTAAACGGCAAAATTGTGACAAGCTTCACCTGTGCTGCTCCCTGAGAGCGACCTGGTTTCCGGCCTTTGAGCCTCTTCACCTGCGTGATGCGGGACTAACAGATGGGCCTGATTCACGAGCTCATCTTGATGCATCAATGACGGACGAAGGTGGAGCACAAGGAAGAGCATTGGGGAGTATGGGGCGCCTGAGGCATCAGCCATCGCGTACGTCGCTTCGCCGCTTGCACCAGGAGAAGCTACGGCCGGTCAAACCCACCATGTGTCGTCCACTTCCTCAGGGCGTGCGTGCCGTTTGAGCTGCTCAGATAAGGTAAAGAATCACAAAACGTGTCGGAGCAGGACGCCACCACGCCCCTGGCGCAACCGCTGCTGCGGAGCGGCTCGGCCGCGGCAGACTGGACGGGCTCCCTATGCGTCTGTCGTCGTTTGCGGCGTCAGCGGCGGCGGCGGAGGCGGCGGGGCGCGCACTGAGGCACGAGCAGTGGGGGGGCAGCGTCTAGGGCGCAGAGCCGAAATGAGTGCGGCGTTAGGGTTAGTGTGTGGACTGGGGGGCCCCACAGCTTGGGGCACCCCAGTCCTCTGCGGGAGAGACACTGAGGGCGAGCAGACAGGTGGCTTTCAGCCTACGATGGGAGCCGGGCGGGCTTAGCCACCGCAGAGGACGTTCGAACTTTCAATTCGGTCCTGCTCGAGGCCACATCTTCCGCAGAGCCGCCGCCGCCGCCGCCGCCGCCGCCGCCGCCGTCGCCGCCTTCGCCGCCCCTGCTGCCGCCGCGCCTGGTGAGCGGTCATCCGCTCGTGGCACCGGCAGCGAGCAGAGCAGTGGCTGCGCGCGCCCGGAGATGATGGCGGGCGTCGGCAGCGGAGCGGCGCCAAAGCCACACTGCTCGCAGAGTGGCAGCTACCGAGCGGCGCCGAGCTCGTTGTGCACTTTCGAGGTCGGCCTGGCGGAAGATGGCGTGACTTGGAAGCTCCAGCGGAAGCCTCCGGCGCGGTCGATTGCCCGGGCGCATTGCGCTGCCCAACCGACTGCTGCTCCTAGCGAACGGGACGCTCACTGGCTGGGGCTGGAACAGGTCAATCATGACTGCTGCCTTACGAACAGAGCTTCGCCTTCACGTCGTTCGCCGCCGTCCCCCCGGCTGGCAACTCAAACCTCTGAGCAGAATGTGGATCTACTCTCTGTTGTTGAGGAGCTGCCATCATGTTTCAGAGTAAGCCATGCATGTGGTGCAACCAACTCGTTGCAACCCTCAGCTGCGGCATGGGACGCTGCTAAGAGAAAGCTCCGGGAAGCCAAGGCGCTCTGGCATGATACATATACGGAGGACAGCCGCCACACGACGAGCAGTCGTCACACGACGAGCACGGCGAGCTTGTCATCATATCACTCGCTCAGAGACTTGGAGCTGGCATCAAGTCATAATCAACAACAAGCCCAGGTCCTCAGAGATGATGCCAAAAGGATGTCGACGGTCCAAGTATGGCACGGCACAGGTACAAGCGAATCCCCAGAAGAAGTGGCTTATCAAGCCGCGAAGAGTGCAGATGATACAGAAGCGTGCTTGTTTGGACGAGGGAAGGCTGCTGGCATCTTCAAGACTGGCTCTGGGATACCTATCAGAGTGTCAGCTGCAGCCAAGAGAAGAGGACACGAGATTTTACAATGTGATGAGGAGGGAGAAGCGGATGCTCTTCATGAGCCTCTGTCTGATTTCAAGACAGGGATGGCAGATGCCAATTGGTTACAACCAGAAAATGTTAAACAGCAGCTCAAGAGCATGAGCATGTTCACCTCAGGATCTGGCCGCTCAATTGAGGTGTCAGAGGCATCACTGAAGAAAGCTAGATGTTTGCTGAATATTGTTGATGATTCTGATCAGAAGGAGCAAGATGTTGCAGACTGCATCCTCCAAGATTCCACCAAGGATGTAAGGCCTGGAAGCCCTGAGGGCACCAATTCTTGGAGGAACTCGATAAGCAAGGCTCCAACAATGTTCAGTACTGCCTCAGGCCTATCACTTTCAGTGTCAGCGGACTCTCTGGCGAGAGCCAAGAAATTGCTGGAACAAGATGAAAGCAACGGTGATGATAAGCTCGTACAAGACCGAGCTCCAAAGACTAAACAAATTTCTGAACATGGCACATCGTTGCCAGCTAGCCATGCCAGCTTCTTCAAGACGGACTTAGATGTGCCTGAATTTTCATCAATCTCAGCTTTGGGAAGAGCGAGAGAATCGCTACCTGACAGTGTACAGGAGGGACCAAGTAAGACATCAAAGCTTCAAGAGCAGCAGTTTCAGATACATGAAGACTGCAGACCAAAATCTATGAAAGTCTCAAAAACGCCTCACTCTTGTATCACGATGTTCAAAAGGCCGCGGCGACTGAGGTACACCCCTTCTGGAGATGTATGCCTGTCTACCACTTTGTCTTGCTTGGACACTTGACTGGGGCTATACTATAATGCATCACAGTTGCTGGTTAGAGGGTCACTGCTGTATTGCTGTGTCAATTGTCTACACTTATGTGCCTTTTCTGTGTCTGCAAATTAGCAGATTCAGTTCCCCTCAGGTAAGCCTGGAGGCCAATCGGCTTCCACAAGCAAGTGCAAGAGCTTCAAGCTCCGTGGATGACGTTTCACCAGGCCATTCCAGCGTTCTTGGTCCAACATGCACAGAAGATTTGTTGAAGACCCCAGACAACCAAGTTGATCCCATCACTTTACAAGTGCCTTTGGCTTCAAGCACAGAGTGCTTGCAGCAACCAAGTCATCCACTCATTTCCTCTCCTACGTTGGCACGTCAACTGCATCCTCTCTATGAGAACTCTACTTGCGAACGCCAGCGGCCCAGCATTCTGAGTGTCTTCGGTGAGAGCCCAAGGAAGTGTAAAGAGGTAAGCTTGACCTTGGAGACCGAGAGTTTCTTATGTCAGTGGAGTCCTCCTATGCATCAGGGCAAGGCTTTTCAGATTAGATGGAGCCATTGACCATGCAGACATTGTTGTCAGGTTGGTCGCTTGGCGGTTGATGTGCAAGACATGACCAGTGAGGCTGCACTTCTTTACCGGGTATCTGATGGACCCAACTCCAATCCGGCAGGCCATGCAGAAATGAGGCAAAGCCTTCTTTTGACAGGGGCACTGCCTCAACTTGCTACGTCTGAGTGAGCACAACAAACTTACAGCAGCTATTACCAAGTATGAGCTGCAAGGAGCTAGCCTTTCATGCACAAATCACACTGGCTGCAATACATACACACTGACCTAGGGCAGTTTTTCTGAATAAGGTGGACAGCAAACCACTTTAAGTGGATAGTGTGGAAGCTTGCCTCCTATGAGCGCAGCTTTCCTCGGCATCTAGGTGGAAAGTACCTCACCAAGCAGAGGGTCTTTGATGAGCTCAGCTACAGGTTGGCTTGCTTTGAGACTGTAGCATACAGGGCAACTCAAAGGCTGGCTGACAAATTACTACAATGCCCTCCTACTAGGCCACGTATGTATCTCACTGATATTCGGCATGAACTACTGTCATGTTTTCTGATACTTGTGTGTGGTATGAAGGTACAATCGAGAGATCAACATGGGACAGCGACCAATTTTGAGGAAGATAACAGAGAAGGACGCCCCTGCTGGCTGTCATATGGTTCTGTGTGTTGCAGCTATACAGGAAAGCAGCACCATCAATCAAGCAGGAGGTAAAAATTCTTACAAGTGCCTATTAAGGGTTATACCGCTTCAGTGAGAATTGCTAACATAATACCACATCTTGCAGGTGCAGTACATGAAAGTGCAGTACTTCTGCTCACAGATGGTTGGTGAGTTCTTCATCTCTCTTATCACCTGCGCACTACTGGATCCAAGCTTCCTATGTGATATCTTGTTGTAGTACTGCTGCAATCTCAATCATGGCAGTGTCTGAATTGTGGCATGACTGATGCTTGTAGCACTTCTTGCAGGTACCAAATTAAGGGCCGTTTAGATACACCCTTGACAAACTTGCTGCATCAAGGCAAAATCTTCATTGGACAGAAATTGAGGGTGAGAGCAAGTACCACCTGGCACTTTACTACTGAAGATGTGTTTGTCTTTCAGGAAAGACTGGCTGACAACAGCTTGAGGTCACGTTTTTGCATATGCAGATTTGCAGAGCGGAGCTGCAAGGTTGTCCAGAGGGTTTGCCACCCTTGGAGGTCATACCTACTCAAAATTCTGGCTGCCAATTGTGGTGCTGATGTGCTCAACAAATGCAGTCATCAGCACAAGGGCATGCGACAGAACTGACAACATAATTTGACTTTGTGCAGGCCTATCCTGAAGCCTGCTTGCTGCTTCACATGAATTGCACTTACCGGGCACACTGGGCGGACAAGCTTGGCCTCTGTATGATGCAAACCATTTGCCTCATTGACCTGCTGAGGGCATGTACTGCCTTGTGTGGATTCCTTAACGGACTTGGTGTCACGTAGATTGCATTTTGGTGTAAGATGCTCATGGATGTTGCTTCACAGAGTTGGGACGGAGAGCCCTTCTGAGCAGTAATTTATGTACTGCATAATGTCAATGACAGGCAAACAGCCTATGCCTCCACTAGCCTTACACCGTGTCAAAGAAGATGGTGGTGTGATCTCGTCAACAATCGTCACTGTGACCCGCATTTACCCCATGCTTTACTGGCAGCGGTAAATCCTCTGCAAATCTGCAGGTGGCTGATGAGTTCAAGCTTCACCACTGGCATACTCCTGCTCATTCGATAAGAGCCTGAATTGTGCAGGCAATCAAATGGACAGGGGGTCATGAGGTCTGAGAAAGCTGAAGATGTAGCCAGGTGTCAGCACGAAGAGAGGTGAGCTCCAAATCTAGATTCGTTTTCAACATGCTCACTCAGTTGTCCTCCCAGTCGAGTACCCAAGACAGACCAAGAAGTGCAAGGCTGCCCTCACTTCTAGTATTCTCAATCACATAAAGCCAATCAGATCGTCACGCCTTGCTTTGCCAGGGTGTCATACATTATGTGCCTGCATACTTCTTGACTGTCAGGCGTGCAAGGATTGCCGAGTCTACCCTCCTGAATTTGAGGAAAGACGACGATGGAGCAGATGAAGGATACCCAAATGAAGAGGACAGCAAGGTGACTGCTCTCCAATATGCTCTGGACTTGATCGTCCTGCACAGCATGTAGGATCTCCTATTCTGCAAATTAAGCAACAGGTAAGTTGTCAGATCAGAGGACTGATGCTCTCACTTCCGCTACAGCCTGAAGGCATGCTGTTTGACTAAATGCTTCTCATCTTCTCATCTCACAGGAACTTGCAAATGTAAAAGCAGAAGAAGCAGTTCGAGAAGCACTTGACAATGAATTTCTTGGAGACCGTGATGTTGCCCCTATGCTTCGATTACGTGTATCTAACTTGGGAGCATCTGAGCATGACAAGCGATACCACGAAGGCGTGATCAGCATATGGAGGCCACACAATGAGCAGGTGCATTGTAATCTTTCACATATTTGGATTGTTGTCTCAAGAAAGAGCAGCAACCCCAAGAGCAGCAGGCTGAAGTCTTTCCTAACTGTCGTTTGGCATTCACAGGAATTCGAAGAAGGTAGGTCTTATCAGGTATGTGGGCTGCTACCAACAGCAAAAAGGGGACAGCACGACGAACGGCAATCTGTGACATGCTTCAGCACAATCAAGGCAACAAGATGGAGGATGATGCCATCATCAATCTCTTATCTGCGGTAAGATGCATGGAGAACATGCCCCGATGACGTGGCAGATTAATTGTCTACTGTATGCATCATTCATCTCGAATGTGAGAGCAGGCAGTACAACTGTTGCGCTTACAGAAATATTAGGTCTTTCCTGACAGTTCTTATTTTGAACCCCGCAAGGCGACACCATTGACCTCCCTCACAAAGTCCCTCATTGGAAGGTGAAAGCATAATCAAGCTCCCAGTTATGCTTCACAAAGTGACCTGGACCTAGCTAGCTCAGGAGGCAGCACGGCCTCAGAGAAGAGAGTAGAGTGATAGCTTGCAGATGACACTGTTGTTGATGTTGTTGATGTGATTGATAGATATACTCAGCAACCAATCGAATCTTGCCACCTGTAGAGAGCATCTGGAGCCCGAAAATGGTGCGATACTGTTTTTCATCGTCCTCTCCTTGGCAGAGAATTTGATACTGCCGGCTTCGTGCTACACATTGGTGAACGTATTCTTGGCGGAACAAGACATACACAGTGGCTTTTCTTGGTGGGAGGTCTTGCAGGCAGTGATAGCAGCACGTCTTTGGACGAGGCTTGTATACTTGCTGTGGAGCATTCAGCCGTATCTGAGGCATTCGTATCATTGGAGTCTTTTCTTAGTGGCTCCACCGTAAGTCAGAAGAGGCCTTACCATGGCTTTGTTTCCAGAGATAGACAGCTACTTTGAGCATAGCGTGTCTCTGCGGCTAGCTTCATGACACTGACATGACAAACACGAGTTTCTGGTGCTAGATTGCGTGCTGCAATCTCCTACTCTCCAAGCAAGATGTCAAGAACAATCTATGGGTCGCAAGTGCCTCCGACGCCGGAGTCATATCAGGACACCTGCTGGCAACCCACTTTGCGCACCTTCGAGCTGAAGCAGGATGTATTAATAAGTGGGCCAAACAAAATTCTATGGTGAGGTGTGCTTACACTGCAAGTGCAGTACTGCATAGGCTGTGCTTTCACTGCAAGTGCACCACTACTATAGCCTCGCTGTTGTAATCAACTTAAGCGACTGCATCATCTATGTGGGTGGTTGATATCACAACCATGTGCTGATGCAACACCACTTACAAAGAAGAGAGTAAACTTTGTCTTTGCAGTTGTTGCATGCTCTGAAGAGGAAAGTGCTACACTTGACTGCAGCAACAAGCTGATTACTGGCTTCTCCCTCACAATGCTTGCGGCCCACAGTCGTGGTCCAGCCAGAATTCTGCCGCATAAGTAATATTCTTGCATCATGCACTTCTCCAAGCAGCTTAAATACCATGGGGTGAAAATTTAGCTCCATTCCAGATGCACTTGTCAGGCTAGGTCTGTGAAACTGTAGTCACAGGCACAGATGAGCCTCCACATTGCTCAGCTCCACAGTGCTTGCTTGAGGTGCATATGCATTTGCATGACTCGGTGAGGGTTGTAACAGTAATATGTACTTCAGTTGTTCCTCCCGCAGAGATAATCTGAGGGCGTCTTCAGCATATGCGGTGTGCCAACAAGAAGCGCCCACCCAATGACTGAGCAACTTCGTAAGGTCAACCTTGCTGCTGTTGCAAGCGCCATCGACTTTGCAATCATTCTGGCAGGTCCTCTTGTGCTCTGGCAGGTCCTCCAGCTTGGTGCTCTGGCAGGTCCTCGAGCACTTGACCTTTAATGCCATCAGCTTCACCATCACCTTCCAAACACCTTCTGCAGCATCAAGACGGCACTGTCCTTTTCATGAAGTGCAGTGGCCGTCTCAACAAATAATTCCAACAGGCAGAGAAGCCATGTCCCAGTAATTGCTGATCAGCAGCAAGCATTCCATCTCATGCCTTGTCCAGGCTTTCTGCACCACAATCATATTCATCATGGCATGCCTCAGCACCAACCAACAGCCACAAACATTTGCGTTTTGCAAGGGCAATCATGTGCAGCTCACTTCATGCCAGCAGTGCAATACGGGGGTGCCACTGTTTGCTTGCTACATGCTCAGTCTGATGCTGTGCTTAAGCAGTTTTACCACGCAAGCAGGAAGTGGCTGCTGCAAGTCCTCTTCGTTTCACAGGGTCCATGCAGGCAACAAGGTGGTGGCTGTGGGCTCCAGGAGGAGGTGCAGAGCCATGTAAAGAATGTTGTAAAATGCAGCTCTTCATGGACCACCCTGATTAGGAGGCTGCTGGCGCAGGCAGTAAGATTACGGTGATACCGAGGATCTTGAACTTGCTGCCCCTCCGAACCTTCTCAGATGTGACCCTAACCAAGCATTTGGGGTTCTGAGTGACCTCAAGCGATAGTGCTGGCCGTGCGTGGCAATCACACGGCCTGGCGTGCACATGCAGCCCCTGAAACAGGCAAGCGTGGCGGCGCCCATGCATTCGTAGCTGACCAGATACTCCACCATCACCAGGGCCTGCGCTGCACGCGCCTCTGCCTCGCTGTCACTATTGAGCACCTTGCTACCCACCAAGTCCTTCTCGCCGGGTTTGTTTGGATCATCCTGGACAATGCTGGTTACTTCAGCCTGCAGCTGCCAGTCCGCAGCTTTCTAGCACCTTGAGGCACGTAGAGCGCAGGGGAGGAAGGGAGGGAGGAAGGGAGGGAGGGAGAGAGAGGGGTGGGGCAGGGGAGTAGGGGAAGCAGCAGCAGCAGAAGAAGAGAAAGAAGCTGCAGCTCCCCGCTAGCACAGCATATTGCAAGAAGAGGTCATCATTGTCCACATACTCTCTTACTGCCTGCCAAGGGGAGCAGGATATGCAAATGCTTATTACCTTAGCTAGTCAGTCCTTGTTCACTAAGAACTTTGTCAAGATCCGCAGCTCACGACAAGGTCACGGCACCAAAATTTGCCACGGCACCAGAAGAGGTTGACAATCAGAATGGCAGGTGGTCCACCAGGTAAGTAGCTTCTGAAGTACGCCATCAAAGTGTTCCATGTACTCCCAGCAGGGGCCTATTGCCCAGTCTATTGTAAGTAGGTCAACTTCCTCTAGCAGCTGCTCAAGGTAGGTTCTGCTGGTCAAGGTATGACCACATTGTAACCAGTAAGTCAGTAGAGATGCATAAGGCTCATGCTGCTGTGGTTCGGCACGAGGCACAAATTGAAGTTCACCGTGGAGTGGGACAGATAGAGAGCCACGCGCAGATGATCACCAGACAGGCATCTTAGTCAAGCCCCACATTATGATCGGTACGAAGAACATCAACTGTAACTGGATGCCCATCTTCTCGTCTTGGAGGGTGATCATCTGCTCGTGGCTCTTCAACTGTTCCATGGTGCAATTCAGCCTCGTGCCTTGTGCTGAACTTGTCCTCCATCTTCACGAATGCCTGGACGAAGCCCACGACCAAAGTGCCTCTTGTCAAACCTGTTGACGCTGATGCTCATGATGATACCCTGCACGTCCGGCTTCCACCACAGCGTCGAGGCTTACCTTCAAAGGGCAGCAGCATAATACAGCAGCATGATTAACAGAGACAAGGGGGCCGGGCCAGCCAATCCCACGCTAGGCAGATGTCCCAAGCAATAGGCCTGACGGCCCCGATGGCGACATTCAGCAAGGAGTAGGGCTCCTCCTGCTTCTGAGAGCCGTTGGTCCATACCTTGTTCTCCTTGGGAAGGGCATGTCTTGGTAAGCCAGTCCAAAGATCCACTCAGCCAGCCATCAGGATTCACAACCCTGCAACACTTAGGCAGTTCCTTTCAGGACTTAAGTGTGGCCCGTTCTGGTATGCATGTTGTGCAACACACTACACTTCTGATCAGGTGGTGATTGACAGCTCTAGCTCACACTTTCCAGTTGCTCACTCTACACTGTGCAGGAACAATGAGAGGTGAACCAACACAGGCACAGGGCACAGGAGTTTTGAGATAGTGATGTGAAGGCCCACATTCGAGTACCTTGAGAAGTCATGCTCCTCCAATTTGAGCATATTCCTCTGAGGACCCTTCCTGCCGCCAGATTCTGAGGATGCTGCCTCCCATGGCCAAGACAGGAACGGGCTTCTTTTCTTCCACAACCTGTAGTAAAGATCAGCTATAGCTGGGTGGGGATATTACTGGGCACCAGTTTTGCAGCCTGACAGCATGATGCATGCTGCGTGCTCTTCCAATCTCCTGGTAATATTATGACTTGCAATCAGTCAGTCTCTGGAGACAATCGGTCCCTCAAAGCTGGCTTTCAGCGGTGCATGGATCAAAAGGCCCCCACCAGCCAGTGCTGTTGCTCATTGACACACTGACATGTGGAGTTGCACTTCTCCTGCAACTGGTCTCCCTGCCGCATCCCATCTTCATTGTAGGCACCGAAATTCGAAATCCATGACTGCAGCTAGGCTCAACGGCACTTGGATGGAGGTATTCTTTGCCACCGATGCGAAGGTCTTGTCATAGTCACTCCCTGCAACTTGGGAAAGGCCCTTTGCCACCAGCCTCGCCTTATATCTCATAACCTCCCAATCCGCACCTCGCTCCCGCCGAAGCACCCACTTGCAACCAATGGCCTTTCTCCCCGGTGGCAAAGTATACCTCCATCCGAGTGCTGTTGAGCCTAGCTGCAGTCATGGATTTCGAAGTACACCAGATGGATGTGAAGACAACGTTTCTTACTGGAAATCTGGAAGAGGAGATATTCATGCAGATCTCCAGTAAGAAACGCCGTCTTCACGTCCATCTGATGTACTTCGAAATTCATAGCGCAGCTAGGCTCAACAGCACTCGGATGGAGATATTACTTTGCCACCGGGGAGAAAGGCCATAGGTTGGGTTGCAAGTGGGTGCTCCGGCGGAAGCGAGGTGCGGATTCCACTAACTGCATTCCAGTCACTATCAAGACCGACATGAAGTGATGCTAGTCTGCACCTTGTGGAGGAAGCGGTCCATCCGCAGCATGTCACCTTCACAGGCCAGGGTGCGACGGAGCACAACCGAGGGCGTTGTGTCGGAACGCCACGAGTCTGCAGGAAAATCTGAGGAGCAGGCCTCGCCAGCGTCCTATTACGTGAACGTGCCCTCTGGAGCTGCACCAACAGCCCTGTTGCTAAGCAGGCTTTGCTTCAGCACGTAAGAACTACTCCTGAAAATGCCACTGCTTGCATAATTAACACAAGGTGCTTGATTGCAATTGACTTGAAAAGCCAAATGCTTTAGTAATCAGCAAGAGGTGTTTAGTTGCAAGTGACGACTCTGAGGAAGGAAACCTCCACGGACTTTCTGCCACACTTGATGTATCCAGAATCACCTAATTAGATTGCTAACATGTGAAGGGCCGTTCACAGAGCCGTCCCTCCTCAGTGAAGGTGACTCGAGGCGGCTGCTCACGCTGCGAAGCTTGAGGGCAGTCGTCGAGTGAGGCCTGGCACTTGGGGAGCTGGGCCACGGTCTGCAACGGGGACCTGAGCCTGGCCCGGACGCCCAGCTCCTCCCACTCCCACTCCACAAGCAGCGTGAGCAACAGCAGGACGCCGAGCAGGAGGCCGACGGCGACCAGCGACGGGCGCAAGGCAGCCTTCTTCTGCGGCGGCGCCGCGCGGAGGAGGCCCATCTGCGCGATCGATGCCCGGGCTCGGCGCCGCTTCAGGGCCTCGCAAGCTCCCGCAGAAGGCCTGGCGTGCGCAGCTTGGCCGAGCGCGGCGGCTGGATCGGCAACAGCTCGTCAGCGTCCGTGGCAAGGAGAGGCCTCGGCGGCGCTGCGGCCGTGACGTCGAGGTGACGCTGCCGCCAGCAATGGCAGTGCATTCTCCGCTCAATGCGTGATCATGTGGCAGCAGCTTCTCGCCGCAACCGCCGCAGCCGCATCCGCCGCCGCCGCCGCTGCCGCCGCCGCCGCCGCGTGCGGGGGCCGCCGCGGCCGCCGCGGCGTGCGGGGTTCGGCGGTCGGGTAGGGCCTATCCAAACTCGACTCCCAGGCTCATTCTCACCGAACCGCTGTAACGGCGCCAGCAGGCGCGGTGACGGCGGCTGCCACGCGGCGGACAATTATTCGCACGTAGGGCTGCATCGACGTGGGCTCCGCGCCGCTTATTGGTCCCCAGGGCGCTCCGTGACGGCGCTGCGGCGCCGGTAAGGGGTAAGTGGGAAGCACTCCCGAGAAGACGGGCCACCGTTCTCACCGTTACCGTTTGCCCTGACCATAACCAGGTGATACTACCATTGGTTCCCCCACTGTGGCAAGCAGCCCGCCCCGCCTTCCCCGCCGCATTCGCCGCCGCCGCCGCCGCCGCCGCCGTCGCCGTCGCCGCGGCGGCGGCTGCGGCGCAGCCAGACGTCTCTGCGATCGGCTCGGCCAGCCTCGAGTGCCTCGGCTCCACTCATCCCAGTTCTTAGCCGGCAAGTTCGGCGCACGCGCAGGGGGCGGGCCGAGATGGGGCGCGGCGCGAGCCTGCAGCGGCTGGCCCTGGCCTGCGCCCTCTGCGCCGCGCTTCTCGGTCCCCGATCCGCCGCCGCCGCCGCCGCCGCCGACGACGACGACGACGATGACCACGGCAGCGGCGCGGATCTGCATGGGGGGGAGGAGGTAGGCCCCGTCCCGCTGGCCCATTGCGGGGGCAGCGGCACCTCGGCGCTCGTCTACGTTGCCCCATTCATGGCGGCCAGCTTCGGTGGCCTCAGGCCCCTCTCGCCTCCCCCGACGGCGGCCGCAGGTGACGGTGGGGAGCGTCCTGAAGCTGCAGCACGACAAGACGGGCTTCCGGCTGCACTCTCACGAGGTGGCCTACGGCTCCGGCAGCGGCCAGCAATCGGTCACCGGCTTCCCCAGCGGCGACGACTCCAACAGCTACTGGGTATGCACTGCGCCCGAACACTACTATGAAAGCCCACAACTGACGTAGCTCGCAGTGTGAATGGCCGCCATTCATTGTCCCATGCTGGTTCGAGTTGCCTCGCTCTGCGCGGGAAGAGCACGCTGTCCTGCCCCAGCCTCTACGCTTCTGCCTCGGCGCTCAGATGCTCAACGCAGGCGTTATGTTGACGGCGCAGGCGGTGAGATGTGTGAACGGCGACGAGGAGTGCAGGCAGGGCGATGTGGTGGAGAACGGAGCCACCATCCGCCTGCAGCATGTTGCCACACGCAAGTGGCTCCACAGCCACCTGCATGCTTCGCCGCTCACGCATAACTTCGAGGTACGTGGTTGGCTGCTCCGTGATAACTCGGCGGTTGACTCGATGCCCGTGGGCTCTCCAGAATGCCATCTGCCCCCACCTCAGGCCACAGTGGCATTTCCGCCTGCTTGCCGCCTGTGATTGTGCAGGTGAGTGGCTATGGGAGTGACGGCCAAAGTGACACTGGGGACCATTGGAAGTAAGTTGACAGTATGGGCTTGCAAGAGAAGCACCTCAGCTTTGGATGCTGAGATTGCACATTTTCAGAGAGATTGTTGACATACCAGAGTTGAGACAGAGGGGATACAATGAGCTATTCATGCTAGAGTGCAGGACACATCTGCCCAGAAATTTGCACAAATGGAGTCTTGCTAATGTGTTGCAGTCTTTGTCCTGGGCAGAGTTGAGACACAGGACAAAGCGAAGTTGTGGGAGAGAGGGCAGAAGGTGCGCTTCATGCACGTTGACACCATGGCTTATCTTCACAGCCACGACAAGAAGTACGGGCGGCCCATTGCAGGCCAGCAGGAGGTAAAGATCTCCAGCTTGTGGAGTCCAAGGGATGCTCCAGCAAACCTTGGATTGCGTCTAGCAATTCTTCTCTCAGTAACTTCTGCTCAAAACTCAGGCTCTTATTTATCGACGCTGCGGCTGCGCTTGCATGTTCAGGTCTGCGGTTTGCAGGTCAAGAAAGCAGACAACTTGTGGATGACTGCAGAGGGAGTATTCTTCCCAGCTCGCAGACGGCCAACGAGCGTGACGTCCTGAAGCCACGGGCCATGGGGTGGCATTGAAAGAGGTGCAGCGCATAGAAGTCCTGTGTGTATGTGTAGGCTACTTAGTATTTTACCTCTTGTATACTTTCTTGGCACTCTTGCCACTGAGCACCAGGCCCTGGCCACACGTGACTCAAAGTCCGGCTCGCAAGGCGGCTGTAGTGCGCCACAATTGACACTGGCGCTATCTCCATGCATGGCCAGTCAGCGAGGTGCCGGGCAAGCCTATGAATATGCCAGGCTCTATTAGTTGCTCAACTCGCAGTCCTGAGGCACCAAGCTGCTTGCTTTATTAAGCAGGCGGCCCCATTCTCCTGCCAAAATCAGGAAGTGGTCTTGTTGATTCTTCGATGAAGATTTGTGGCAAGTCATGACGTCCTCTGCTCGGAATGCTTCAGCGCACCTATAAAGGTCGGATGACTGCAGCGGTTATGGCCCAGCTGCATAGGCANGGGGGGTGTGGTTGGGGGGGAGGAGAAAGGTGTGATGCATGGGCGGCCTGGCTCTTGAGCCCTCTCCTGGGCTCGAGCATACGGCCCCTCCGTCTTGATCGCCAATGCTTGGCCACTGCTATGGCTACCACCGTACTGCCGACTGCAGCTCCTGGGACAGCTTGTAGTCGCCAAGCCTGAGCCTTGCTCGGCCGCCAGCTTCAGTGCAGTACTGAGCGCTACTAACGGTTTACCTAGTTTTCAGCAGGCCTCACTGCAGTTGGCCTGCGGTTGAGAGCTGCAGCATCCACTCTGCATGCATGCAGCAATGTCTAATTTTACCAAGGGCTGCGAATGTGCTGCAGAGCGTGGGCTGGCTAGCAGACGCTGCCGCGACGGATGCGGCGACCTGCATGATTGGCTCACCTTGCACATCTCAGAAGCCGCGGTGCAGGCTTCATGGTCAGTTGCGGCATGCTTGCATGCTTGCTCCTGCATCAGGCTGTGCCGCAGAAACCCATTGCTGTGCTCGTTGCCTGCCCCCGTGGCAGGTACAGCACGCGCTGCACCGCCGGCTTGGTTGCCAGTGGCAGCCGGTGTCATGCAGGCGTGCTTGGTGCACATGGTCATGGACTTTGAGCTTCTTGAGATGCCATTTCTGTTGGCAGCAGGGGGTGCCTGGGACGAGCGGATCAAGCTGCACACTGCCTCAGTGGCCTACCATGCCATGCTTTCTCTTCACGCGGCTCTTGCTCGTCCTGGCCGCTCAGGCTGTCGTGTGGCTTGGCACACACCTCCTGCCTTGGAGTAGCACGGTGTCTATCCGATTGGATATCCATCCAGCCGCCAGGCCCCACTCAGTCTGACGCCACCACTGGCAGGTGAGCTTGGCAACGACAGCCACCCTACCCTAAGCTGGCTGCTGATCAAACCCTTCCATATGATATGTTGTGTTGATGCTTATGCAGGCTTTAGGCAGGTGAAGCAGCCTGTGGCAGATACGCTGAAGTATGCAGAGACTCTAATCAAGGGCCAAGACCAAATTTTCTTTGTTTCACTAGTAACATATACTTTCATGTACACCATTGGACATCCCATATTGCACATCGAGACAGCAGTATTCTTGAGGGCACACGTATACATGGCATGGGTGGAGGCTGTCAAGGTCATGGCTAAGCTTGGTCCACACTCCATAAGCTATCCTGCTAACATGTGCACTGATCCAATAGCACATGGGAACTCCATTTCTTTCTTACAGGCTTACATGGGGAGGTTGATGTCATCTGTATGAAACTACAGCTGCATGATACAACAAAATAGCCTCTCCATTAGTCACATACTGAATAATGAACAAGCACATCACTGTCTAAGAGCCCATGACAGAACTCATGACAGAACTCATCACACCAAGAAGCCTGTGCGAAAGTGCGAACTTGACCACAAGCAGGACAGGTCTTGCACGTTATAGCACAAGACCTGTCTATAAAAGTGTCAGTACGAGGGCCTTGCTTGCACTAAGACTGCGATCCGGACAGTAGCTAGTACAAAACTTGATGGTGCCCATTACGGACAACCCTTTTTGCAGGAGACGCTCAATGAAGTGCTGTCAAAACATCTCTGAGGACTGCACCTTGCCAAACAAGGTGAAAGGATCCTACTAGCATAACCAGGTGCCAATCTAGAGACTTCTAAGTATACGCTCACCAAGGTGGGTGAAAAGAGAGAAACATAAAGACTGCGAGGAGAAGGGTGTTCAAGCAAAGGTTGCACAGGCTCTACTGGACCATGGTCACCTTCCGCTTGGTCTTTCTCTTGACTCGCCTGTTTGCTGGCTCACTTGCACGGTCTCCGTTATTCAAGAAGGGTAGGGGAAGGGAGGGAAGGGAGAAGGATGGTAATGTGAAGGCAGGTGAGGCGGGAGAAGTAGAAGGAGTGGAGTCTTCTGAGGCAGGAATAGCGGAAGGAGCATCCAAGCCCAGCCAGGTCAACCTAGATGGCTCCCCAATCTGGTTGCTGAGAAGCCTGCAACAATTGCCAAGCAGGCATGCATCATTTGCGTGTCAGCTTTTCTACCTGGCATCTGACCTCTTCGGAAGTGAGCAGCTCCTTGTGGCAATTGGCACCTCAAAAGGAGCAATGTTGCCAGTGCTGCAGAGGACCAGCGCTAGAAAAGTTGAATCATATCATGTCAAGCGTCTGACGATAGGTCACGGCAAGAATGCCTACCTCAACACGGTGCTGCAAAGAATTCCAAAAGGTAGGCTGTTGACATGTTGGTGCATGGCGCGATCTGCACCATAAACAAGCTGGTACCTTATGTTGCCCGAGAGGCCCAGGTAGGCCCCATATCCCATAGCGCTTGTGCCAATTGAAGGCACAGCCATGGAGGGCTGGAACTTAGGGTTCCTGCCACCACACCACATACTCAATGCATCCATCAGCACTTGCACCTGGGGACAGGCAACTGCCGACAGTAACCTCACAACACGCAAGTGCGGACACTTGACGAAGCACTTACTTGACATATCAACTATTAAATGTCTGTGCTCAGGCATGCGTCATCTCAGAGTGCATCGAAGGTGGAACCTGGCTTACCGCTTCTTCTTGATTGCAGCAACAAGGTTGGAAATTGCTCCACCAGCTGCTCCAATTGCAGATCCCACAAGACTCAACTCTGCACCCTTCAGTGCTAAAGAGAATACTCTTGACTGAGTGTTGAACTCCCTCAGTGGATAGCTCTTGTCAAACATGTTGTTGGGAAGTTTCTGCAGAGCATTCTGCCAATCGGAGCGGGCAGTCGTGCCGTATGATCGGCTGGGGGACACTGTGAAGACAATCGCAGCATTGCAGGCTGCCAAGGTCAACACATTCACTGCTGCCAGGTCCCACTCTTCTCGGAGCCTGGCAGACATCAGAGATAACGCATTAGCATGGCTTGGTCACATCAAAGGTGGCATCCTTGCAACGGCCACTTCTGCACAAAGTTGCCTGATTGTCCGTTGGGAGGGGTCATTGATACAAGCCTTCGCCCCTCATCTTACGCAGGTCATGACACTACCAATTTAACCAAGAGAGAATCAAGTACCTGCGTCCTCGCTTCTTGTACTCCCAATACATGCCGCTCCCTATTGTGATGAACTGCTCGATGAGAACCTTTTGCATGAAAGCGGGGTCAGCCATCATCCTACCACAAGACAAAACAATCCTCTTTGCAGTGAGAATGTAGTTCGATAATTGCCAAGTGAGAGACTGACTGCAAGTCCCCTTTGACTAATCCACAGATAAGGTCAAGGTGCTTTGTGAGACCAAAGCACAAGCTAAGCAGTCACTCTGAAGTGCACACAACAGAGAAGAGACTCACCGCCCAATAATTGCACGCGAGGCATCTTGAGGAACAAGGCGGGACACAGTGCGCGCCATGGTAGGCCGGGCATTCATTGACATCACCCTCACAACTTGCGCCGAGCTTATCAAGCCCTGGACCATGATGAAGGACATGGGTTGTCTTAGTAGCTGGCGCGGTCTTTCAATGCACAAAAACCCTTGTTGCTTCTGTAGCAGCTGCTGAGCTTCCATCAATCTGACGCCTGTACAACTACATAGGGAGTCGCAAGGGCTTCAGCAGAAGCAGCTTCTCACCAACTCCAAGGCCTGCCGCATGCCCACAGGCACATCCCTCATTGTCTTGTACCACTCCTGCAGCACAGCCTGAATAGTCTCGCGGTCGAACAGCTGCCAGCAATGCACAGGTTCTCACGTCAGGCGCAAAATGCGCTAAGGCTACCACGTAGTGATTGCTGACCTGATTTATGCAACTGAAATAATAAGTATTCGAGCAGCCAGCTTGATGGCTGGGAGACAGCAGGCACTCCAGCAATTCAAGCTTTTGTACACCATTGTGGAGGTAAATAAGCCAAATGAGCATTTCCGCAAAACTGACCTCTGCAAGCACAGCCTTACGGATGAAGCTATCATCGTCTTCATCATCACCATCATCCTCGCCACCCATGTAGTCATCATCATCACCCCCATCGTCACCCCCATCCCCACCCCCATGGAAATTCTTCTTGCCTATGTCGCCTCCATTGCCGCCAAGATCAACCTGGCACGAGTTGGCAGGGACCACTTAGCAATAGTGGTGGAAGCATAGCGACTTTTGTCAGGCCGCCTGTAAGCTTAAGTGTTGAGGACCAGAAGTAGGAGATCGCTGCCTCATACCTGGGGAGAGGTCTTTGTCTGCGATTGAGACAGGTTCAATTTGGACTTCTCCAATGTCGCTCCTCCTCCATATGCTCCGTAGCCTTTCTTCATGACAGGAACCATCATCGTGCCGCTCGGCACAGATACGGACGCGAGCCCAGAGTCCCCCTGCTCCCGCTCATCAGCAATCCCTGACTCGGAGCGCACGCTCGCTGCCTGCCTCCTGGACTCAGCCTGCGCCTTCCACCTCGATCGTGTACAGACGAGCTTGGCCGGAGCTGCACTCCTGCTCCTGCTGAGCACAGAAACCCTGCAGGGCTGCCTGCAGGCTAGATGATCGGGGCTACTGCTCTCCGGCAGTGACCGCGGCAGAGGAGTTGCGAGCTTGGAGGGAGCAAAGCCACCCGCCAGGGCGCGAGTGGCGGCGGCCATCCTGGCAGCCCGCGCCGCCGGCCGCCGGCCGCTTGGGCGCCGGGAGGGCGGCTCCTCCGCTCAGCACGGCTGGCCTCAACGAGCAGGCAAGCAAGCAAAGCGCTGGCTCCTCTGCCGGAGCGCTGGGCCCGTCCGCGGCCGCGGTCAGCCGCTCTTCCAAGGCCTAGAAGAATTAGAGTATATCCGGTATTCTCGAGCGTTCCGCCACGAGGCGACAGGGCCCGGCGCGCGCTGCGGCGCGGCGCTCGCGGCGAGGCGTGGCGATGGCGGCGCGGAGGTCGGGGGGAGGGGGGGGGGGG
>WELB01000016.1:287819-297954 GCA_009602725.1 Spirogloea muscicola
CGGCGCGGCGGGGCCGTCGTCGCCGCCGGGCCGGCGGGCCTCCGGCGGCGCCCTCCCGCGGTCGGCGTTCCTCGGCAGCCTGCCACGCCTCTCCACCGGTGAGTCCCGCTAGCCGGCGCCACTGCAGCGTATCGACACGGCCGCCGCCGCCACTGCGCCGCCGGCTCCCGGACGTCACCGCGGCCCAATGGATTGTGCGTAGGAGTAACCTCTATGGCCATGCTGGAGGCTGCTGGCCACCTTCGCTGTTCGATGGGGCGCTCAGTGGGTGCTGCCGCCACCGCCGGCGCTCGCGGCCATGCAGGTGCTGGGTCGGTCCCGAGGCTAGCGGCGGCGGGGACGGTCTCGGTGCGGGCTGCCAAGGCCGGCGGCACCACCGCCAAGCCCGTCCAGAAGAAGGTGGACTCGGCCATCAAGCGGGCCAAGCAGGCGGAGGTGCACCGCGTCTACAACAAGTCCCGCAGGACACAGATCAGCACCCGCATGAAGAAGGTGCATGCCGCGGCACTGGCGGGAGGGCCTGGCAGCGGCCTCGATGGGCACTGCTGCAGTCATCCTTCACCAGCTTTAGAGCGCCATTTGAGAGCAATTCTGACGAGGATTAGTGTCAAGGGGAGCTTGAGATGAATGACGAGATGTGACCATAATCAGACCTTGTCTGGTTGTTTGATGGAGTAGGTCTTCGTTGCACTGGACGCCCTTAAGAAGGCAGCGAATCCGAGCCCGGGGGACCTGGCGCCCATCGAGGAGGAAATCGCGCGCGCATACTCCATCATCGATAAGGCCGTGAAGGTGGGGACCATTCACCAGAACACGGGCGCGCACCGCAAGTCTCGCATTGCCCGGGCGAAGAGGGCAGTCTCCATTGAGCTTGGCTGGTACACCCCTGTGCCGGCCATGTCTTAGGATGGTGTCTTGCAGCCGTGTGTGCATGTTTTTCAGAAGCCCATTGACCCTTATCCAGGTTCCGCATAGAAGCACTGATAGGCTTATTAGGAGCACGGACATTTGCCACTGGCAATAAAGTATGTACTATTTGCCAGCAATCAGCAAGGTGCTGCAGTGTTCAGTCTATGCCAGTGATTGAAGAGGGCTAGATTGCTCAGGTCTCCTGTAGCATGTCAAGTCCGAGGATTCCCCTCAGGTTGACAGGATTGCGGTTTACCCATGCTAAGCAGTAACTGTATGCATTCATCCTGCCAACTGTGCCATGGTCCTCAGGAGCACGTCAAAGAGTCTGTGTCGATACTCAAGTATGACATTTACATGAGGTACATACAGCTGCAGCATTGCAGCCCTGATATGAGCTGCTGGGCAACAGGGGCTAAGCCCAGCAATGCGGTCCAGAGTCCACAAATGCTGAAGGCAAGATGGTTCATTTTACAAAATAATAATAACGACGAATCGGAATCAGTGAATTGACACAAGGCTGCCAGACTTCAATTGTAATCAACATCATTTGAGAATATGACTGCACACCGCAATCTATTGATGGACACAGAGGGATGAATCTACATACCAAGTATCTTATTGCAATGAATGTTATGGCCATGAAAGTCAGCACATTGCCAGGAACTAGCTGGCCCTGATTGATCAGAAAAAGCTAATATAGAGCGGAGGTGACATCATTGCCTGGGCTGATGCGACTGCGAGCGGTAATTTCCACCTGCAGGCGGCTGGCCATAGCTACCAGACCTTGCATTGTCGGCGTGAGCGCCGTCCATATCTACATACCCTGGCAGCTGCTGTCCATACAACGGCCTGGCCCCGTATGCCATCGGCTGCATGCCTTGCTGATAAGGCATGGCAGTGTTGGGGCCCCTGCTGCCATAAGGAGCCACCTGGGCCGTGTACGCACCATAGCTACCATAGTAGGAAGACGCTGGTCCCCGTCCAGGCGGATAGTCAGCACTCCCGCCTTGCCCTGCACCAGTCCGGCTGCCTCCCTGTGGATAGCCACCTCCAGGTGGTGGCCGCCCAGAACCGGTGTAGTAGCCGCCACCTCCGCCAGGCTGCGAGGAGCTGTGCTGTGGCTGGCCACCCCTGTGCTGGCCCCCTTGACTCTGCGCCGGCGGTAGCCTCCCATGGGACTGGGGCATTCCGCCAGCCCCGCCGCCTGCTCGCTGCTTCTTGGCAGCCTCCTCAGCTTGCTGCCTCTGCTGCTGCCGCTTCTTCTTCGTCTGGTACTCATGCGATGCCTCATAAGTGGGCAAGCTGCCAAGAGATGAAAAAGCAGCTATGAGAAGGTTTTAATATGCTTAGCAAATGCTTACATCCACATCGTGTGTGTCCAAGTGTTATTTGATGAGGACATGGACAAGCCAACCTTACACCTGATATCAATTTACCTGCTCGGTGCACAGGGGACTGGGTCCGTCCAGAAGTACTCTGCATCTAGAGCATCCTTGGCAGTTATCCTCTGCATGTGCAGACATCCGAACATCAATCCTGAGATGCAAGACAATGTCATGATCTATAGGCACAAAGTGGAGATAGGGATGGAAGCAGAGCTGGTGTACATGAGACTGGCAAGAAAGACAGAAACCTGGAAAGCCATATGCAGCCTCAATATAAATAACAAGACTGATCACTGACTTGAGCAGGGTCAAGAGTGAGCATGCGTTCCACCAAGTCAAGGGCGTGCCTGTCAAACCTGCAAGCCGCAGCTTTCTTTAGTTTGTCAGAATTAGGAAGGGCAGCAACACATAGAAGCTTCTGACGATCATACTTAAACAGTGATGTTAGCAAAGTGGACAATCTCCAGACACTCCATCTGACAAAGCCAATCATCAGCAAGAGACCCATCTAGAAGCAAGCAAGCAAGCAATAAGGACACCTGACATCTAGGATCACACAGAGCTGTCCTTACCCTCGGAAAACTTCCCGTATTCTTCTCTTGTATGGTCGTTCGGGCTTAAATTGGTGGTACCAAGGGAGCTTGGACACACCAGGCCATACTGACTCATCAGGAGATCCGCAGAGCTGGAAAGTCAGATTGAGCTGCTCCACCTGAATCACCACATCGACCATGTGATAATCTGTGGCTCAGTTGCTGTAACGTGCTCGTCAAGACAGCTATGACATGTCAAGAACAACAAACAAAGCACAGCTCTGTAGCACACCTCGTTCTTGCCAGGTAGAATTGGTTTTGTGTGCAGCAACTCTGCAAAAATGCATCCCACAGACCACATGTCCACAGCAGGGCCATACTTGTTTTCCCCCATGAGCAGCTCCGGGGGCCTGCCCAAACAAGTCTTGTGTCAGCGAAACGAGCAATTGAGCTGAGAAATGTGACAGCAACTCAGCCATTCCCGACGAACCCATGCCAGATCCACAAAAAGAGCATACCTGTACCACAATGTGATGACCCGGTTGGTCAATGGGCCATTGTTTTCGCTGCTGAAAGGCCGGGCAAGTCCAAAGTCTGCCAGTTTGAGGATGCCTTTATTGTCTATCAGAAGATTGGATCCTGTCAAACAACATATGCCTTGTTAACCAATACAGCCACAACAGACACCAGCATGTCCACTCCTTGCCCTGGCACAATCAGGCACAAGAGAGCTGCGGTTGCTGGGAGGAATCCTAACAATCTGCAACTACCTTTGATATCTCTATGGAGAACCAAGTTCACGTGGCAATAATGGAGGCCAGTCAGCAGCTGCTTCATATAGCACTGCAGGAGAACACTTGGAAAGTGCTAAAAAGCCAACACATTGCAAAGCAGTGACGATGAGTGCCATGCTCGCTCTGCTACTCATAGTACTTTCCAATCAGGACACTGCAGGGATCTGAGCATAGGTATGGTATGTCGTGAATGTAGGACTGCTGACCTTGATCTGGGGTACTGAGAAGCGCATGCCAGGTCGATCTGCCAGGCCCGTCAAGTCATGGTCCATATATTCGAATACCATGTAGATGCTGCCTTTGTACTTGTTGCTGTCCGTGGCTGCATGTGGAGGCGTGTTACAAAGTAAGCATACAGCACAGAGGAAAGGGCAGTGCACAATCCGACTCAAATTCCCGATTACTATGTTGTGCGAGCAATGCCTGCAAAAGGACAGCTCTGCAGAAGCCCTTCTCTTTGGAGACGCTTTTGTAAAGCATATATACAAACCTTTTGACGTGACAATCTCCTTGAGGTCAATGACATTCTCGTGCTTCAGCTTTTTCAGGATTTTGATCTCTCTGATAGCTGTGATAGGAAACTGTCCACAAAAGCAAGGACAATGGACAAGATGTTGAGAGACAAGCTATGACTGAAAACAACCAGCAAATTCTAGTGACTAAGCCACTCCAAAAGCTGCTCAAGGTAGACTACCTTATAGCAAGTTCATAGACAAGCAATGCAATATGGGCACACGAATACACGGAGGAAAGCAGACACCTTACCCCCTCCTTCTCATTGTCCATGCGGACCTTCTTCAAGGCCACTATGTCGCCGGTTGCCTTCTCTTTCGCCATGTATACTTGACTGCACCGCGACCGTAAGGTACTACTTTCAATGTAACTCCAAAATGCCATCCCAAGCAAAATATTGCAAGAGCATCCAAGCCCTAAATGCATAGGTTCCTCAACAAGCTGTTTCTCGCACTGGGACTCCACATGTTCCAGCAATTCACAAGCAGTGCTAGCGACAGGAGAGTCACTGCTGCCACGTAAGCAATCATGTGTGCACACCAGGAGCTATATTTGAAGTGCTATAGTGGACTATTGACGAAGACATTAAGCGCCACTGAAGCAGAGCTCCAATGATGCGAGACGCACCCATAGGTCCCCTCGCCAATCTGCTCGAGCTTCTCAAAATGGTCGACGCTACGAGAGCCCCATGAAGGCGGCTCCTCCAGGTTCAGCTGCCCAGGCGCCGCCACCGCCATCCCGCCAAAAGAACCCTAGTCACCTGGCCGGAGCCTGGCAACGGTTGCTGACGGCGGGCGGGCTGCGGCGCGCCGCCGCGAGGACAGCACGGCGTCGTCTTCACGCCATGGCAAAAGTGCTCCGCCAGACGTGGGAGCGCCGCGCGAGCGCTGCTACTCGCGCCAATGGTGGTCGGGGCTCGCTCGTGCCCTAGTCCTGCCGCCCGGCGTGTGGCTGGCGGGACCTGCTGCGCCGCGGTCAGCGGCCCTCCCGAGCAACGAAGCGAGGAAGGCTAGAGAGCCTGGCGGTGGCGGCGGCGGCGGCGGTGGCGGCGGCGGCGGCGGCGGCGCCACAGTCTCGAGGCGAGCTTGTAAAGCGGATCTTCATGGGCCTCGCTACGGAGTCGCTTCCGCGTGGCTTTCGGGCACAACCTTCGTCACTCCCGCCTCCAGCCGGCCACTGGGGGCAAGGGCTGGCTTGTCTTGACGGAGGGGCCAAATGACGGAGGAGCCTAAGGGCCGGGTTCCACCGGGTCGGTCGGCCGCGCCGAGGGGTACGTGTCGCGCATAGTATGGGATGACCGGCGATTACTCTGGCGAGGGCCCGGTCGTGGTCGCACGCCACGAAGGCGCCACATCGGACGCTGACCAGGACTCCTTTTGGGCGCGTCAAAGGGAGAAACGCGCGCATTTGCCACGCTGGCGGTCGGAGTCCAGACCACCTCCCGACCCCCCCCCCCCGGNTGCCCGACACCTGGCGCTCCGAGCCCGTTGCGACAGTTGCGGGGTCCACCCCGTAGGCAGGCAGGTGCGGTGCACCGGTGCCGCTAAGCTAACGGTACCCGTTACAGAGCCAGACGGGGCCCCGTCAAGCTGGCCCGCCCACCGCCGGCGCCGGAACCGGCCGATCGCCGTCACCTTGACGGCGCCGTCCGCCCGCCGCCCAAACTGTCGTCAGTCTCGCTGTTAACCAACCATTAGCAGTAACCGCCAGATAACCGGCTTCCTCCCTCTGCGCCGCCCCCACCCCTCTCCCCAAAAACAAATTATTTCGTGACCAAGCCCCTGCCCCCGGCGTCCCGTCCCCGGTCTGAGGTTACAGGAGCAGTTACGGCATAAATGGGGATACTAGCTTTAATTGAAGTGAGTTAGTGGTCCCCCCCTCAGAGCCGTTCCTCCCCTCCCCCCGCCACAAGTCCATCCCGACGCCGCCGCCGCCGCCGCCGCCGCCGCCGCCGCCGCCGCCGCCGCCGCCGCCGCAGCCATGAACCTCAACAACCTGCGCAACGTGAAGCTGCCCAACACGGGCCCCGCCACGGCGCTGGCGCGGGCGCTCGTGCTGGGCGGCCTTGGCGTCTACGGCGCTGCCAACAGCCTGTACAACGTCGAGGGCGGGCACCGCGCCATCATCTTCAACCGCATCGTCGGCGTCAAGGACAAGGTGCGCTCCTGAGCGCCTCCTCCCCCTTTCCACTCCGCCACCGCCGCAAAGGTGAGGTCGTTCGTTGTCGCCTTCTGGAGACAGTGGTCCTCAGGCGGTCTCGGCCGGCCCAGGCCCATCCTGCTGACGGCTGCCGCCGTGCTATTTTGCGCCGCTGCTCGTCACCTTCAAAAGGCGCTCCTTGGCGGCACTCGTGCTGGCAGGTGTACCCCGAGGGCACGCACCTCATGATCCCATGGTTCGACCGCCCCATCATCTACGACGTGCGCGCCCGCCCGAACCTCGTCGAGAGCACGTCCGGCAGCCGCGACTTGCAGATGGTACGGCTGCTCCATGCACACGCCTTGAGCGCGACCTCTCAGAGCCTGCAACCCCGCCGTGGGCCCCTGGCCTACGGGTGAATTGAAGTTACTAGTGGACCCAAAACTCTACAGTATCGGTGTCTGGTAGCGAGCCACAAAGCCTACGCTTGAGGTCAATGCATGCGCAAATCGAGCATGTCCAGATATTCTGAGCACCATTGATTGGCGCTTATGACAAAGACGAGCATGTGCCGAGCGTTTCGCTTACACATGGTACTTGTATTGCTCCTTGACCATTCTTTGGGCCTTTCACCATTGTGTGCAGGTAAGGATTGGGCTGCGGGTTCTGACCAGGCCCATGGCGGACAAGCTGCCGACCATCTACCGAGAGCTGGGTCAGGATTATGCCGAGCGCGTGCTGCCGTCCATTGTCCAGGAGACATTGAAGTCAGTTGTCGCCCAGTATAATGCCAGCCAGCTCATAACTCAGCGAGAGGTAATATGAGACTGTTATTGGAGTTGTATACCCTACGCTGCAGCAGGATGTACAAAGTGTGGCACTATTTTTGTGCTGCGGCTGCTCTCAGATCTCACAGATGAGCTTGCAAGTCAGAGTTACAAATGTTGTGACTCATGTAGTATGTTTCTGGTTCTTGTTTAAGGAACTGTTACCTTGTCCAGCACTCATTCGCGTCTTTCCCAGCCCTTCAGAGGCAGAAATCTAATGAACCCTTAAGTGGTGTCAGGTGGTGAGCCGGGAGATTCGGAGAACGCTGCAGGAGCGGGCCCAGAGCTTCAATATCGCGCTGGATGATGTGTCCATCACGCAGCTCACATTTGGCAGGGAGTTTACGGCGGCCATTGAGGCCAAGCAGGTGGCTGCACAGGAGGCGGAGCGTGCCAAGTTCGTGGTGGAGAAAGCGGAGCAGGACAAGAAGAGCGCAGTCATTCGCGCCCAGGTTCACCTCCTAGAAGTCCCTCCAAGTGCTTGTTCAGCTTCTACAGATGTCTGAATTTGCCTTCATTGTACAGTGCTTTCTACAGAGGTTGACAGAACTATCCAACGTCACTGCATTTGGCAATCGCTACTATTGCAATTGCTACTATTGCAATTGCTACTATTGCTGCCTTGACTTGCAATGAGGGCAACAAGCGATGACACTAGGTTGTGGATGGTGATGCTACTGTGCTGTGAACAGGGAGAGGCCAAATCGGCCCAGCTCATTGGCGACGCAATTGCTAACAACCCAGCATTCATCACGCTGCGGCGCATTGAGGCTGCAAGGGACATCGCAGGCACAATCTCGCAGTCCAGCAACAGAGTTTTCCTCAATACTGGCAGCCTGCTGCTGAATCTGGAGGAGATTGATCTGCAGGAGATAAGCAAGCCACCACGGAAGCAATAAGCTCACACAGACAAGCTCGCTCTCTCTGCTTTGCAAGATCACCGTCCTTCAGGTGCCACATGGTCTGGTCTTGGCATCTTGGCCCAAGCTTCAGCTTGCGGCTTGTATGCAAGCCGTGCCCCTGCTGCTGGCGAGACTGGCAAGCATGCCGCTTGGATGAGCCTGCTTGAATACAGCTCGGGCGGTCTTTGACAGGTCAATAAGTCAAGCTGCTATGCTAGCCTGGAAGAGACTGATGGCCTAGATTAGTCGCTAGATTGTGAGGAGGGTGGGATAAGCGACTGTTCAATAACTGGAGAACCCTGCACAAGGTCTTGGAGCACAAGAAGCGCAGCTGGTGTATGCTGCTGTGTTGTGGATGGCACTTGCAGACCCCTTGTCCCGGTCGTCTTCAGGCTGTTTTGACACGTGTGGACTAGTACCTGTATAGCCAATGAAGTGGAGCACCTAGGCTGCCGCAGCTTGGTATGAAGTTAGCAGATCGATGACACTCGCTCAGATTCTTACAAGGGGCGCTCTGAGGAAGCCCATCTGCCCGGTGAAGTTTGCAGGTGGTGGCCAGTATGGGTGGTCCACCCGCACTCATGATTCTTTGTCTTTGGTCTTGGGCGCTTTCTTGGACAGCTTCCAGTAAGCGATCCTGGCAATCTTGTAGAACCAGAACAGACTAATTGCCTGAATGCCGAGTGCGCCAATCTGCACGTTACAGTTGCCACGACGATATTAAGGCCAGCCAATACCCCAATAATTCATGTCTTCCATATGAGCTGGCCTTACAGGAGAGGTATTTCTAGGCAAGACAGACCACATATGCTTGGCACAACCTGCCTGCTGTGGAAGGGACACACCTTGATGCCAAGAGTGGACTGGCCATTGAGGGTCTTGTACGTGACATATGGACCGACAAGAAGCCGCGCGAATGTGAAAGTAATAGCAAAGAGCACCTGCAGAGAAGTAGCTTGCAAGGTATCAGTGGCGGTGGGGTACTCACGCAGCCTGGGCTTGAGACTTTCTTTGCTGTCACAAGCTCTCTGATGAACTCGCAAACTGATACGAGAACGTAGCACTGCTGCTGAGAGGGCGTGGCAAGTGGAGCTGCATTTCGCGCACGTCATTGAGTTCGGCGATGGGCGTGCCCTTCATGCCCAGCTCCTTGAGCATCTCACGGGCGTGCATGAATGGGTTGGACAGCTCCATGAGCCATAGGCAGGCCACCAGCTCAGTGCCCGACTGCACTCACAAGCGAGTGTCAGCACCGCATAAGCTGCAAAAACCCACAACACTTGGGATAAGCGCAAGCGATCTTGCAGCCAGCCACAGGTGTAGGCAAGCCGGCAACGGCGGCAACCTACCCTTCCGGAGTAGATGCCCTGTGCGAAGCCGAGGATGCTGAGCGCGTGGTGCGCAGTAGTGGACCAGTCGGAGGGGTCCGCGCACAGGCAGCACACCGTGTCGTAGATGAAGTAGGAGAGGCTGATGACCATGGCCAGCATCTGCGGCCCGCGGCACCGACGACGGCGTGAGCTCCGGCGCCGACGGCGGCAGGCTCGGCTACAGCAGGAGCCACAACTCATTGCTTTTACAGCAATGCTGGGCTGACGGCTCGAAGCCAGCGGCAGGCAGCGAGGTTCCAAATCTGGCAATGGGCAATGGCTAACGACGTCAACGCCGGCGGCCCAGATCAGCGCTGCACCTGCTCCTTGGTGTTGGGGGCGCCGACGGAGCGGAGGGGTTCGGCCCAGTCGGCGACGGAGAGCGAGGCGAGGGCGAGGGCGACGGCGACGTGCACGAGGGAGACGGCGCGGTTGGCGAAGTCGAAGGAGCGGGCGGGGAGGAGGATGTGGCGCAGGTGGAGGAAGAGGAGGCCCCACAGGAGGCTGTACGCGCCCACGTCCGCCGCCAGGCCGCCCGCCTCGCCGTCGCTCATCTCCCGCCACGGCGTCCCGAACACGCCCGGCACCGGCAGCCCCATGGCCGCCGCCGCCGCCGCCGAGGGCCCGCCTTCCCCCCTTTTTTTTTTTTTTTTTTTTTTTTTTTTTTTTTTTTTTTTTTTTTTTTTTTTTTTTTTTTTTTTTTTTTTTTTTTTTTTTTTTTTTTTTTTTTTTTTTTTTTTTTTTTTTTTTTTTTTTTTTT
>WELB01000016.1:311426-354360 GCA_009602725.1 Spirogloea muscicola
CGCCGCCGCCGCCGCCGCCGCCAACGGTCGCCGCCGTGGCTCTGCCGGCGCGGACAGCCAGGTGGCGCCGCCGCCCGAGTGCCAGTGATTCGAACAAGAGTATATAATACATTCATTGGTGTTAAGAAGTGACAGGAAGTGATAACGCTGCGCCCGCGCTGCGCCGGGCCACGGGAAACCCTCGGCGCTGACCTAACCCCGGGCCTCGCCATTGGCGGCAATGGCGGCGACGCAGGCCGGCGTCGGCGATCCGCGAAATTCGGCGGGCGCTGCTGAGCCGTGAGCGGAGCGCCGTGGAGGTGGCCCGCCAGTACCTGGCCGCCACCGACGCCCTGGAGCCGCGCCTCGGCAGCTTCCTGCACGTTGCCAGGTCCTGCACTGTCCTCTCTCGCTCATCACCGGCGCCCCAATGCCGAAACTCCTAAAGCGCCGCTACCACCCTGCTTTGCGCTGCACGGCTGTGCCTGTGCTCGCAAGGGCACTAGCTAAGAGGTGATTAAGGGCGGCGCTTCTGCGTCTGGCTAAACCCCAAACCCTGGCGGCTCACACCGTGGAGCTGTCAGTCCCGCCGACTCTGAGGGTTCTATGCTGAGGGAGATTACTCAAGTTGCTGACGGGCGCGCAGGGAGGCTCTGCTCGATGGAGCTGCCGCCGTCGACAGGGCACTGGCCGAGGGCGCAGAGCTCGGGCCTCTGGCCGGCGTGCCGCTGGGCGTCAAGGTGTGAGCGACCAGCTGCGGCCTGCAGATGTACGACTGCCTGCTTCAGAGCCGAGCGGCAGCTCGACCTCTGCGCGCTCCGGTGCACACCTGTCTGCGCTGGCCTGTGACCGAAGGAGCTCTTGGTGAACCTCCTGGACCAGCTGCTTCAGTAGTCCCTTAAATCCAGCCACGTGTGATGGCCTGCTGCAGGATAACTTCTGCACAAGCGACATGCCCTCCACAGGCGGCTCCAGGGTGCTGGAGGGGTACCGGCCACCCTACGATGCGACCTCGGTCAGGCGACTGCGCGCAGCGGGGGCGCTCGTGCTCGGGAAGACCAACCTGGACGAGTTCGGGATGGGCAGCACCACAGAGGGGAGCGCCTATCAGGTCTGCTCCAGTGTCCTCCACAGCTCTCTCAGCTATCCTCCTGTCTCTCGTGCTCCTTACACCCCTTGTAGCAGAGGTCACTGAGCATTGTTGTTGTCGTTGATATCGTGCTTCGCATTCTGGAATATCACAATCAGGTGTAGGATGCCCTTGATCAGTCTGTGCTCAGTTGCGGCTGCATCATTTCTGAGGCTTGATTACAAGTAGATTGCTGTGGAACCCTGAAAGTCAGACCAGTCAACTCTCAGATACTAAACTAGTGAGGACTCGGCCAGGTGACATCAAACCCGTGGGACACTTCTCGGGTCCCGGGCGGCAGCTCTGGGGGCTCGGCAGCAGCTGTAGCAGCAGGCCAGGTTGCCATTGCTGTTGGTTCAGACACTGGCGGCTCTGTCAGGCAGCCAGCCTCATTCTGCGGGGTGGTCGGCCTGAAGCCAACATATGGTAGGATATCAAGGTGAGAGCTCCCGAAGCTCCTACTGTTTGCCCCTGAGTATCCAGCTCATTGAGGTCATTCACTGAGGCGAGGTTCTCAAGTATGGCCAGCCAGGCAGCTTGTCAGGTGTTGGTGCTTCGTCTGAAAGTCAGTGTCTTTGCTGGTGGCAGGCATGGGCTGATGGCCTATGCGTCGTCCTTGGACGTGGTGGGATGCCTGTCAACGTGCGTGGAAGATGCGGCACTCATGCTCTCTGTCATGGCCGGCCACGACTCTCACGATGCAACTAGCAGCAAGCGGGTGGGGTGCACATCAACTCCGCATAGGTCATCGAGCAAAGATACCAGGACTCTGTGAATCTGTCTTTGATAGCCTCACCTAACAGGACAGGCGCAAACAGGAGCCAAACATCTCAAAGACAGATCTGACCTCCTTGTTGTCAAGTATTGACGTGCTCTGCACTTTGTTGACAAGAATGCGCTTCATGCCTCACAGGATGTGCCCAACTATGCAGCCAGTCTACCAAAGCGCGAGCAGCTGGACGACAAGCCCCTGGCAGGTGGCAGCTGCTTTTCTGCCGTTCCCTTTGCTGGAAAAGAGGGAGAGAAGTCATCTAAGCTCTGAGAAGCTTCAGCTTCAAATGTTAGTCCTGCTTGCCGCGTTCCGTCGGCACTGCTTCTCAACTCTTGCTGGTAGCACCTGTTAAACTTGAGCTGCACATTGAGAGCTGCACTATTCTTGTAGGCACCAGGTTAGGCCTCATTGTGGAGACTGTCGAGGATGGGGTCTCTGATGACGTCCTGACTTGCATAAACGAGGCCATCTCTCATCTGGAAGATCTTGGAGCCTGTGTGTCCAAGGTCCGCCCTCAGCTGGGGAGAGTGATTTAGTGGCAGTCTACTTCAGTAGCTGTCGCTTGTGAAACTTGTAGTTGGAGCAAGAGATACGGTGCATCAGCCAATCTATTTTGTCTTCCTTGTGTTTGCTTCATCTTGCATGTCGTAAGTTCTGGCTTGAACATGCTATGCAGGTGTCGCTCCCAAGCTTTGCAAGCGGACTGCCAGCATACTACATCTTGGCGCCATCTGAGGCATCGTCCAATCTTGCACGCTATGATGGAGTCAGGTCCACCTACCAACATTTCATATTTGTGATGCCAGGTCGTCAATACATCCCAAAGGTCATCTTTACTCAGCATACTTGAGCTTACGTTCCCAATAGGTATGGCCCACGAGGAGCTGGAGATGAGCTTGTGAAAATGTATTGCAATTCTCGGGGAAGTGGCTTTGGCAGTGAGGTAGTCCTTCCTGTATATCATGTAGAATTCTACCTGTTGTCAGTAATGTACTTGCTTGTGAGCAGATGTTGGATTAAACAGGCGCTGTTGTTGCCAAAGGAAATGGGTCAATAATGCTCCAATGCTTTGGCCACCCTGTGTGATTTGCCTGTAGAATGAAAGTCAGCAGGCCTGCATTTGTCTCTGCATTTGTGCTACAAGTCTCATGTAACCCGTCCGAAATTGTTTGTTCATTTCCTGGATGTAGGTGAAGCGTCGGATATTGATGGGCACTTATGCACTATCTGCTGGATATTATGATGCTTTTTACAAACGATCACAGCAGGTACCAGCAAGTCAATAGTAGTCCTATCTTGCCCTCAGCCAGCTTGAGGTAGCATGCATCATGCCCTTGCTTAATCTTGAGCAACATGCAAGTCACCCGGGCAAGTGCACTGCTGAGTCTATATTGACCTTAGTATTTACTTGCTGTTCAGGTGCGCACTCTTGTGCAGCGGGACTACCTCAATGCCCTCCGTGACAATGATGCCCTGCTTTCACCAGTTGCCCCAACCCCGGCATATGCAAAAGGTGAGTAGATGGCTGTGATGAATTCTCTCAAATTGCCACGTGCAGGATCTTATTGGCACCTCTGGGCGCCTGAGATGCTGCTGACTGATGGAAACATGAAAGCCTCTAGCATCCATCAGCAGCATTCACCAGCACTCGGGTTGCAAAGTGGAATATAAATCAAGCAAAAGCTCGTGACAAAACTGGAAGGCAGTCATCTTTGGACACTTCTTGTCAGTGCGCTTTCTCAATATTTCATCCCATTTCAGACAAGGTCAAAGTGACACTAATCTGTCAGAGTATCATCACACACTTCCTGCAAGCCAAACAAAATAGCTGAGAGCTGCAGCTTGATTTACCATTGCCTTCGGTGGCCTCCTGTGCAGGTGACAAAGTGGAGGATCCGCTGTCCATGTACGTGGGCGACCTCATGACGGTGAGGAGGCATATGCTGCGAGCCTCACGGTCTTGCCCACTTGTGCTCTGAGATGCTCTGTTCTTCATGACAAGCTCCCAGGGTTGACAGGCCTGGGTGCTTGCATAGCTCAGTCTAGGAAAGCTCTGACAAAGCTGTCCTCTTCTGTCATGTATTATCTGCCAAGTTTCAGGTCAATGTCAATTTGGCCGGACTACCTGCTGTGACAGTGCCCTGTGGGCTGGCCCCAGGAGGGCAACACGGCCTGCCAGTGGGCCTCCAGCTCATCGGTGCTGCCTTCCAAGAGGTATTTTGATGACCATCCACAGGATGACGACGCACAATGTGGATTTGCATAGTGACACGCAAATTGAGGGCTGCGATTACTGCATCTAAGCTTGACTTTGCGTCCTGCGTGACATGCTACAGGAGGGGCTCTTACGGCTTGCACACATTTTTGAGCAAACTACGCCAACATGGAGCTCTGGCCTTCTTTCCTTGCAATTCTGAAAATTTAATAGGCAGATTGCATCTCTATTCTCTGGTCTACTCGCAATGTCAAACTTGAGGAAGACGTATACTGGTGTACTGACAGACTGAGCAGCTGACTGTGAAGTTGCCCAGTCGGACAAATGCCTCGAAAAATGTAATGGTACAGCTTAGGCATTTGCCTAAATCTAGCCCCAAATATTGCCTCAGATCTGCTCAAGCAAGCTTGAGCTGCAAACAAAGTAAGGATTTGGCCACTAGTCCTCAGTTGTAACAATAGGGCATCCTAAACACAAATCTGTTGCTATCTCAAGAGCTACAAGACCTGGAGAAGAATGTTGGTCAGGTAGGCTCCTTCTGGGTATCCAAGTAGCTGAGGGTGATCTGGACCGGCTCCTGCTGTTCTAAGTGTGCTGATACTCCTTCTAGCAATATGAGCGGCCTCCTGTATAGCAGATAGCAAGAGAACTACATCAAGACGTAGTAAATCAGGTTGAGCAGAAGGCTAGGTAGCAGCAAGAACCTTGATGTCGGCAGCCATTTAGTTGTCAACTCTTGCAGTCCCATATAAGTCTTACTTAAGAGTGTGTAGCACCGAACTAATTTCAGAAGGGGGCTTCGTATGAATAAGATGAAAGAAGAACACTGACCTGGAGGATGGAGGGGAAGAGGCCACTCTGAGTAATTGCTCCTGAGCACGAGCAAGTCATCAGGAAGCCCTTGGGAGCGACCAGCTGTAATGCTAAGGTATTGAGTCTGCGATACTTCAGAGCAGCGCGTTGTAGAGCCTGAGTGACGATATCGGCAGGCAAGCAAATGTCAACAAGTCGCTCAAGTACGATGAAGGCTCCTCATTGCTGACACACTGTTCACAATGCAATGAGAGCTTGGTAACTGTATGTAGCGCTCATTTTCCTCAATCAGTATCATGTTCTGTGAAGCACAGTGTACACCAGATCCTCTTCCCTTCTGACAGAGTCAGCGGTGGCCAAGGACGAATACCTTGCGGTTGGGCGCAAGCTTGGGTGGATCAAGCACAACAACGTCGAACTGGCGGTTCTCAGCCACTGCTTGCTGCATCCACTTTGCAACATCTGCTTTCTCAAAGTGGTAACGACCACTCTCCATCCTATTCAGACATGCATTCTGCTCCGCTAGCTCCAGTGCAGGTCCTGATGAATCAATACCTGGTTGACAAGTAGTCTGCACGATAAGTTCAACATGTACACGGTGCTAACTACTGAAGTTGCTATGAATGGAAGAGCAGGCCAATACATTGCACATAGTAATGCTGCAAACTTAATAGGGTAAACGATTGACAACATCAAAGGCTTTACCTGTCACATGGGTAGCCCCGCCTTTGTAAGCATTCAATGCAAAACCTGCTGAGTAGCAGCACAGGTCCACCACGGTCCTGTCTTGGCACAGGGACTGGAGCAGATGACGACTTTCTCTCTGGTCTGCGTAAAAGCCCGTCTTCTGTCCTGCTAGTGAAGCACAGTAGAGTATGTCATTCTCCACGACCTGCTAGATAAACAACAGTGAAGAGAAGCACATGAGCGCCCAGTGCATGCCTTCAGAGAAGTCTCTCAGACGTCATGGCACAATGAAGCTCAGGAGTAGCTGCACTTATCTCACAAAGTCAAATGCTCACCTGAACAATACTGCCCTGCTCAGCATCGGAGCAAGTGACCGTGATGTCAAGCCCCTCTTCCTTCAGCATTGGTGTTGATGGCCTCCAAAACACCCTTTCAGCATCTGCAGCCACCTTCAGAGCCAGCTGTATATGCTCCCGGTGCTTCTCGGCCCAAGCTGCTGTGGAGGACACCACCACGTCCTTGCCTAGAACGTCCGCTACCAGGCCAGACAGCCTGCACATCAACTATATGATCAGCAAATACACGTTGATGTGCAACGCATGGTTTGCCCTCCAGCTTGAGCATCTTATGGAGAACTTAATAAGAGTTTGCAGAGAGTACGTCAAGCAAAGATCTGCCAGCAAGTCATCGACCCACAAAGGCATGATTAACAGCTGACAAGGTTTGCAGATCATAAACAACATCTGATACATGCCTGTCACCTTCACTGTTCAGGAGGCGATATACATTGGTCACATCTGTCAGTGGCAGCTTCAGCTGCCTTCGCAGATGTGCAGCACTGGAGATGCGGGAAGTGACTAGCGCCTCTACGTCAAGGACAGTGGATGGGTCCCTGTCAAACATAAGCTGACAAATTAGCAGCAACCTCTGTCGTCAATGTGTTAACTTGCTCAGCAGACTTCAGTAAGTTTACATGCCAATTGCGATGGAAAATGCTTCTGAGCCGACTACTGATTCGTGATGCACTTCTAGGAATCTACACCCTACATTTCCCCAGGTAAAGCTCAAACTGATCATAGACCCAGATGCACAAAATGTAAAGCCCAATAGCTCGCAGTTGTGAACCCTAAACCCCTAACTCAAATCCTAATTCCTAAACCCTACATCTGCCACATCTCAAGCTTTAGCAAGCTCTTTCCGAGGTGCAGGCTTGAGATCCTCACGAGCAAAAGCCAGGAATTCGGGCAGAGCCACTGAAGTAGACTAGCGGGGGGCGCTCACTTGGCTGCCTCCTCCAGGCTCTGCAGGATCCGGACTCTGTACATGGAGTCGGGGTTGAAGACGCCCCACGCGAAGGGCGACCCATCGGGGTCGGCGAGCAGGACCGCCTCGCCGGGGCCTGGCGGTGGGGAGCCGACGACCCTGTCCACCGCACCGCCGTAGACTATGGGCGAGCCGCCGCGGAGGAAGAGGTGTGCCTTCCCTCGCTTCAGGACGACCTTGGCAACACCTGCGAAGGCACACGTTCCCAAACTCAGAAGGTATTGCTATCGCGTGCAGGTTAGCGACGGTGTAACGACTGCAGAGTGGCAGGCACACTGGGCTTCGCGCCCGTCAGCCGACGAGGAAGCCTGGCGCCAGCACCAGCAGGCGACTCGCTTGCCAGAGGTCCCGGACCGCCCCTCCCCCCCGTGGCTTGGCTTCACAAGAGCCCGGCGACTGGCCCAACTGCCCATTCAAGGCCACACGCCGCGATAGCGATATCGCCGAATGCGCATAAGCGGCGTGCGTGCGGCTCGTCCTCACCGCCCTTCGCCGCCGCGGCCTCCTCCAGCGCGTTGCCCGCCGCCGTCGCGGCGCGCCGCCGAGCATTAAGTCCAGCACCTGTAACCCCAACAATATGGGGGAGCAGCCGCCGCCGCCGCGCCAGCTCTGCGGCGCGGNCCGCCGCCGCCGTCGCCAAGGCGTGCGGCGGGGCCATGGCGGCGGCGGGCCTTCGGCGGCGGGCCGGAGCGCGGAGATGGTCCTGTGGACGGGTCTCCTAGGCCTATATAGGCCTTCCTCACTCGTAACTACTAAGTGGTCCATCCTCCCCCGTTCTGCCATAGCCTCTTCAGGCCCCGCAGTCGCTGCTTAGCTCGTAGTTTGGCCCCTTCGAACCTTGTCAGTTCTTTTTCGGGCTGGCTTCTCACAGCCCTTGCCCTCATTGGGAGAGCCACTTCTTCTTATATAGGCCGCCCTTGTCCACTGGGACGCCTTCTTGGCCCCTTCGAACCTTGTCAATTCTTTTCGGGCTGGCTTCTCACAGCCCTTGCCCCATTGGGAGAGCCACTTCTCTTCTTGGCAGCCACAGCCGCCGCCTCGCTCGCCCTTCTGTGAGACGCCTTCCCAGCGGCCCACAGCCACGGTCTTGCGTGCGGATACCGCTGGCAGCCGCGGCCGCCCTACCCTCCGCTCAGCTCATCTGACTTCCTATTGCTGACACCGGGGTACTGGCTAAGACTGGACACCAGGCTCCCACTCCTTGTATCCTCCTTGTATCCTTGCCCCCTTTGGCGGATTTGAGGCTCCTCACTCGTAACTACTGAGTGGTCCATCCTCCCCCGTTCTGCCATAGCCTCTTCAGGCCCCGAAGTCGCTGCTTAGCTCGTACTTTGGCCCCATCGAACCTTGTCAATTCTTTACGGGCTGGCTTCTCACAGCCCTTGCCGCCATTGGGAGAGCCACTTCATCTTTGGACCTTGGTATCCTCGCCCCCTCGCTATCAGGAGACTAGTTTCGCCGACCCGCGGCTGCTTCGTAGTAGGGGTTACTAAGTGTTTCGTAGCTACTTGCTTCCGTGTGTTTTGAGCGGTTCCCTAGGCCCCTTCGAACTTTGTTCACTCTTTTCTCTGGGCTGGCCTCTCCCAGCCACCACCCTCTCCTGGAAGCGTCTTTGGTTGGGGATGATTTCACGGCACTTGCGATCGACACACACGGGGCCTATCCAGTCACTGGCTGGACCTCCTGCAGCGGCTTGCCCGGCAGGCCATCGATCGGCGGTCGGGTCAGCCAGGGGAGCTGCCGGGCTTCAACGCGGCCGGCTCGCTTGCACAGGTCTTTCGCATGGCTCTCCGTCTCTCTTAGCGCTCCTGGCTCACGCAGTCCACTCGCGCGCAGGCCGCGCTATAGCTGTGGCCTCTGGGTCTCGACAAAGTGCCGCTTTCCCTGCTGCGAGTTACTCGGACTCGCTGTTGCTCGCTCGTGGATACTGAGCTTCCATCTTCGGTCCTGTAGTGTCTAGCTGTGTGGTTTCTCTTTTTCCACTGTCCATTTTTTGGGCTGGCCTCTGACAGCCACCAGTCAGTTTGGAAGCGCTGTTCTTCTTTTCGGCACCTTTTGGCTCTTTGGACCTTGTCCATCCTTTTTTGAGCTGGCCTTTCCCAGCCCCTACCCTCTGTAGGCGAGCAATTGCTGTCTTCTTTGGCGGAGCCACTTTCTTTTCTTAAATCTCTTGCATAGCTGTGTGGTTAGGCGCCTTTCGGCCCTTACGACCTTATCCATTCTTTCTGGGCTGGCTTTTCACAGCCCTTGCCCCCACTGGGAGTCCACTTTCACAGCCCCCGCCGCCTCTGGAACGTCGTCGTCGAACGTCGGGCGACATCTATCCGCCTGCTAGCAATTCTGATTTGCATCTACTGACTAGAGGTTACTGAGAGTCCCCTTGCTGCCGTCTTAGCACTTAGCACCTTGCTTACTGCACCATCCGGCTCCTTCAGACCTTGTCCATTCCTTTGGGCTGGCCTCTCACAGCTCCCCCGTTCTGCCATAGCCTCTTCAGGCCCCGTAGTCGCTGCTTAGCTCGTAGTTTCGCCCCTTCGAACCTTGTCACTTCTTTTCGGGCTGGCTTCTCACAGCCCTTGCCCCTATTGGGAGAGCCACTTCTCTCACAGCCACCAGTCAATCTGGCCGCGCCTTCGTCTGGAAGAAGAGAAGAAGCTCGTCCACTCAAAAAGTAGTGGCTAGGAAAGGCCAGCCCGGAAAAAAAGGACAAGGTCCAAAGAGCCGACATGCACCTAAACCACACAGCTATGCACGAGACTGCAGCGGAGGGGAGCTTCGGAAGAGCGGGAAACAGCTCTCTCAACGTAAGGCGATGGCTGTGAGAGGCCAGCCCAACAGTTTGTACAAGGTCTGAAAGGGCCGAAGGGCGCAAATAGCAGGATACTATTCTCACAAGACGTCGGCAAGTGGGCGCTTAAGAACCTATAGTCAGCAAGTGCTGAGTCAGTATAATCAGAGACGGAAAAGAAAATAAAAGCGCTTCCTGTGGCTGTGAAAAGAAACAGCGCTTCCAGATTGTCAGCAGTGGCTGGGAGAGGCCAGCCCAAAGAGACGTGGCACTCCCAATGGGGGCTTGGGCTGTGAAAAGCCAGCCCGAAAAGAATTGACAAAGGGGTCAAATGACGGAGGAGCCTTAAAAAAAGTTAAAAAAACCGCGCTAAGCGCTAAGCGGCAACGAAGGGGCCTGAAGATAAAGCCCAAAGGATTAGACAAGGTCTGAAAGGGCCGGACGGCGAAAAAGCGTCGCCCTGACGGAAAAAGAAGAAGTGGCTCTCCCGACGGTTGTAAGGGCTGTGATAAGCCAGCCCGAGTCCAGCTGACAAGGTTCGAAGGGGCGGAACCACGAAGGGGCCAAAAGCGCTATCGCAGAATTGGGGTAGGATGAACGACTCGATAACCACGAGTGAGGAGCAAATCCGGACGACTAGCAGCCTGAATGCAATCCCCCTGACGAAAGCCAGAGGCTGTGGCAAGAGCACGGCCAGCTTGCAGGTGCCGGTGAGAGAATGCTTGAAAAGACCCGGAGACTAGCTTCTCCGAAGTGCGGCTGCTCACCAAGGGTTACTGAGTGTTTCGTATTTCGTCTTGGTAACAGGGCCAAAAGCTGTCTAGGGGGGTCACCAGAAGAAATTGCTCGCCCTTAGAGAGGAGGGGCTGGGAAAGGCCTGCCCAAAAGAATGGACGAGATCCAAAGAGCCAAACAGGTGCCAAATAAAAACTACACAGCTAGACACGAGACGACGCAGATGGAAGCTTAGTAGAGAGTGCGCCCATAGAGAAGAGGGGCTGGCAGAGGCCAGCCCGAAAAGAATGGACACACTCCACAGAGCCAAAAAGATGCCGAAAAGAAAAATGACATAGCTAGACACAAGACGACGCAACGGGAAACTCAGTAACTCCTGCTAAGCAACCGCAGGTCGGAGCAAATGGGCTTAGTACCCTCGAGTGAGCAGCAGAAAGTCTGAATGTCTCGCAGCTGGGAAAGAGGCACTTTGCCTAGACCCAGATGCAGCAGCCATAGCGCGGCCTGCTCGCGCTTCCTTTCAATATCAGCAGCCGCTTTCGCGAGTGGACTGCGCGAGCCAGGGAGAGCTGGAAAGAGAGTGCGCGCCCATAGAGAAGAGGGGCTGGCAGAAGAGGAATGGCGTGCCCTTAGAGAAGAAGGGCTGGCCAAGCCAGCCCAAAAAGATTGGAAATTATCCAAACACAAAAAAGGTGCCGAAGAAAATCACTGCACAACTATACACGAGACAATGCATATGGAAGCACAGTACCCGCGAGTGAGCAACATCAGGTCTGAGTAACTCGCTGCAAGAAAGGAAGCACTCCGGCGGACGGCTGGCAGAGGCCAGCCCAAAAAGATGCAAAGAGAGCTGCTCGCTCTGCTGCCCTTGGCGATCATTAATGGTGTGTAGTTTTGTCATTCCGGGCACCGTTTTGTGGCCTTTTTTTTTGGTGGCCTTTGAGGACGGACGTTGTCCATTCTTTTCTGGGCTGGCTTTGCTAGCCCCTCTTCTCTCAGGGCGCGCCATACTTTCTTGACGACGGGCCACTGCACGCCTCGCAAGGCGCTGCAGGAGGCCCATAGAAGGAAAGCGGCTGCTGATATTAAAAGAGCGGCTGTGAAAGCCAGCCAGATGCATACAGGTATTCATGACGGAGCCACAGGCTAGACAGCCAGGGCGCTCTTAGTAACCCCGTGTCAGCAGTAGGAAGTCAGATGAGCTGAGGGGAGGAAGAGCAACCCCGCTGCGCAAGCCAGAGGCTGCTGCATAGAGTAGGAGGTCACCAGAACCCACGACCGGTAAGCGCAATCCATGCAGCTACGCAAGGCGCTACACTTCGGCTGGCAGCCACCGCAGCTATATCGTTGTCTCGAAGGAAGACTCTTACAGGAGAGGGCGATGGCTGTGAGTGGCCAGCCCAGGAAGAAAGAATGAACAAAGCAGCTATATAATTGTAAGCATCCGACAAACGCCGCCCCCCTGCATACACATGGCCCGGCGGCCGCCTCCGCCGCCGCCGGCGGGCGCTGGTCGCGCGCCGGCCACGGCGCCGCGCCGTCCGCAGCGATTCTGAGCGCGCCTGCGGGCGAGCCCCTGGCGCGGCCCGCCATGGCGGACCCCGACTCCGAGGTGGACTGGGTGGTGAGCGCCTTGTGCCGGCCCATCATGGCCGGCAGAGCTGGCCCGGGACGCCCGGTCGCGCGCTGAAGCCTCGGGCGCGCCGCCCTCTACGCTGAGCCAGGTGGTGGAAGAGGAGCTGAACGGCATCCCGGAGGTGTGGAAGCAGTCGCGCTTTGACTCGCTGCCGCACGTTGTGGAGGTCCTGACGTCGCGCGACCCCGAAGGCGCGCTGCGGGCGCTGCAGCAGCAGAGCGAAGCCATCGAGGACCTCGTCGACGACGTCGTGCAAGGGTATCACAACGGCTTCAACCGCGCCATTCACAACTACTCGCAGGTCGCCACATTGCCTTTTGCCCGCTGTCCTTCACTGCCTTGTCTCGTCTGATGGAGCTCTCGAGAGGTTCCCCACTCGAGATCCGTCTGGAAGCAAGACACGAGACCGGCTTCTTAACGAGGAGATTTAGGATGAGTGAGCTGCTCCCTCACCTGTGCCGCTTCACACAGCTTAGGGAATGGCTTCTGCAGGCCTTATTGAGAGTGTCTTATGGGACCTTGCATTGAAGCAGATACTGAAGCTCTTTGGTGAGTCCGCGTCGAAGATGAGCGGCCTGAGAGAGAGCCTGGTTGCCGCGCGCTTGCTGCTGAGTACCAAGCAGAGCCAGCTTCAGCACCTGTGGTACCGTTCCATCACGCTCCGGAACGTGCTTACGCTCATCGATCAGATTGACAATGTGTCTAAGGTGGCCATACCATGCCAATAGGGCATTTCTCTTCCTCATTGCGGCTATAGTGGACTTCCTCATTGCGGCTGTAGTGGGCTGAAGCCACAGCAGTGCTGCTTGTTTGTACATCACCTCGTGAGTCTTCTTGTTGCACAGGGAGGGTAGCAATAAGTGATTGATTGAGTTAACCAGCTTTCTGTATCTTGATTGCCCCTACTTGTCTGCTTAGCTGTTATTGGCCTTCACAAATGCGATCACTGTTTCCTGTTTGCTATACGTCTATGGCATTTTAGCACCAGAGCCGATGATTGATGCAAACTTCCAGCATTTGCCTGTATTGATTGCGACGACTAGGTTGCTGATCACTTAGGTGCCAGCACGTATCGAGATGCTCATCACTCAGAAGCTGTACTATGCTGCAGTACAATTGCACCTGCAATCAACAAGCATGATTGAAAGGGAGGGCATCCAGGGGGTACTTCCAGCCTCCTACAGTCTGTAGCCGCAGCCTTCTATCTAAATGTCAGATTGGTGTCACTGGCAGAACAGCTGCTTCAACAAGGCATTGGATTTCTCTGCAACTCATGCAGCAATCTGCTGGCTTGAATTGTAGCTTTTGCGTCAACTTGCAGCTGGGAGCTTTGAGGAACGTGCAGAATGACCTATCCAAGCTGCGGAGCCAGCTTTTCTTCAAGGTGCTAGAAGACCTTCAGCTGCACTTATACGGCAAAGGAGAGTACAGGTGTGACTCTTACCCCAAGCCTCACAGAGTCTTGCCTGACTGAAGCATGTTGACGTGTCATTGTTGACTGACTCCCATACTCCAATTTTTATGTTTTCTCCTGCTGGCAGTTGGAAGTCAAATGTACTTCGTGAGGATGACGATGTCTCCGACGTGACTGTGGCCCCTGTGCCCGATATGGGTCCCAGCCATGCATCCCCATCTCCGCACCCTTCAGTTGCAAATATGTCCCGGCGCACCCGTAGCTTTCGCAGAACCAGCTCTGGCAATGAGCGCTTTGTTGGCCACTTTGACCCAGAGTTAGTAGGAAATTATCCCCTGAACTTCACTTGAGCTCATTCAGTGTTGTAAATCTTTCAGATTGCATCCTCTGTACTTCATATAGTGTCCAACTTTCGCTGTCTTTCGCTGTTTACCTCCAGAAATTCTACTGACTTATTAACCTCTTCACAATTTTGGTCAATTCTTGGCTTGAAAGAGGATAAGGTGTTTGAGATTGTCTGCGCTCCAAGGCAAAAGAGCACAAGAGCACAGCAGCTTATCTTCAATTTCTCCTATCAGGGGTGTGGATGGTGGAGATGGTGGGTACGGACCAGACAGTCCTGCATCAGTCACAGGACAATTTTCAGAGATGAGCACGAGGAGCATTGGAAGTGCTGCAAAAAAGCCGCAGAGTAGAGCACCACCTCCATGGCTTGCAGAGGCTATTCCCAATGACTTCACGGTACAATGAGACTCCTACTTCAGGTCATCTGAGGGCTGACTTGGAGCTCTTCTGCTTTGAAAATGAGAGACTCTATTAAGCATGTCATGTCATGGAACTTTGGTCTCACTACATAGCAGTGTCATGTCCAACATAGACAGAGAATGTGATCCGGATTGCTGCCAAATCAGAGATGAAGACCTACATAGATCAGATGAAAGGCATACGGCAGCCTTGTTGCTGATCTTTTCCTGCTGATTGTGGGTTGACATATCTGATGACTGCGTGGCAGGAGACAATGGGGAAAAGTGAGGCAATAAAGAGTGTCCAATACATCCAGACTATGGTGGAATGCCTGGCACTGCTTGGCAAAGTTGCTGCAGCAGGCACTATCTTGGCGTAAGTCAATTGAACACCAGCTGGTGACAGCCATGCATTGTCCAAGTTGTTCACTTCGACGCGTACTCATGTCCAGTCCTGCCAATGTGCAGGCAAAGGTTGAAGGCTTCAATCAAGGATCTCATTGTCACGGAGGTGCGAGAGAAAGCAAGTGCAGCTGATCTGGCTAGGCCGCGTGTCGACCAGGTGGCGCAGACACCAGTGGCGGCTGCCAGCAGTACTGGATTGGCTACCCCTCCTCCAAGCAAGCCAGGCAATCGAAGTGTGGCTGGTTTGGGGCTTGGGAGTATCTCAGGACTGAGGTCTCCTATTGGTGCGCGCGTTGACATCAAGACAACGGCTCCTACCACGGGGCCTTTCAGCAGCGCACAGCTTGCCACGCAGGAGCTTCTGAATTCCATCCTCGACAGACTTGCTCATGTCCTTGGTATGTCATTTACATATTTTGCGCCTCACATTAGTACCTGCTTAAAGACAAAGGACACAGTTATGGGGCGCAAAAAAGTGCCACTGTTGGTGCTAAGATGCAAGTTAGACCCACATACATGTTTGTATACTTAGCCAGTGTATGACCTACAGCAACTTAGAGAAGCATGTCTGTGCATGCAGAGAATCATGTGGTGGCAGGGCAGACCCTGGAAGCAAAGACCAGAGATGGTGTCAAGATTGGCTCGCCCCAACAGAATACACATGTGGCTCCTGATTCTGATGCGGACAGGGAGCAGGTTATGGGTGGTTACTCAGTGGCGTACATTTGGGCGTGCTTGCAAGTGTGGACCCCTGGCACAATGCGCAGGCTCATTCACCTCTAAGAGTTCTCACTGCTTCAACAATATGCAATATGCTTTAAACCCCTTCCGCCGTGGAGAGCTACTCATGTGTTGCTCAATTGCAAGGGTTGCAGCCCTCTCTGACACCACTACTTCTGCACGATCATTGACTTCATGTGTGAACTTTTTCTGTTTTTGGTAGGGTGAATGTCAACATCTATTATACGAGATTGTGAGAGCTTCTCCTGATGGCACCATAGCAGACGCAGGCCATCTCCCTCGAGCTCATGATACCCGGAGGTGGGGACCCTCTCTATGGGCACTCCCTCCATGGATTGATTACAGAGATAGTCCAGCTTATGCGCTGAAGCTTGACCTTTCATCCCTTTCGCTACGGGCCTGACTGTCAAACACAAGCATGCTGCATCACAGAATGAGGTGGCAGAGAAAAAATGCGGCAAACTTAGTGCAATAGTGTTAGCACAAAAACAAGTATGGTACTGTATTCCTTTTTTCCTTTGCTAATTCTATTCTTTGTCTCATTTCTAGCGGAAACTAATCGAGCTCCTTTTGATTTACCAGAAGCAGAAGCGGAATTAGTAGCGGGTTATAACGTAGAATACTCTGGCTAGATAGCCAATATCACTGAACAGGTTGTCTGTTTGAGATGCAGAGCATCTCAGAAAGCTTAACTTGCACGACCTTTCCATGACTAACTTCCTCTTGCAATGCTCATACAGCAATGGAGGAGCGCATGGAAGTGGAGGGTTGACCTTCTCCTTCCGATATGCTGATAGTGGGGCTCCTGCTCCTGGTGTGTTTGCAGTACACGGCTTCTGTATGCCCACTCCTGTTGAGGTGTTTGAACTGTAGCTATGTGTTGTCGCTTGATGGAGAAAAGTAATCGTAAGGCCGAGTGCGTGCTTGAGAAGGATAGTGATATCAGTAAATATGGGAGGCAGGTGTCATGGACAATCTGCCTGGGGCTTCTCTTGGGGGGGATGGACTGCGGCATGTTCGAGGAAGGCGAGGCGAACAGGCCTACTCAGCAGATGGGTATGGCACAGCGGCCATCCTCCCTGATCGGGGAGTGGAGCTCATCAGTGCCTGTTACAAGCCTCTCCTTCAGGTACTGAACGTGATGTGTTGTCGGCAGATACATAGCCTTGCAAGGGGCACTCCAGGTCCACACTGTAGGTTGCAGTGCAGGTTGGTCATCATCCAAATTGTTCTTGAGTACTGAGGATTGTGTGTGCAAAGGAGTGCGCGAACATTAGGGTTGCAGGTTTCTCATGCTGCTTTGCCATTACTTGCTATCTTTTGGTCCAGCGCAAGAGTATAATCAGCCCAGGTCCGCGATTGACTTGCAGTTTGTTGACAAAGCTTCCAGAATACTACCCGCTGATCAGGCAATCTCATGGTGAGAGGCCTGTGAATGCAAGGCTGCCATCATGCTACTGACTGACCTAAGTCACACCATGTTGTGTCCTGCCAATCAATTCACATACTTTGTGTGATCCCTTTGATCAGGTGTGGGAATAAGTGGTACGAAGTAGTACAAGATGAACATGGAGTACTACGCTGCTTGCATTGTTGTGAAGATGAGTGCTGAACTAACGCAGATACATTTGTGCAGGACGGATGCGCTTCGGGAATTTCTGGATGCATTTATACGTGACCAATTTCTCCCGACTGTGGGTGCACAATATCGGAGCAAAGTCGCTGATGCTTTTGCTGGTAATAATAACTTGTCAACTCATATAGGCCTTGAGGCATCTGATGGGACACAGTATCGTCCTGCATCCTGATAAAAGCTTCTGCTCATCTTCTCATTGGGCAGGACCGGCGGCCTTCAGGCTGCAGGGACGGGCTCTTACATCCTACGAGAAGGATGTTGAGAAAGGGCGGCCAGTTCTGCAAGGGCCATTATCAGCTGAGCGGCTGATTGCAGAGGTTATTTTAAGTCTTACTGCATATTGAGAATGTTATGAGTTAGCAGCAGCGCAGTGATATGTCTCAATTGCTTGGATGTTGATGTACATTTCAGCTCTTGCAATTCTAAAGCATCGAAAGCGGAGACCTTCAAATATGTATTTGTTCGCATGTCTCTCTCTTGCATGGCAGGTTTTGAGATGGGCCCAGGTCATGCCTGTCTATTCTACCAGCTTCTTGGAGGTTGTTCAGGTTCTGCTTGACCGCATATTGGAACGCTGTCGTGGTGTCTATACAGAGGTATGTCTTCACCAGTCACACCATGACAGAGATGATTGGCAAGCGGCTATCTACCTGCATCGCAACCTTAAGTTTGTCTTCGCTGTATCAGTCTTCTGCAACCCTGAGCCAATGTCTTGCTTTGTAGGCTGTTCTGGGAAGCCTTAGCTCCGGTTTGGCTACCAGGAGCGACATGGAGGGCCTGATGAGACAGCAGGTTTCAAGCGCGCTGTTAAGTCCTGTGGAATTGCCTCCCATTACATATAAAGAAGCCCGCGACAATCCTCCTCTTGACAGTGAGGCATATGAGATTGACATGGAGCTGCACAATATGCTATTAGCGCTGCGACCTATTCGAGAGGTGAAATTAGCCTTACTTATGCCATGTGGGCAAGTCACAGGTGTCTTTGCACGACTCTCACTCTTGCTACTGCTTCCTACTTTCCCTTTGTACTATATTAATCAGGCATGAAATCAGTGTGAGTTTCTCACCTGCAAACCCATATGCTTGTTGTGCAATTATGTCTGCAACAGGAGCAGCTGATGACTGATATGCACAAAATCGTCCTGCTCGCGGCTCTGAGTGACACCCTTGAATACATGGCGGACTCGATTACCTTGTAAGTTGTACTATGTTGGGTGATAGTCTTTGCCGAATGGCCTGCACGTCAATGGCCAGATTAGCTCCGACTGTGCTGCTTTGCAACTAGACTCATTGAGTGTCTCACTCACTCGTGGGTGTGAATCATGTCGAGCATTTATTACATGCAAGCATTGCAAGGGCTCCTCCGCCTGCAGCAGGAATCACATATCCAGCCTTGGGTGTGATCTTGATGATGCTGTGCATCAGGTTCAGCCAAACAGGGTCTTTCATAGGGACACCGCTGCAAAGACGAAGTCCTCTGAAATTAAAGGATGGGGGGCCTCCGAGGGCAGAGGGTGGTGGGTTGCTGATTGGGGGCTTGAACAATTTGGCAACAAAGTACAGGGCCCTAGCTGTTGACTGCCTGCGGACCCTTCGCCTTGAGGTCCAGCTGCATACAATTTACTATCTGCAGGTTTGTGGGTAATCTTCCTGCAAGTCTCTGGTTGCCATTGCTGTTGTTCAACGTGCTGCTAAGAACAAATATAGGGTTTGCATGGTTGCCGACCGACATCTTGTGGTTTTGACTCAGAGCATGACAAGTTGCTTGTATGAGGCTGAGACAAGTGCTGAAGATCCAGAGGACTTTGTGATTAGTTTGACTACACAGGTACATGACTAGGTCACTCTGTCACCTTTGAGTAATAGCTCCAAGCACTTCTCTAGCACTGTCTGCGCTCCTGGGTAGAGCATATATCTGGAGGTATTGATCCTTGAAGGCAGTCAGTTACTGGCACACTGGGTTCTACCAGATTGATATATGAGATGGTTGCGGTGATACTGCTGGCATGACATGCAGTACACAATCATATACATCTTAAGGTGCAGATACAAACAGTTGGATTTGGTTAGATGTTAGTCTGTGACACGCAGTAAGGCATTCCTTAAGGGTCTCAGATGCTGATGGCGATGTCACAAGAAGATAATCTATTAGAGCTGGTGAATAGCTGACTGTAATAGTAGGTCATCTCTGCTATGGATGTTGCAGCTGACCAGGATGGATGAGGAGATGTCCTGTTACATCTCCCCCATGCGCAGGAGCTATGTGTTTGGAAGCATTTGTAGCCTCGCATCGACAGCTTTCATAAAGGTAGCACGTTGAGGCCACATATGCCAAATCAGCGTTGTTCTCTGCAAGCAGCACCATTACTGTATACTCGTAGCGGTGGACTTCATGCTGGTAGCCTCCGGGAAAGTTGATGCTGGTAGCCTCTGAAGCCGTTGGTAGGTGCTAGGATGCCTGCTATTAACTGACATACTGAGAAAATATATGCTTGTACATCCAGGAGGTTGCCAATATACAGAGTATCAATTCATTGGGGGTGCGGCAAATCTGCTGCAATTGCATAGCATTGCAACAGGTAAGGGCTTGTTAGTAAAACATGTCAGTTGCCTAAGTGGATGCTTGATTCAATCGTGCAGGGAGTTATGTCCACAGGCTGCTTGCCAAGATCATTGATGCTTCATTTTGACTCAAGGCAGCAGCAAAAGTGGCCGCCTCCTGAGTAGCATGCTTCCTCTATAAGGCTTGCAAATTCTGGATATTGTTGTGCAGACACTCGCCAGTATGGGATGCAATGGCAGCAGCAGTGTACAACAGAGTCTAGACCGAGTCCGAACATACTACGAGCTTCTTAATCTGCCGATAGAGGTACAGTAGGCATGACATCATGCATACCAGTGCAATTTGTTGCAATGCTGCCATCACCTTGTCTGACCTTGAATTGATATAGACATGGAAGTCCTTTTGAGTTGCGACTTGCACATGCCAGGATAAGGTCACCCCGGAGCATCAAGAGCGCAGGCACAGCTTTATCTGATCTGAGCTGCTGTTTATGCAGTCACTGCTGGCTTTCGTGACAGAACACGACCGGCTGTTCTCTGTCCAGGAGTAAGCTTCTCACATGAAGCTTGCGGTACCCTCTTGTTGTTAAATTCGTATGAATACGTCTTGCTGATCTTTGACAGTTGCAGCCAGTGAAACCAGGTTAAGAATCTCATCATTTCTTGACATGAAAAATCATACACTCACTAAGCAAGCAAGCTGTGATTGTGTGCAGATACTCGAACCTTCTCAAGGTCAATGTGCCAGGCCGTGAGGTTCAGCCCGATGCAGCTCAAAGAATTGCTCGCATTGTTGCTCCGTAGAAGCATGTCTATATTTTGTTCACCAGCTTATTATTCAGCCTGTCCTCTGGGGACGTCCATCGTGTAGTTGACCCATCATGCTGACCCTGCATGCTTAAGTTCCTCCCATTGATTGTGCTTGACAATTGTAATAACATTTGGTTGATCTCAAGAGAGGAGTATGTACACTTGACTGTGAGTGGTGACATACCCAGACACCACAAGATGCTCGCTGTGGCGAAAACCAACGGTGCTTACATTGTAACAGCGTGGTGTGTGTGATGAGGAATGGCATGACAAATACACAGGGTTTTCCAGCAGCTGTCTATGATGGTGCGAGCTATGCTGGTGGCACTGACGCTGGCTGCTAGGAAGCAGAGTATCTTGGGGAAGATTTGGCCAGGCTCCTCTAGCAGTCTGCTTGGAGACTCTAAACCCTAAACCCTAAACCCTAAACCTGCTCGTAGGATGCCTGAAATGTCCAGCCTCTCAGAAACGGCAACAATGAAGCAACTGTAACCTCTCTGCAAGAGCGCCAGACTATGTGCGGGCATTTGGTTTGCCTTGAGCTCTGAGCGGCCAGCAACAGCAGTCTGTCATGCGAGAGGGCGTCTATGTGAGATGGCGCCGATAGGTCTAGAAGAAGATAAATGCTGACGTGCTAGTCTACACGATACACATACCAACTGAAGATGTTGGCTACTTTGCCCAGGCTGACGTGAAAGACAGTCTGATAAGAGACCAACAGTAACGACTGTTATCAGTTGTCAAAGATCACAGCACCGTTTATAAGTCAAGAACAGTCGACTAAGTAGCATCCCCCCCCCGGTTAGCTAACTCCAGTCAGCCAAGGCTTCCCCTTCAGCGACTTCTCGCTTAAGGACAACAGTCTCAGCTGTAGGAATCCACGTGGCAAGCCAGGTCAGCTGTCCTAGTCAGATCGACACGATTAAGCCGTCGACGGGATGTAGTACGACAAGTCCCAGTGCCCCAATGGTCGAGCCGGCCGTTGGGTTGGGGGGCGGGGTGGCACGGTCGCTAGCGATGGTGGTCCCCCGGCTCCTCCTAGATCATCCTCCTGAACAGCTCATTCCGTCGGAGTCACGTTAATGTTACGCCATACCTTGCTCAACACATTGACGGGCCTCAAGATGGAGAAGAGCTCGAGTAGCCCCCCTTCAGAAACTGCAGGCCAGGCGTGCCATGGCGGCGGCGCCTGAGCCGCGACCGCCGCCGCCGCCGCCGACGCCGCTGCCGCCACCGGCAGTCAAGCGGCATGTGCCCGCCGCCGTGGTGCGTCTTGGTGCTCGCCGGGTCGTGCTGCCGCCAACTCATGCTGCCGCCAACATATGGTGATAGGCAGCAATGGACGGGCAATGACGGGCACATGTGGCCGCCGCCAACGGAATGGGCATGCAGCATTGCTTAGATGCTCCATGTCGCGGCAGGACTTCTATTCGTCCTTGATCATGCACCACTTCGTCGTTAGCGCAGGCGTAGGCGGCCACCGAACCGTGCAGTCCTATGGCAGCGGATGTCATCAAGACCTGCTTACAGCATGGATCAAGTGCCCACATTCTACGTCCATATTCTTCGCAGCGTATCCCCTTTCTTTTGACCACATCTGCGGATTGTGCTACCTCGACGGTCTGTCTTTTCAGAACGTGGCTCTGATTGCTTATGCGTGCCAGACTTTGGATGCTACGGATGTTGCCAAGAAGGCTAGAGGGTTGCAATCCAATGGTGGCGAGAACCTCCAGAGGCCTCCTGAAGACGTGAGCGTAAGTGAGCCAAGCGCTGGATTGCAAAATGATCAGCCAGAGATTGGTTTGGAGAATAGGCGAAACTCGTCGGAGATGGAGGCAAATATGATGGTCATCAAAGAGAAAATCGAGAGGTTCAATGAAGAGGTGAGGTCGGGAGGAGGTAAATACAATGCTGCAGGAAGGGCAGAAGGAATCCTACACATGTCCTACTAACGTAGTGTGACTGCATGTCAGAAGAATTCTTTGGAATTTGCTGAGGAGGGACATAAGGTTGGAATGTGGAACATCCGCCATTAGCAAGCCTGTCAATTTTGCAGATCATTACAATCCTGGAAGCAGGAAAGAGATTCTTTGCTGAGGCGGCACAGAGCTTTGAGGGAAATCTAGTACAGTATCCACAACCAGCACCTGTTGGCTGGCCGCTGCAGCTCCCGCAACCAGGCATGGCCGTAGCCTGTCCATATTTATGTCCTCCTGTCAATCCTTGATGCAATCGAAGGCTTCACCATCAGCACATGGAAAGGTGGGAGGAGGAGCTGGAGGTGCTGCAGGGCATGGACATTGCAAATGAGGAGATGTGGTGCCGGCTGGGCACTGCTCAGAGCCACTTCACCTGCCATAGACGGGCTTGAGATCCTCATATTTCTCTACTTCAGAGACAAAGAGGTGCAACGAACACGGCCTTGTGTCTGATATTCCAGCATAGGCTTATAAAGATGAGTAATGCAGTGGCTGCTGTCATTGCATTTCGCTAATCTTCATGTGATTGTTTTGCTGTTAGGTGCCAGCTAGGGCAGACTGTCTGCACATGCTTGTCCTCGTATCTACAGGATGGGGTACTGGAAGCACGATGCCAGAGGCGCCTGACATTCACACCAATCAACAAATACTTGAACATGGTGCTTTCTTCAAGGTACTTGAAGGCATCTTGGCATTGCATTATATTACTTCAAGTGCTGATCATGACACCAGTATACATGTTCTTGTACAGCAGAATCAGAAGAGGCACTAAAATTGCATACCCCACTGTAGCAGCGCCACCTGAAAATGGATATACTTAAGCACTACCTAAATAGTACCACTACTCTGACACACTCCAGCCAGGCCCACTACAAAGAGCCGCGTTGCAGCTCAAGCTGCTTAATTCGTTGAATCTGCTTGCCAGGGTTCAGCCCCTTGGGGCACGTCTTGGCACAATTCATAATAGTGTGGCAGCGGTATAGCTTGTACTCGTCATTGATTGCCTCCAGCCTCTCTCGTGTAAACTGGTCACGACTGTCGGCAATCCATCTGCATCGCAAGCAGCACAACACAAGAGCGCGGTCATCGGAGACTTGGCTTGTTGACCTGCCTTGACCTCTAGCGTGAAGCACCTGGAAAGATCTCCAAGCATACAGCAATTCCCAACATGAGCAGCTCAGCGCTTTCAGTTGTCAATAACAGCCTCCATAGAAAGAGCAACAGTACCTATGGGCATGAAGCAGTGCTGCCGGGCCAAGGTACTTCTCTGGATTCCACCAATAGCTTGGGCAGGCAGTGCTGCAACAGGCACACAGGATGCACTCGTACATGCCATCAAGCTTGGTACGGTCCTTCTTGCTCTGCAGGTGCTCCTTTTGGTTCGGCGCGGGGGTCTTGGTCTTCAGCCAGGGCTCAATGGACTTGTACTGCGCGTAGAAGTTGGTCATATCCACAACCAGGTCCTTGACAACAAACATGTGGGGCAGCGGCGTGACTGGCGTCGGCAGGGGCGAGGTGTCTGTGACCTGCGACAGCGGAAAGCATCCCACAAGTCAGAGAACGAGTGAGAGGCTATCTTGCCTAGCGTCACCAACAGAAAGCTGTGGCAGGACAGGAGGGCTACCGTGGAGTTGGCAGCCATAGTGTGCTCTGAGCAGATATACCGACGCAACCCGTAGCATCCAGGCGGGCGGGGCGGACCTTGGTGAGGCAGGCGAGGCCATTGGAGCCGTTGATGTTCATGGCGCAGGAGCCGCAGATGCCCTCGCGGCAGGAGCGGCGGAACGTCAGCCCGGGGTCCTGCTCGTTCTTGATCTTGAGCAGCACGTCCAGCATCATGGGCCCGCAGTCGTTCACGTCCACCGTGTACGTCTGCATGCGCGGCTTGTCGCTGTGGTCCGGGTCCCAGCGGTAGATGGCGAATTGCTTCGGCTTGGGGCCCTTGCTGGACGCCGTCGCCGGCGGCTCGGGCCGCTCCTCCGACGCCGAGCCTGACCCGGGGCCCACGCCGCGCCCGGGCCCCGTCCGGGCCTCCTCCGTTGCCGCGTGCGCCGNGGCGACTGGGCCGCGCCTCAGCGCCAGCATCGCTGCAGCTGGCGAAGGTCCTGCCGCCTGCGCTGGCACACCCGCGCCCGCGAGCGAGCGCAGCAGACGCCGCCCACCAAGTCCTTGGGCTTGCCGCGGAGAGATACGCCCAGGTTAACCGCAAACGAAGGCGGCGGCGGCGGCGGCGGCGGCGGCGGCGCCGCCGGGCACGGGAAGCGGAGGCGGCGGCGGGAGTGGTCGCCTGCGTGTCAGGGCGACGCCAGAGAAGCCTTGTGATTTTTTCCAGAGGCCACAGTCATTCTTTTGTGGGCCAGCCATTTACAGCACACCACCTTTGGAAGCGCTGCTTCTTCCTTCTTTCGCAGATGGGCCTCTGGAGAGGGCCGACGTGGAGCCCCGCTTGGGAGCGCGTCGGCGAGCCCCTCACCTTTTCGAGCTGGCCTTTTCACAGCTCATTTCTTTCACAGCCATCTATGTAAGAAGCTTCTCCTCATTTATTTCCTTGGGGCTTGGCCTCCTCCGAAGCTCGGTGGCTCGGCTTCCCTTCTGCGGTTTACGCGGCGAGCGGTGGCCCGACGGTCGGGGGCCGGCAGAGTGAGCAGCCACAGTCGGGGGCTCGCTGGCTCAGGTGGTGTACACCTCGTGCATCATCACCAACATGATCACTGAGTGACTACGATAGCAGCCAGTTGTTCTTGTTTGTTTCCTTCATACTCCGTTGTTCATCTCAGCAGTTTCCTCTTCAAACTGGTGAACCTCGTCTACCTCCTCCTTGGCACTCCAACTCCTTCAGACCTTGTCCATTCTTTTGGGCTGGCCTCTCCCAGCCACCAGTTAATCTGGCCGCGCTTGCTTTCCTTGGGCTGGCCTCCTTTCACAGCCACTGCATTCTCTTTGAAGTCACACGTTCTCTGCCACACCAGCTCAAACCATCCTACTGCCCTCCAGATGGCACAGGGGTAACGCAGAAGAGCTCTTTCAACCCACATGTGCAGCCGGCCCATCTTAGCTTCGGGCTTACCGCATGGTGAGACTTCACACTGGCAGTGGTTAGCAGTCTCTAACAACCGCCGCTCTTCACAACCCACTCACAGCTGCTCCACCTCGACGCCAGCAACTCGCTTCAGGCAAGTCGCCAGGTTCATACCTTGCAGAGTGTGCGGGGAGCCCACAGTGATAATCCTCCCCTCTTTCCTCTCTCTGCTTTCTTTCCCCGCTGCCTTTCCCAGCTGCTGGCGCACATTGCCCACCATTGCTTTCTAGAAACGCCCACTCAGGACGCCCACTCACTCTCTACTCAGAACTCACTAGATCCCAGGTTAAGCCTTACTGCTCCCGCATGGCGCCCTGCACACAACGTCCTAGTAATTCCGGATGAGTACCCAGTAAAAAGCACCAATTGCAAACTGCCCTCCAAGCATTTGTTTGGATCCCTTCGCCTCTTGAGTGCTCTGCATCTGCCAATGAGCAGCACACAGGCGAAGCAGTCTTGCTAGAGTGCTAATGTCACTCTTTATTCTGTGTTGAGGCAGGCTGGCGCTTGGAGGCCGTGCTAGAGCCCAAGATACACTCTTAGCATGCTTGGGGAACTTGGCCTCACATTGGCACCAGCTCAGCCGCGGGCTGCGGCAAGGCCCTGTGTCTGCTGCATCTGCCACCTGGCACATGACCTTCTTGTGGTAATTGCCACCAATATTGTCATTGAACACAAGCTTTTCAATGCACAGCGGTAATTGTACGACTGCATCCGCATCAGCTTCAGTGACATTCTTAATGTTTGTCTGAGTTTAGTTGAGCAGAGGAGCTGCACTGACCCGCCTCTTGAGGGTTGACAAGTAATTGACAATATCCAAATGCGGCTGAAGAAGGAGAGAGGCCAAGGAAATGGCTGCCTCGGCCTTGTGCTCAAGCCACGGGTCCTGGAGAGTGCTAAGGAGCATCTACACACCTCGTCCTTGCCGTCCACATTGCCTGACACCCTGCTTCCTAGAGCGCCACAGTAATATTACAGGCTGCCAAGCTGTGGTAGCAGCTAAGTAAGGCGTGACATGCGTCACGTCTGTGACATTCCTCTCTTGTCAAGGAACATTTGGAGACGGCTCTTTCCTTGCTTCACTAGCCTCCATCTTCTCCAAAATCTGAAGGACGAGGCCGGTGGTGATGCGGCATTAGGGAGTCTTGCTAGCTGGTATACTTGAGCAGTTTCAGAAGCAAGCAAGAGTATGATGATACAGAGCCCATCAAAGGTAGCTCATCATTTCAAAGGTACATCAGACAGGTCAAAATGCAATGACATAGATATGGCATAACTGCGAGGAAGAAGATCTCACAGGGTCATGCTGCTGGATGATCAAGACCGAGGAGTGAATGTCGCGAGAAGTAAGAGCGTCTCCTATTGGACCCAAGCCAGTTGTGTCGTCCACAAAGTGAGCTCCCCGGCTGCTTGGTGTCCGCGACATGGCAAGCGCAGCAATTAAACGTCCAGGTCGGCGTCCACGACCACATATGATGAGGTCGTATGCTCCAGATCTGGCAATCTCGAGCACCTCTTCAATGGGGGCCTCCACTTGTCGTCTCTGCAAATTAACCCGATGCCAGTAAGACATTCATTCTGCAATACTGCACATGCCAGCTTCTACGTGTAACAGCCTAAGTAGACATAACTGCACAGGACACCTTACCTCGAACGAAACCAGGCTGCCAGGCTCAGACTCGTGGTCTCTCTCTTTCTGAAGTCCTCCCGGTGCTGGAGAGGGTCTATCAGTGGAAATTGCATCGTCTAAGGAGGATAAGGCCAGCTCATCCATCTGCTGTTCATGATCCAGCTCAATCTGTGCAAACAATGACAGGATCATTACACAGCTAGTAAGAAACACTTGCACATAGTCCATGGAGCTTATTTCTTTCATTCGAAGCAGGGACAATCAGTCCCAGAAGCTTGGCTCTTACGAAAAGCTCGTAGACTTGCATCTCTGTTTGTGGGACAATGAGTGCCACAGAGAAGCTAGTAACCGTCTGTCTGGTCCTTTTTCCTGTAATGCAGGGACACATAGAAAGTGCTGGCAAGAAGAGTCAGTCAATTTACCTCGTCAGCTGGCATGACAAACGATCCATGCACTCCTCTTGTGATCTTGGGTTCGTCCTCTTTCTCTTCAGAAATCGCTACTGCTGGAACGACTCTTTCAACTCTAACAGGTGGCCTCAGTAGGGGTACTGTGGAAGCTGGTGAAGCCCTGAATTGTATGACGTGAGTCGACACTCCAGGGTGCTCAGCCATTCTCCGTCCAATAACCAAAGCTTCCCTGTCATCTGGGCCTCCAAAGAAGAGGACAAGGACCTGCGGTGACATCTCTCACAACTCAGCAGAGTGGCTAGGTAACCTTAAACATTGACATGAGTTGGAATCTTGGCCATCACGGCTTTCTGTATCGCAAAATTTGACCACCTTCTACCAGATTTTGGTGCAATTCATTGCAGCCAAGATGCTGAGAGCTGCTCTGGTAGCTCCGGTGGTCTCCTGATTGTTACGTTCTTATCTTTCTTGTAGCGAGGCTTCTTGTACCTTCTTAGCAACCCTGGCAGGCTGCAATTGGGCCGATCCGCCAAAGTTACGGTCCACCAAGATGCCCACAGAGCAAGGGGCATGATGTAAGACCTTCTGATTCACTCCTTGAAAGCCAGGATGAATGGTCTCCAGTTGCCCATCCATCCGCTGGAGACATACAGCAATTGAAAAAAAAGCAGCTGTTTAATTTAGCCGGCTAGTCATCACAAGCTCAATCAACGCTTTACATATCTTGCACTTCAAGAGGTCCCCTCCAAAGGGTACTCCACGGACAAATGAAAGCCAATGATACTTACTAGTAGTATGCATGACTCACATATCTGGGGCTGGGTCGAGGAATACAGGTACTGAAGACAGCTAATGTGCTAACAGCTACTTCAATAAGCAACATCTCCCTGATGGCCGCTGCTCAAGTTGGCTAACCTTCTAGGCTATGCGCGAACAAATGCAACATGCTAAAGCGAACGCACAGGATACCTGGTACTTATGATAGGGCAAAATTATCAGAGAAACGCGTTTGTCATTTGCTGTTGTGCAGATATCCTCGTGCATGTTGCCAAAGCCAGATATAGCAGTCATTGGTCTCACGGTCACTCTGCTCAGTTGAGCATAGGCCTGGAAAGCAAGCCCCACGTGGTCCCTGCCCTCCTGCTCCTTGTTCCAGAAAGGCCGACCCTCTTTCCGAACTCTGGAGACCTGCACCAGAAATCGGATTGGCAAGCCGCTGCTTCTAAGACGAAGTTGCTAGCCAAGGGGAGACAACATGGAGAGCACCCTTCAACAAGAACCTGGCAGTCAAGGTAAGTTGGTGGGAATGAAGAGCCACGATGAAAAAGAAGCACACACCATCATGATGGTGGAAGACCTCTCCGAAAATTCCACGAGGTGCAGTAGGTAGACTCGCACAGGCCTTTTGCGGCTGCTGCCACGCGTCACCTCCGTCAGATTGACCAATGCTGGCACGTTCTTCATGCCATGCAAGCACAGCAGCATTCTGAGCTCGTCCTTGACCCCCTTCTCGACCTCCACCTCCTCCACCTTGGTTGCCAACTTGGGCTTGGGATCTCTTGCAGGCTCGTACAACCACATCACCAGTGGAGTCGTCATAAAGGTTGTAACCAGGGCCATGATAACCATAATAGTGAAGATCTCCTCTGTTAGAATCTGCAGGCACCAGAGAGCAATGCCACTCAGAAACATAAGAGCTGCTTTATACAAGACAAGGACAGTAACTGCACCAGAATACAGTACTTGTTCATAGATGAAAATCATGCAGGGCATCAAAATACTACTAACTTCCTTCTACGGAACTCAAATGTACGAGTGCTGTCCATCCAGATTAATGTCACAGTAACAGGACTATGTTCAGCTACCAGAAGGAGCAACAACCTTTCTTTGCAAACCAATGTTGAGCACAATGAGCTCAACAAGACCCTTGGTGTTCATGAGCACCCCCAGTACAAAGGACATCTTCCATGTCATGTGATTCAATCGAGCAGCCAGTAGTGTGCCAAGTATTTTTCCACAGCAAGCAAAAGCGATAACCATGAAGACCAAGCCAATCGACTTTCCCCCATGTATGGACTGAAGATTGACATATTGACCACCTTCATGTCAGCACGCCTGGCAGTCTGCTTGGCAAGTCCGCATCAGTGGGCACATGAATCAAGTCATGAGAAATTTTCCATTTCGTGGGAGCAGGCTGATTCCTTCTTGGTGCGCACCAAGAAAGAGCGAGGATACATTTCCATCAAGCAGCTTACAATGAAAGACAGTCCTGCAAGCATGTGGTGCCATACCTGGAGCTTGGTATTCAAGCCACTGGATGCAAAATAAAGAGGCAAGAAGAGAATGCTGTTGAAGTCTTCAATCTTCTCAATGATAATCTGAGCAAACGGACCATCTTTGGGTATGATGAGGCCAAAGACAAAAGCTCCAAAAATGGAATGGATACCAATAACATCCGTGGAGAATGAGGCAACGAGGACTCCACAAAGAGTGAGCACCACAAATATCTCTCTTATGGGTTCATTGTCCTGTGATTGCCTAGCAATCCAGTTCATGATTGGTTTCACAGCAAAGAACATGACAAGGACAAAGCCAACTCCCAAAAGTAGGACATATGCTGCCACTGCTGGGCTCTTGTTGGTATTTGATAAGGCAATTGCAAGTGCTGCAGAGCAACATTGCCAGAATTGTGTCACTTGCCGCGAAGCAAGAAATGTAGGCTGCCATAGTTGAGCACTGTGCATCTTCCCGACACTGTCAACCAATCTAAGAAGCATGGAAATCAGCTGAAGGAACAACACATCACATATATTGGCTTGGACATGTAATGCAGCACTTGGTAGCCACAGCCTTGTAAGCAGACCCTGCCTCAGAGCTAGCAGCCTGCGGAGGGAAGGTGACTGACCTAGCAAGATCCATGCAGCTACATCATTTACGGCGGCAGCGCTCATGGCCATCTGGCCGACATCGGTAGTGAGAAGCTTGCGCTCAGCCAGGATACGGGCCAGAACAGGAAACGCAGTGATGGACATTGCCACTCCCATGAAAACGAGAAAAGGGGCGAGTTTGGCATGAGGAGCGAGGACGGCCCTGAGGACAAAGCTTGCCCCAATGCCAGCCGCAAACGGGACAGTGATACCAGCAGCTGCTATGGAAAGGGCCTCCTTGCCAGTCCGCTTGAGGGAGCGGAGGTCCAGCTCAAGGCCGACCAGGAAGAGGAAGAATATCAGGCCCAGAGATGCGAAGGTGTTGAGAACGGTGAGGCTCGGGGGGGGGAAGATGTTCTTTGTGAAGCCTGGCACATAACCAAGTGCAGAAGGCCCCAGCAAGATACCTCCCTGATGGCCACAGACATTTGAACACAGTGAGCTCTCCAGCAGTGGTAGTCCATATAGATGTCTGGCTTCTGCCACTAAAGCCACTAAATGCCACACTGATTTAGTCGTCTTTGTATGCAATCCATTTCCATATGGAGACATATCTGCATTCCCATGGTTGTACTGCCCAATAGTGTAGAGCTGATGTAGTCTAGAGCAGTGAGGCTCGTGCAATGCAAGACGAGAGCACGTACTAGCAGTGCTAGCAGTATGGCAATGTGCACATCCAAACAAGCACATCATGCTCTATGGCCTGCCTACTAGGTTCTGTGACATGACTTCCGTGCACCTTGGTAGGTAAATTGCACCCAGCAGATGCTGCGTAATTACTCACACTGATCACAGTTGGGCGAAGCACGGCGGCATAGCACGTGCGGCACTGACATTGCCAGGAAGGATCAGGGTAGGTGATGACAACGTTGGTATTGGACAATAAGGGTGTTTTCAAGACCAGGAGGGAACTCACAATGATCTCAGCGACCACTCGAGGCTGGCGAAGGGGCTTGAGAAACAGGGCCAGAACTCGGGACACGAAGAGGATGAGGCAAATCTGGACAATAAGAAGAGGCAGTGCGAAATGGACGGGGTTGTCCCCCGACAGCGCGCCATTGGACGTGGCCTTCCACGGCGCTGGGCATGTCTGGTTCGCCATGGCGCCAACGAGACTGGCCCGCTCAGAGCACGTCGGAGGGCAGTGGCCGGCCGAGGCGCCGCGGGAGAAGGGGGCTGAGTGGCGGCACAACAAAAACGGCTGCAGGAACGTGCCGACGGGGCAACGGCTCACACGGCGCCGTCAGCGACGCGCAGCGCGCACCAGCGCTTGCGTCGCCGCCGTCGCCGCCGCGCCGGGCGCGCCGGGCGCGGCCCGCAAAGGCGGCGAGGGTCGGCGGCAGGAGGTGCGGAGAGCAGGACGGACGGACTGTCGATCCGGGGGGGGGGGTGGGAGGAAGCCACCGGTCCCGACCGACAAGTCAAGCGCGAAGATGTCGGCGACGGCGCGAGCGGGGACTCGCTCGCTCGCCCGCTCGCTTGGGAAGTGGCCAGCGACTAGCGGCAGTCGTGGGCGTCTGCGCCTGCGTGGCGCTAGCGGGCCGGCTGACGGGCTGCTGCCGGCTCGGTAACTTCCCGGTAAGACAACCCCTGCCCTCGCATCCCGCCACCCCTTTGGCCAGCTTCGTTTGGTTGGCGTCCCCATGGGAGGCGGCAAGCGGGCTCCTCATGGAGCCCTCACGTCGTCCTCACCCACAGAAGAAGTGGCTCTCCCAATGGGGGCAAGGGCTGTGAGAAGCCAGCCCGAAAAGAATTGACAAGGTTCGAAGGGGCCAAATTACGAGCTAAGCAGCGACTACGGGGCCCAAAGAGGCTATGGCAGAACGGGGGAAGATGGACCACTCAGTAGTTACGAGTGAGGAGCCTCAAACCGACAGCTTCCGGAAGAAAGGCCTCGTAACTTCTGAGACCGAGCTATGCCGTGAAGGTGGCCGAACAGAAGAAGTTGCACAAGCACAAGGACCACCCGGAGGGTGATACCTTTTACCTTGTCCATTCTTTTGGGCTGGCCTCTCCCAGCCACCAGTTAATCTGGCCGCGCTTGCCTTTTACCCCCTGGCCATGGACATTCACGGGTGTTACGGGGGTCGGTGGTCCTCGTTACTTCCGCTGCTGGCATCTCAAGATGACCAGCGGCGCCGGGAACAGGGTGCAGCACTTCCTGGAGGCTCGGTGCCTTTGGGTCTTGTGTCCTGCTACCGCATGCGATTGTCTATGTCCCTCCAGCGCTCCCAAGCGCTTGCTTTGCACCCGTCGCGCCGGTCGCGCCCTTGGAGCAGCCTCTGGCTTGCGCAGCGGGGTTGCTCTTCCTCCCCTCATTCCTACTGCCGACCCGGGGGTCCTGAGAGCGCCCTGTCTGCCTAGCCTGTGGCTCCGTCAAGAACACCTGTATGCATCTGGCTGGCTTTCTGGCTCTGGCCAGGGGACCCACTTCCAGGAGCCTAGCTTCTCTGACCTGAGGCTGCTTAGCAGGCGTTTCTGAGTAATACGTAACTGCTTTGTTTCTTGTTGTGCTTGTTTCTCTTAGCGCTTCCCATGGCCCCCTTCTCGTACTTTGTTCCTTCTCTTTTGGGCTGGCTTTTCCAGCCCCTATCCTCAATGGGGCGAGCCCTTGGAGATAGTTTTCCGGCAGCTAGTCTGTCGGATTTGAGGCTCCTCACTCGTAAGTACTGAGTGGTCCATCCTCCCCCGTTCTGCCATAGCCTCTTCAGGCCCCGAAGTCGCTGCTTAGCTCGTACTTTGGCCCTTTCGAACCTTGTCAATTCTTTTCGGGCTGGCTTCTCACAGCCCTTGCCCCCGTTGGGAGAGCCACTTCTTCTTCTTTCTTTCACAGCCGCTCTTTCAGTATCAGCAGCCGCTGCCTTCCGTTTCTTAGGCCAGCTTCTCGCCCCTCGCTCCCGCCGCTCCCCGCCGCCGCCGCCATGGTGGCCTCCTGACCCGCCCTGGTGCCCGAGCGGGCTGCGGCTCGGCGGCCGTCGCAGCACCATTGTGCGCGCCCTCCTTCTGCTCGCAGTGTTCTCCGGCCCCCCCGGGACTCCACTGCAGGCGAGGCCATGGAGAAGCCGCGGCCTGCGCATGTCGGCATCCTGGCCATGGAGGTGTACTTCCCGCCGACGTACGTGGAGCAGGTCCGGCGCCCGGCTCCCCAGCCTCGCCGCCGCAGCGACGGCCGAGCCCGATCGTAATGCGGCTGCCGCTGGCCTCGCGCCACTATTGGCGCAGCTGATGCTGCATGCCTGTGAACATGGACGGCGGCTCTGCTCACCAGGCGGAGCTGGAGGCCCACGACGGCGTGAGCTCCGGCAAGTACACCATCGGCCTGGGGCAGACGGCTCTCGCCTTCTGCAGCGACCAAGAAGACGTCATCTCCATGAGGTGTGAGCTGCGACAGCGATCCGGGCGCTCGCCTGCGGCGTCGGGCTTGACGCACTCAGCTGGCCGCGTCGTGCATGGACTCTGCTTCAGCTTTCTCAAGAGCTCGTCAAACAGCGACCAAGTTTTGCTGGAAATTCGATTGTATATTCATGCAAGCAATCAGGCCTCTGCCATGTCACAGGAGCCCGTTGCTCACACCCACTGCGCTCGCTCGGTCGTTTCGTCATGGGCAGCCTGACTGTAGTACAGCGGCTGCTGGAGAAGACGGGAGTGGATCCCAAGAGCATCGGTCGCATTGACGTCGGTAGCGAGACTGTGATTGACAAGAGCAAGTCCATCAAGTCGACGCTCATGATGCTCTTCCAGGTCCTCCTTCCTCCCACAACTTAACTGCATGAGGCCAGAACCTTGCCCATGCCTGTGAGCAGGATCAGAGCATGAGCTTGAATTTACCAGAGCCTTATCCTTCTAGTCCTAAGCCCCTCAAGTCCAAGGTATTGACAGATGGGGTTGCCCCTTGCTCTTAGAGTGAGCTAGACCACAAATTCGACAAACAGTGACCTTCATGGGGATTGCGTATCAATCAAGTCGTCTTTGTGTGGTGATACAACTGATGTTTTCAGTATCTCCCAATGGACATTCACAACCAAGCAGGATAGCGGCAACAGTGACATCGAGGGCGTGGACAGCACAAATGCGTGCTATGGAGGCACAGCGGCCCTTTTCAACTGCCTCAACTGGGTGGAGGGGAGCAGCTGGGATGGCCGCTATGCACTTGCCGTGGCTGCAGACAGTGCGGTACATATTCCGCCACACTTTCACTCGTACTACATTCTAGCTAGCTCCCTGTCTTCCTAACCTGTATAGCTGCAGCAGTACAGGATGCTGTGGGTCAGTACCTCTTTCACTCTTTCTTGGAAGATCCTAGCAGAGGTCATCGTCACTCCCACTCATTACCGCACGCATCAAGACCTGCTCTATTTAGCAACCTGGAGCTTCTCAGTCCTCATTACCCTGATGCCGTGAACAGCTGTTGCTATCAAAGCATGCAGGAGCACTAAGTGTGTGCAATGCTAGACACCTTAAACACTTCACTTGAAAGCCAAGGCCTGAACCCCTGAACTCTGTGTGTGACCTCTTGACTTCTCTGACCTCGTGACTGGTTCTTGTGTCTGGCTCAAGGAGCCTAGAATTGTCCAACAAATGCATTGCTCATTGATGATGTTTTACCAGATGCAATGACACTTATTTCTTCTTGAGTAGGTCTATGCAGAAGGGCCGGCAAGACCTACGGGTGGGGCAGGGGCGGTTGCGATGCTCATAGGCCCAGATGCACCCCTGGCAGCCGAGCGGCAGCTCACGGCCAGTCACATGGCGCATGTTTATGACTTTTACAAGCCACGACTTGCAAGCGAGTACCCTGTGAGTTATCTTGAGAGCACAGACTACCCTCAGCAGATTATCTCTCATACTGGCAAGGCACATCTGTCAGAGGGAAGCTATGCTGAGCTCTAGTGGTATTATTTCGCTGGTGGTCAAGTCAATGTGTTTCTTCAGGACATGAACAAGGATTCAATTTGGGAAAATGAGCTCTGATTTGGAGAGTGCACTTTGTAAACAGGTTGTAGATGGCAGACTGTCGCAGGTGTGCTACCTGCAGGCTGCTGAGAAGTGCTACGACACCTTCTGCACAAAGTCAGTGCTTCTTGGCCCACTGTCTCTTGCAAACCTGCTTGACTTTGCATGGCAGCTTCCACCTTTGTTGACTGTCTTGTAATGCAAGCTTGACTATCTGTCACGCTTGATCTGCCAAACACCTGTTCTGCAGGTTCGCAAAAACAGAAGGAAGCCAATTCTCACTAGCAGCTGCAGATTACATTGTCTTCCACGCGCCATACAATAAGGTCAGTGGTTGCGCAGCCCCTGTTGCTCCTGCTGCTCGCTCATTGCTGGCAGGCTTCATGTGGTGCACTTGTGGACATTGACATCGAGTGAGATGGAGATTTCGTAAGGTCATCTATGTACTGTAAAAATGTGTCTATTTGGCCTTGACAGCTTGTGCAGAAGGGACTTGCTCGCCTGGCCTACCGCGACTTTCTGGCAGGCCGGTAATTCTCCAGGCACACTATGGAGGGATCTCAATAAGACTGTGTCGAAGTACCAATTGCTGCTCTATTCCTACCTTGGGGCCGGCCTAGCTGGGAAGGATTTTTAGGGACAGTCTTATGGAGCTGCTCATGTCTTGGACACTGAGCCCTCTTCTTATATTCGATGTTGGACAGAATAGAAGATCCAGAATTTCTTGCTGCGCTGGAGCCTTTTGCAGGCATCTCGCAAGATGAGAGCTACACAAATAAGGATTTGGAGAAGGTGCGCTGCGACTGGCTTGCCTTGACTTTCCAGCTCCTCAATCATACTCTGCTTTGCTTCGACCAACTTGGTCTGCTCCCCAGCTGCCGACATAGGAACTTCTGCCGAGTCGATCCATTACGTCTTTGCCAGCTCAATTGGCAGTCATGCTTAACCCATGGTAATTGATGGATTGAACTGCTGATTTCAGCACACTAATCTCTGTGGACTGGCGGTTACTGGCAGGCCTTGATGCGAGTGACAAAGGACATGTACTTGCGCAAGGTTGGCCCCAGCGAGATCCTGCCAAAGCAAGTTGGTAATATGTACTGTGCTTCTCTTTTCGCGTCACTGGCTTCCTTGGTCTCGGAGCAAAGCAATCAGCTTGTAAGTGTCACTGCCCAGTCCGGAAATACTGCAATTCAACTAAGATCATGTCATATCCTATGGGAGCAGTGACTTTGTTCACACTAATTCCATGATAAGATATTACACTTTGAGCACCATACACTTCCGTTAAGTGCGATCATCTTAAGTTGCATGCACAGCTGTATTGTTTATTGAAAATTGCATGCGGGTGGTGTCTCACATCATTGCTGCTACTACTGCAATGACAGGAAGGAAAGAGGATAGTCATGTTCTCATACGGCAGCGGCCTTGCCTCCTCCCTCTTTTCTTTCACTGTCCGAGCAGTATCTTCCACTTCTTCAAAAATCTCCATACCCTCGATAGCTTCGCAGCTTGATCTTCCCCATCTTCTGAAGTCAAGAAGAAAGGTGACTCTCACCTTTTGCAACCTTGCTTGGCAGTAGGAGCTGATGTAGAGATTCAGAGCAACTCCTTCATCTCAGAGCATGGATGTAGAATGCGTCAACTACTATCGTGCTCACGACACACTGTGATGCCTCCAGGTAAGCCCTGACGAGTTTGTGAAGACCATGGAGCTGATGGAGACACGATATGGTGCTCACGATTTCATCCCAGTGACTCCCAATGACAATCTAAGGCCAGGGACATATTACCTTATGCAAGTTGATGCATTGTATCGCAGATTTTACAACAGAACATCGAATGATATGCTTCTAACAGGTTCAAAACAACCTGTAGCCAATGGCTCAATGTAGGTTCCCCAGATGTGATAATAGCAGAATTTGATGCTTCCAAGCTCCCTTGATTTGCTTGCTATTCCAGTTGCATTGCCAAATGGTGGCATTCTTTCATAGGCCCTGGCCCGATATTCTGGCCCAATTATTCTTTCATAGCTGAATGCTGTACACTTGCCTTAAGTGATGCCAAGATTTACCTTGATGTTGTGGAATGTTCGATTATGGGGAACCAGTGATTTGAGCTGGGGATCACTCTATCAGATTCTTGTATGGTGAATCAGTAGATGGTCTGGGTAACCATCTGATCAGCTTAGTGCTTTGGACAATGAGGCAATGAAAGGCACGGCAGAAGACATGGCAAGGGAAGCCAAGATGCTGGCCGAACTATTTGCGAGCTCTTGTAGAGCAGCACCTGATTGCTGTGAGGCTACATACAATGCTCCTAGGTGTTGTATTATACTTATCCAAGCTCCTGTTGCTTGCGTGGAGACAGGATTGAACTTGATATAGAGTGGATGCAAGAGCAGTAGGCATCGATTTGGATATGGACCTGAACCTGGCAGCATGGTGGGCTGTTTGCTTTCTATTTGCTGCCGGCTGCCCGAGGCTTTTGCCACAGTGGGAGATGTGGAGTGTGTAAGCCATGTGAGCTATGTGAGTGTGTGAGCTGAAAGAAGAAAGGCCAGGCAACACATGCCAGTGTATGAGCTGTGCGAGCTGTAGGAGAAAATGCGAGTAGAAGAGGAAATAAAGAGGAAAAAGCGGCCAGGCATCCCATAAGCGCAGCTCTCTAGGAGACCTGCAGACAGAAGTGGGGTAGAGCATACCTTTGAAGAGCACGAGCAATGCGTTGGAGGGTCTCAGCATTCCAGCAAGGCTGAAGTTCAACTAAAGATAGGCCAGAGAGTCAAGGCTCTTCGATTTGACAATGGTGGCCTGGATCTGAGGAGTGTGAAGTTGTGGCTGACAGTGAGGAAATCGAAGCGGACCTAGACGAGGGTGGCGTCTCGCTTGCCAGATGGCAGTGATTCGTTCTTCCAGCCTTTCACCTAAATATTTTCTTATTTGAGACATGGTGCTCATGCTCATGTTCACAACCAAGCCAATCGTTGTGTTGAGGCCGCAGCTACCGGTATCTGAGGATCTCAATAGTTGCACTCTTGCACCTGAATCTGGATTGTGAAGTCGGCATGTGGAGTTCAAGTCTCGAGTCTGTACAGTCACACTACATGTAACAGCTGCCAGACCCATAAAAGTCGGGAGCCAAGCTACTATGCTGCATGTCTGACAACCAAGCCCACAAGTTGACGCTGTGAGAAGACAATGTTGTACAACTGTTATTGTACATGTTGTACTTCAGTGGTGTACACCTTACTATGTGCACTGGCGCAGGAAGAAGTAGTGACACCGTTGCACGAGATTACAGAGGACTGTGACATACTGCCTGGCACTCTTCCCATGGCCAGCTCATGTGAGCTTTTTGACATGCTGAGAGTGTACGTACAAGTGTATGTACAAGGTTCTGTATCAAAAATGGTGCTGAAGGTTTGCATCCCCGATAATTCGGGCTACACGTACAGCCGATGCTGCTGTATATACTCGAGAACCATGTCTGGAATGAGGTACTTGACAGATTGGCCCCTGGCAATGCACCGCCTGTTGTAACACAATTCTTGTCAGCTTGTTGGACCCTCTTCAGTATGTGTTAAGCTGCACAAAATGTTCTATCTGGAAACAGCCTTTTACAACCCATACAAAGACTGTCTATCAATATGCATCTTGATTGCTGTGCTTGTCCAACAAATATGATGCCTATCACTCGAAGTCTCCGGCATTTGCGCTGAATGGCTTGGATATGTCGACCTGACAGCCGTGGAGCTGATGTTATTTGTAACCCACTCGTCCACAATCCTGATATTGTCCTGCTCAGATATAACCAACCAGCACAATGTCTGAGGAAAGTACACATATAAATATCAATCAACGTTCATAAGCCACATGCAGTGCCATGTAAGTAAGACATTCACAACCTCACTGCTCGAAGGACAGCTGCATGTGGCTACAACTTGACTCTTCGGCAACCCACTGACAGTGCTTTCATTAAGCTCGTGCTGGTCAGATGCTCAGCTTAGCAACAACACCGGCATCTTGCAAAATTACTTGGGCAATTCTCTATGTGAACCATGATTTCAGGTAGTCCTGGCTAGACCAAGTTCGACCACCACGCCTGCTCACCCTGTTCTCGTAGAGGGCGTCGTTCTCGTTGACAAGCTTTCGTGCATGACTGCCTTCGCGAGTGATGCAGACAATGCCAAATTCTGAACAGATTGCTCTCACCTGCAGCACAGCAACAGACAATAATTGACACTACATGACTATGCTTCCAGCTGCTATCTAGCCTTACTCGATGCTCAATAGCAACAACATTCCTGCAAGCCTCTACAGCTGCTTACATTTCAAGGTTCCACGACATGTCCCTCCTATGGCCTCCTGACCAGCAGAGCAAAACCTGACGGAAGCTTTGACTCCCCAATTCAGTGCAGTGCACCATGGCCGTAGACCAAAAAGCCCTTTCTCTTTAAGGCATGCATGCAGGGCCCACCTGGTCTGCCAGCCACACGCCCGGCGTGCTCATGGATGCCAGCAGATCTGCTCCACAGAGCAGGAGCACCCCAACCTTCTCTGGACCTCAACTTGCCAGGGAAGCAAAAGTCAGGTAAAATGGGCTGCTTGGCACAATGTACTGGTAGATCCCAGCCTAAACAGCCCTGATCGCTGGCACTACGTTCATGGCTCAAGCTCCTGAGTTACTAGATCCTGCGTAACCATTCCACGTATGTGCAGATGTTAGTCATCAACTCTTCAAGGCCCCTTTTTGTTTTAGTGCTTGAAGGAACCGTGATCTCGCCGCACTTTCACCTTCCAGCACAAGACTGGCACTCACTGCCTGCCTCACATACGTGCAGACTCCTGTTATAAGACGTTCTTGGAGGGCCCTCCGATTATTGGATATTGCTTCTGCTTTGAGGAGCTGTGCTGAGGCTCGTTGCCACACCTTGACCTTCCACAAAGGTGGCATTCACTGCCTGCCTCAGGCGCTGCAGGACGTGCAGGGTCCTTTGGTAGGTCGCTTGACTTGCCTGAACACACAAACAAGGCAATCAGCACAATTGAATTGATCTTTCCCTGGCAATCATCATTGTCAAAGGGTGTGACCGCAATCTACCCTAACAATCTAAGTCAACACTGGCAGCCGGCAAAGAGTGCATGTTGGCAGCTCCGTAGCACTCCTACCCACCTCCCAAGAGTCCACCATGAGATATGGACTGCCTGCTGCGGCGAGCTGGCACATTTGGATACGATGTGGAGCGGCTGTCAACTCCTGCATTCACCCCAGAATTGCACGCATTAATGCCTCAACCGGATTCGAACACACACAATGTACAAGCAGGGCTTTGCCGCAACTCGGATACATGAAGAGCTGAGCATGCTTCTCCTCTGAGCGGCCGTCCAAAGAACCTAGACGCAGGGTGGGCCTCTCCCTGGACAAAGACTGATGATGCATATAGGCCACACCTTCTTGCCATAGTGATCGTTCACGGGAGACATGTATGCCCCCATGACCTCACAATTGCTGGAGGCCAGCGAATCTTTGGCCAGCTCTGATGGACAAGCACCGACGCGTCACGTCATCATTGCATCATCATAAGAACTCAGCCTGCCCTTTATTTTACAATAGCTACCATCAACATGAATACCTATCAGCAGTGATGTAGTAGTGGTGACATCCTGCTCCCCATACTTCATCATTGAAAAGAGCATAGCTTGCAAACGTGCAGCTGTAAGGAACTGTGCTGAGGAGCTTGCCAAACATGCGGAGGTGCGCATGAGTTGGTGGATTGAAGCTTCCAGTTGCAACCAGCACGAGCTGGCGGTGCTGCCTGCCATGCGGAGTGTAACAGACAGGGTCTGCCAATGGAGTCATACTCGGACAGAGCTAGCAGTGCGCACTCTCCAGTGGGGTCTCAATGGGTGCTTGCCGGGTGCTCACGGGTGCTTGCCAGACATGGACAGGGGCAGTCCTTGCTCGTGCAGGTGCAGAGCGAGCTTGTCCACAGGGAGCGCAGCCTCGTTCAACCCTGCTTCAATCAAACGATAGAACAATCATGAAAAGGTGACAGAGCAATGTCTTTAGAGCTGCGGAAACCTCTGCCTAAGTCAGAGGTTGGGAGGACATAAGGCAAGATCACATATACAGAGGACTATGAGCCTGGCAGATGCAGCGCTTCCTGTATGGCTTCAAGAAGGAGCTGCAGGTACAAAGCGAAGGTTTGCTCACTCAGTGGCTCTTGAACCGGAGAGTCATCCGGCGAGAGAATGGAGCGCACAGTGACAGGGAGCCCGGCCTCCACCATCGGTGCCTCTCCCTCCATGGAAGTATCGTCCAGCTCTGCACCGCCATCTGGCAGGGAAGTCCGGAGGTCCGCATGCTGCTCGTGCTTGCTGCGAAAGTACCTGCAGGAATGGCGGCGAGATTGTCTGCCTGAGAGCCGGCAACACCTCTGCCAACCCACAATCTCCCGAGCGAACCAGGAGCCATGCACTTGTAACACGAATGCTGACGCTGAGGCGAAGCTGCAATTTGGGTCCAGGCACCAGTCCGAGGTTGGCATCAGGGGGGCAGCGCACGGCGAGTTCTCAAAGCTATCATGGCAGCTCTGCAGCAGACTCAAAAAGGGGTGCGGCAGCCTCTTGGGGATTGAAGATGCCCATAGAAGACTCAGACAACGTGAATGGCTTAGACGACAGCGAGACTTGTTTTGATTTAGGAGTAGGCATGAACTCTCCCTTAGAAGTGTCCTGTGTCTGCAACTCAACTTGGCCAAGTCACGTCCTATAGTTCTGATTTGCCGGCCAGCTCACCTTGCCGGGCTCTGGGAGGTCAGCGGACTTAAAGATCAGGCGTCACGAACACCACCAATTCTTCGTCGCTCTAACTGCGTTGCCAGCAGTGTTCACAACGGCGCCCGAGTGGGGTGGCGGGGGCGGGCGGTCACCTGTCCAGGTGCTCAAAGACGAGCCACTGGAAGTGGGGGGGCAGCTGCTGCTTCTTGGCGCCGGACTTGCGCGCCGCGCCGTCCATGGTCCAGTACGCGTCCGGGCTGCCGCAGCGGCGGTTGAAGTCCACGATGGCCTTGTAGCTGCGCGTCATGTTGTCCCACTTGCGCCGGCAGTTCTCGGCGTCGCGCAGCGGCCCCCCGCCGCCGCTCACCGCCTCGGCGATCAGCCGCCACACCTGGCTGGCGTTGCGCGCGCCGCCGCCGTCGCGGCGGTCACGCCGCGCCTGCTCCCGCCGCTTCGCCTCAATCAGCGCCACCGTCTCCTTGGTGGACCACAGCGCGCCGCGCCCGAAGTTGCGCTGCTTGGGCCTGCCGCGTCCGCCGCCTCTGCCGCCACCACCGCAGCTGTCGCCATCGCCGCCGCCGCCGCCGCCGCTGTTGCCGCCGCCGCCACCGCCGCCGTTGCCGTCGTCGTCCTCCCTGGTCTCCCCCGCCTCTTCCTCATGGCTGGCACAGCCCCGGTCCGGTGGCGCCTGCCCATCGCCCGCGTCGCTTCCATCTCCGCCGCCTCCGCCGCCGCCGCCGTTAGCGGCACGCGCCGGAGACGGCGGCGGCGGCTGCGGCGGCGGCG
>WELB01000016.1:363300-373681 GCA_009602725.1 Spirogloea muscicola
TCTGAGTAGCTAGCAGGCGGAAAGACGTCGCCCTGACGGAAGCCGGAGGCCGCCGCCAGAGCGCGGCCTGCGCGCAAGTGGACCGCAAAAGCTAGGGACCGCTGCAAAGAGACGGCCAGGCGCATCCGGTAAACTTGGGCGAGGGACCCGGCGACATGGAAGCCAGGCTGCTCGCCTTGCTGCCCGTCGCGGCGGGCCGCTGCTCGCCGCGCAAGGCGGTGAAGGAGGTCAGAAAGTGTCCTTTCAGAAAGTGTCCTTTCATCTCTCCCCCGTCGGAGCGGCCCGCTTTTCACATGTAATGACGGCCGCATGAAACGGGGGGCCACTGCTCGACGTCGGCGTGACGTTCCCGCCGGGCTTGCGTCAGCCATTGCCAGCCTCCCAAGCGGGCTGGCTTCTCACAGCCCTTGCCCCCATTGGGAGAGCCACTTCTCCAAAGCGGCCGTCTCATCAAATGGCTTTGCACAGCCCTCGCCCCGTTTGGGAGAGCACACTGTTTTTCTGAACAATGCTTTGGCTTGAGTTGGCCTCCCTTTCATTTCATCGAACTGCGCGCCTTCTCTCTCTCTTTTTCACAGCCCTCGCCCCCTACAGAAGAATCTTCCCATAGAAGAGCATGCTTCTTACCTGCCCTTTTGATATCAGCATTCTATTTCTCTTCTTCTTGCCAGCTGCTCTTCTCTATGGGCGAGCACTTTCTTCTTAGATGGGCGGGTAGGACACATGCGGAGAAGGGGTGCAGCTCGCATCACGCTCGAGCCCAAGTTGGGCAGCGTGTGCCCTCTGCTCAAGCCGCCATCACTCCACGTCTGGGCCCTGCGCCCGCGCGCCCCTCCCGCCGTCACTGCCGCCGCCTCCACCTCCGCCGCCGTTGCGGCATGGCGGCCTCACGCCTCCCCTGCTTTCCTCGGTGACGCTCCTCGAGCGGAGCCCCGCCCGCAGCCGCCACAGCTGCTGCTGTTGCCGCCCTCCGCTGCCGCCATGCAGGCTGGCGGCGCGGTGCAGGTGGACGTGATGCCCAGGGCAGCAGTGCCCGCGTACCTGACGCTGCCTGCTCCGCAGCAGCTGCCGCGAAGCCATTCGCCTCCGGCGTGCTCCTCGTCGCCCATCCGCGAGTTCTTCTTCTTCCACAAGGCCATCCGGGGCGAGCTCGCGCGGCTTCACCAGGATGCCCTGGCGCTCGAGCGGGGCGACGCCCAGGACGTCGACGGCATGACTGAGCGCTACCGCTTCCTGTGCTCCGTGTACAAGTACCACAGCAGCGCCGAGGATGTCGTACGTGGACGTGATCCTGCCAAGCTCTTCTGCGAGCTGGCCATCAGCTCCTGCAGGCCATGTTCGAGCTTCGATTTCCATGGTGCTCACAACTGGCGCTAATCCTGTGTCGCAGGTGATTCTTCCTGCGCTAGATGAGAGGGTGAAGAACGTAGCCCATACCTACTCTCTCGAGCACAAGGTCGAGAGTGACAGGTTTAACCAGATGACAGCACTGCTACTTGAGGTGAAGGGGAAGGTCGGGCAAGAGTGCCCGAAACTCCTGCGCCAGCTCGTCTGTGCCACAGAAGCTCTTCAGACGACTCTCCGTCAGCATCTCTTTAAGGAGGAACAGCAGGTCTGCTCTCCTGTTGAGAGCCAGGGTCTGTTGACATCATATTCTGTGCTGATTAGTAGCTCGAATTGATAATGACATTCTTGTATAAACAGGACGTTTGTAGCTGCAATGACCTTACGTAGTGCAACTGCTCCCACTGTTACAGCGCAGCACAATCAGCACAATCACCAGTGGCAATGATCTTTCCAATTATCCCCATTTCGGAGCCACTTTCTCCTTAGTCTGATATTTGCACCGCTGTGACAGGTATTCCCATTGCTCATGGAGAACTTCTCAGCTGCAGAGCAGGCAGATCTTGTGTGGCAATTCATGTGCAGCATACCTGTGAGCCTGATAGAGGAGTGCCTGCCATGGATCAAGTCTTTCCTCTCTGAGGTAGAGCAGCAGGAGATGATGGACCATATGTATGAAGTTGTGCCAGGCGAAGAGCTTCTTCAGCAGGTGCGTGATAGGTGGACTGTTTTGCGAAGTTGTCGAGGAGTCCTGGTTGTGACATGCAGCACTTCACTCAAGCACTTGCTGCTGTTATAGGTCATAGCTACAGATTTAGTCGCTTCCTTGGCAATCTGGCATCATTGAATGTATGACAGCCCTCGTGATCTAAGGCAGATGATTTTTGCAGGTAGTGTCAATGTGGTTGTCAAACAAGGACGCCGTCTCCAGCAGTAGGAACAGCCACTGGAGCGACGGTAAAGGCACAAACACAGCTCTACCTTTTAGAGCACCTCGGGAGAATAGTGGAGAGGACCTAACACATGAAGCGGAGGCAGTGTCTGGCGAAAGATGTCAGGGGAGCATTACAGAGCTCAGTACAGAGGCATCAGGGGCATCAGGGCGAGCAGTGGGCTACTGGCCTTTATCATCGACCGATGCAAAGGAGACTTCAATCAGACATCCCATCGATGAGCTCATCCTGTGGCACAATGCCATTAGGATGGACTTAGATGCTTTTGCGGACAAGGTGGCAGTATTGGGAAGCGCTGGGCAACTTTCGAGGGCTGTTCTTGATACTTTTGCTGAGCAGTACCGGTTTTTGAACGACGTCTGCCTCTTCCACGGGTGATATGTCCTACCTGAGCTCATAGAGAAGTGATGAGAAGATGGTGAGGGCATGCATGGAGCTGAACAATGTGCTGAGCAGGTTGTCTGCATGATCATAAGGCGCTGACAACACTGCCTATGCTTGGCAGGACTGCTGAGGACAAGGTTGTTCTTCCGACCTTGAGAATGAGCATTCAGTCTGACCATGAGCAGTTGCCAGAATCATGCTATGCAGAGCATGCGGAAGAAGAGCAGAGATTTCATGACGTAGCTGAATTACTGGAAAAAGCACAGCTCAGAGTTGGTAATGACGATTCTATTGCACGCGACTTGGTGGAAGAGCTCTGTCAGCGTTCAGAAGGCATTGTCGCGACAGTGCGGTTGCACCTTCTTACTGAGGAAGAGAAGGTAGTCAGGCATGCAGGTGTCTCAAGCTTGAGGACTGCTGCCTTCTCAAGCCTTGTGACATTTATTCCAGCTGGCATGATTGCTACCAGTGCGTCGATGCTCTACACTACTTACACAGTTTCACTATATTACAGGTTCTACCGCTCGCCAGGAAGTACTGTAGCGTGGAAGAGCAGCGCGTCATGGTCTATCAGAGCTTGAGGGTTATGCCTCTGAGGCTACTTCAGCGAGTCCTTCCCTGGCTCACAGCCCGAGTCAGTGAGGAGGAGGCTGTCAACATGATCCAGAATATGCACCTGGCCGGTGGGAAGCTGTCCACTGGCTCGCATGCAGCAGTCTTTGGTGTCAGCAGTCTTTGGTGTGTAGTCAAGATAGCAAGTGAACCCGAAAGCTTGGCTGGCTATGCTCGCTGACAGAGGGATGCTTGTTCTCTGCAGCTCCATTAGTGGATGCCCCGCTTGTCAACCTTTTCTCCGGCTGGGCGACCAGGAGCCCGCTTACATCACCAGGGTCACCAGATGATGTGCTTATTTCGCAAGGGAGGGCATCGACAATCGACACCTGCAGGAATAAGGACAATTCTAGCAACTCTTCACCTTCTACTGCATCTACTGGGTGTCCTTCTGGCACAGAAAGGAGTGGGCAGATCTCAGAAGCGCTTCTTGAGAGAGAGGTGACAGGTACAACCATGGAGGCTTCCACTTCTGGCCGTATTGAAGCAGCCAAACTTAAAAGCAAGCCTGAGCACGTGGCTATCATGCCAGAGCCAGTGGGTCAAACATCATGTTGCTGTCCCACTGGATTGTTTGGCTGGGGACGAGTAGACAGGACCAGCGGCAGGAGGTCTCCTATTGATAACATATTCCAGTTCCACAAAGCGATCCGGAAGGACTTACAGTACTTATCCTCTGAGTCTGCAAAGCTTGGAGAAGCAGGGGATGAGCTCTTACTGGACTTCAGTGGTAGATTTCAGTTCCTGTGGGGCCTCTATCGGGCTCACAGCAATGCAGAGGATGACATTGTGTTCCCTGCTTTAGAGGCAAAGGAGGCCCTCCACAACGTCAGCCATTCATACACCATCGACCACAAGCAGGAGGAGCAATTGTTTGAGGACATAGCTAGTGTCATCTCACAGATGAGGGGTTTGAGCAGCAGTGAGAAAGGTCCAGAGGAGAAGGAGAGACAACGGAGAAGCCTAGCTGGGCAGTTGCACCGTATGTGCCAGTCTGTGTATATTAGCTTGGACCAGCACGTATCAAGAGAGGAGGTGGAGCTTTGGCCTTTGTTCACCGTGCACTTCACCAGCGAGGAGCAAGACAAGATTGTTGGCCGCATCATTGGGACAACGGGGGCTGAAGTATTGCAGGTGAGTTGCTGGCTTATTTTGGCACTTACTTAGGGCTGCAGGGATTCATCAACAGTAGTTGCCATCGTGTACAACAGATAATAGGAGAATAGAGAGTGCGCTGCCTGCACTATGCACTTTCTTTCCTGATGCCTTTTTGTGTGTACTGTTTCTGTTCTGTGCTGTCCCTCTGTGTTCTGTTCTGTACTGTACTGTCCTGCCCCAGTCCATTCTGCCGTGGATAACAGGAGCGCTTACTAAGGAGGAGCAAGAGCATATGATGGATAGCTGGCGCAATGCAACTCGGAATACGATGTTTGAGCAGTGGTTGAGTGCATGGTGGAAAGACTCCAAATTAGGTGGCAGCACGGTCGCGCCAGCAGTAGTTAACAACCAGGCGGAGGAGTCTTTGAAGATGGTGCTTGACTACTTTGGTGCTTCAGAAACCAAGCGCAAGCATGATGGTGTGTCGACTGTTGCTTCCAGTGATAGCCTCTTTCAAGGCAACACAGCAGATCTTGAGAGATCAGGAGACGCATCTGAAGTTGCGTCCTGCACAGAAGGACAGCACTGTTGCAGAGGACAAGGAAATTGTCTCAGGAAGCGGAAGCGAGAGGGAGCTGATGATAGTACGCCTGGATTTAAGGAAGCAGATGTAGATAATTGTGCGCAGGTAGAAGAGGAGAGAGAAACATTCAAGCCAGGTTGGCAGGACATATTTCGCATGAACCAGAAGGAACTAGAAGCCGCAATGTATAAGGTCAGCAGAGATCCGTCTTTGGACCCTCGGAAAAAGGACTACCTTATGCAGAATCTTATGACAAGGTACCAATGTCCTTTTCATGTCTATTGTATTTCAGTAGCACTGACTTTTGGTTTGCAGACTCTGGCTATTTGTTTCATGCGTGCTCGGTACAACCAATTCCCAGGCTGCCATCGTTGAGCATGCTGCAACTAGTGCTTAGTTTTGGAGCTGTTTTGTTACGTCTTTGAGCGCCTATGTGTCTGCGATGCTTTTGTTTGTGACAGTCACCGTCATTGTGGCCACTCTCAGCTTGCATTTTGAAAACACCCAGGTAGACTATTCTGACAGCCAATACTTGTCATGTCTCACAGCCGGTGGATCGTCGCACAGCAGAAACAGAAGCCGGAGATAGATGGTGCGGATGATTGCTCAGCCGGTATGAAGCCCTCTTTTTACCAGGAGGCTGGGACTGATGGCCAGGCAGTCTTTGGTTGCCCCCACTACAAGCGCAACTGCAAGCTGAGGGCAGCATGTTGTGGCCAGCTCTTCACCTGCCGATTTTGCCATGATGATGTCTCCGACCACACCATGAACAGGTGAATGCACGCTGAGCTGCTGCGCACTGACTCAGTGGATAAGAGATAACATTTTTGTACGCAGTATCTGAGCAAGAGCAAGTGCATGCCATGGTGCATGCATCAATAGCAACATATCACATCAGATAAGCACAAGCTGAGTGTAATGTTGAGGTCACGTTTTAACGTGGTTTGGTCAGTGACATTCAAAGGTCCTGCTAGGATGAGCCTCTGTTGCGGTTATTGCTCTGCAGGCATGCAACCCAGGAGATGATGTGCATGCGTTGCCTTGAAGTGCAACCTGTGTCCCAGACCTGCGCCACACCCTCATGCCAGGGTTTTGTCATGGCCCGATATTACTGTTCCATCTGCAAGTTCTTTGATGACGATGAGCGGTAAGCTGTCAGATGGCAAAGTGATCTCTTGATAGTAAGCCTCTTGAGGTGAAGATAGTAGTCCGTGGAACTACTTGCCGCACGTACTTGCCTATCTATCCTGCATACTGACTGACTGCTATGCTGACTTCACCACCATGCGAATTGCAGAGACATCTATCACTGCCCGTCTTGCAACCTCTGCCGGGTTGGCAAAGGGCTTGGGATTGACTACTTCCACTGCATGACGTGCAATGCTTGCATGAGCAAGAGCCTTTCTTCTCACAAGTGCTTAGAAAAGGGCATGGAGTCCAACTGCCCCATCTGTCATGACTTCCTCTTTACGTCCAAGACTCCGGTCAAGGCACTTCCCTGCGGGCATTTCATGCACTCTGCATGCTTCCAGGTGAATTCAGTAGGCAACACTCTTCTGATATGAAGCGGGTACTGCAAGCCAAGATGCATAGATGGGAAGGTCAACCTTGGGCTACAAGTGGGGGCGATTGACGCAGTTGTAGTCATCCGTGAGCCTGTGAAGCTCAATGTGTGAGTGTCCATGGGAACTCATGGTCAAGTAAGGCGTCTTTCTGATTTGCAGGGCTACACGTCCAATTACTATACTTGCCCAATCTGCAGCAGATCTCTTGGGGATATGGGGGTGAGTGCACAAGCAGCTGATATTCACAATTGTACTGCTTGAGGAGCTCATATTGTGCCTAGAATGCTGGTAGTCTGTGAATGACTTCTGACAATTTGAAGTGCTTCATCACATCAGAAGCAAGTTTGTCAGAGAGGAATTAAGTAGAAAGTCCATTCGTTTCTACTGTCATTCACTGTAGGTGTACTTCGGCATGCTAGATGCCCTACTGGCTGCAGAAGAGCTTCCTGCTGAGTACAAGGATCGCGAACAGGTATGATATGATGGGGTGCCTTAGTCAGCAGTTCTCGAGTGCTCCTTGGCAATAAAACTGACTATGAGATTTGTTATCAACTTCATAAACTTCATGCGGCAAATGTATAGTCATTTGACAAGGTTTCCCAATGGTAATGTTTGGTGGTTGCCAGGACATTCTTTGCAATGACTGCGGGAAGGAGGGTGTGACCCGCTTTCATTGGATACATCACAAATGCCCCCATTGTGGGTCGTACAATTCCCGTACCATATGATGACATATGGTCATGTTGTACGGATGCAACATGGAGCTGTCCTTGCTAAGCTTCACTTTGGGCAGCACCCTGTAACATGCAATTGCCCTTGCAGTTATGCAACAGCAATGCATACACTAGGTCTTGTATGCAGCGTATGTATGCCATGCTCCGCTTAGTGCAGAGCATTGCATGATGCGTGAGAGGTGCACATTAGAATTTTGACAGTAATTGTACAGTGTTGCTTTGAATTTGAGTGTCCAGCGGACGCACAGTTCTGTAAGATGCAGGCACATGATGTATGTTCTTGTTTGTGCCTTACATAAACAAGTGGAACAGTCGAAGCTGGGCTCTGCACAGGATATGAAACTCTGGAGCCTCTGGCAGACTTCATCTGCCCCTTTGCATTGTGATTGAATGGCATGATGGTTTTGATCATATTTGTTCAGTTGGCCCCACTGCCTTTCAGAGTACAATTGGTAAATAACTCAGATAAGATTGGTAGAGACTTGACGAACTTGCAGATGGCAACATTACCTCACAGAAGGCTGCAAATAGACGGCACAAACTTTTCCAGATTTGCTTCCATGTCAGAGAAAGAATCAGAACACACTGATGTCTACTGCATGGTTGGTCCAGCAACACCTTCCGAGACGCTACGCAAGCTTCAACTATGCCAAGCTGTCCAATCCTCCACCTACTCCATCTGCCAAAAAAGTGTCTCCAGGGAGGCCTTCTAGCAGCCCCCGGAGTGGCTTCAGCCAAAGCTCTAAGCTGGTGTGCCGCTTTTGTTTGCTGCTCACCAGTTTGACTAGTGTACAGATACTGGAGGAGGATAGTCATCACGCAGCTATTGCTGCAATCACCATTGCAAAAGCGATGACCAATGACGTACGAGAGGCCTCGCACCTCCATGCGGCCAAGTACGGCTGACCATGTTGCCAACACAACAGTGCTCAGTTGGGTAAGATTTCTGCAGAGCCCCTTGGCTCATGATGCAACCTTCATCTGCGTGCTGCTGCTTTTTGCACAATCTCGGCTGCCTGAGCATGCCCTCGGGATCGAAGAATGGCTTCCAGATCTGGTAGGCCCCCCACTCGGTCCAACTCCTGCCCAGATGCAAATCTAGTGGTGAGATGGCAGCCCACTTCGTGCCTCCTAAATGTCCCTCCAGCACCGAAGCATGTGCATGCATGTGCAACCAGGCACCGCGAGCACATGGTACCACTTGAGGCCCTGCTGCCTCACCTCCACACCAAGGAACAAGCCGTACGGAACGCCCTTGAATTTGTCAGCATGATGGAGCTGCAGGAAAGACGGTATGGCAACATGGCAGACTACAGTCAGAGCTTAGAGCAGTGTCAAAGGTGACAAAGATATAGCACAAAATACAACCGCAGAGGCCGTTGTAGATAAAGGTGAACAAGACAAGCACAGCCACAAAGTCCAAAGCACAAGAGAAGTCAAAGAAGTTATTGGATGTTGTACCTGGTGCGCAGCAGCTACTGTCTGGAGGTATGGAACATTTGCGATGGGACCAACTGGGAACCTCCGGTGCACCAAGCCATCATGGACAAACATGTAAGCCATCCCAAAGAGGGTAATGCCCAAACCCTGATGGAACAACAGTCAAAACGACTTTGTCAGCCAAGTCATAGAAACAGATGATTATTTCAGTTATCAAATGCATAAAAAAGCAGAACCACAGAATCCACAAGACGCACAAATAGACTCATGATCACTCCATTGCACCAGTGGCCTATCTGCAACAACACCCCTTGCCTTGACTTGCATAACCCTTGCCCTGACTTCCATGCAAAGCTAGCATGTGAACAAACAAAACAGTCAGATAAGAGTTTGATGCTTACAGCTCCAAAGCATAGCCCTGGACCAATCCCTTTGTTGAATTACCCATATGCCAAGAGGGCTATTGCGGGCACAGCATTGATGATTGCAAAGACATCGTTTGTCTCAAATGGTCCATCCCTTGGCAGGTGGTGAGACTGGCACATGGATCAAAATTGGGCAATTAGTACGTACAGCTCAACCTTGCTAACATCTAGCTAACAATAGAGCAGCCTGTTTCTGCCAGGGCCTTGGACACGAGTACTAGCACAAAGCAAGCTGTAAATGCTCCATACTCGTGGACAGGCTAAGCTGCAACAGGCAATACCTGGTGAAATGACTTCCTTGCACCTCCAAGCCGACACAGAATGGCACGAAATTGCCGCTCAAACTGCTGCAGTCAAGAGGAGGCTAACAAGCACAAGGTGCTCACCTCATGCATGCCCCACAGGGATGCATGCCAGAGAGCCCGGTGAGCCCACCGTGCCCAGAATTCCATACCCACCTGCCGCTTGTGACAGACCACTGTATCAGCACCTGCCCACCATAAGGAAAAACACTCGCAGCTGCTTGACTCTCATTTGGGTTTGTTCCCAAGGACTGCATGGCAAACAATTTATGCTGTGACAGCTTGCTAGCAAGCTTCAGACACTGATCAAGTCAGCTGCTGAGCAATACTATCAAACACACGGGGCTGCAAGATGAGCTCCCACGCACCGCTGCCCCGATGGCCAGTGAGAAGGTTCCAGCGATTTCGATGTATGGCACGTCTCCTCCAGCCTGGCGGAGGTGGCAAACACGAGATTAGAGCCTAGCCAAAGAAAAGGAGAAGCAGGTAGAATCTCCCACTAGGTTTTGCTGAAGACTCGACTTTCTGGGCGGCGCAAACCCAACCCCGCACCCTCAAGCTTTCATGGCAGCACCTGCTGCGCCTGACTCGTCTATGTGGTGCCATGCAGCTCGATCGTGGGGCAATCTCCCGCCCATGCAGCAGGAGAAGCGCAGCCCACTTCAGTAGTCGGAGGCTGGCCCTCGAGAGGCCAGCGGAGGGCGCCGAGGAGCACGGAGGAGAGCGGTGGAGCTGCGGGGCTTGTGGGTGCGCCGTCGAACACACCTGCATCTGCGAGACGAAGCGGTAGATGACGGCGCCGCAGGCGAGGCCGAGGAAGCCGATGCTGGAGGCGATGGCGGCGATGAGGTAGACGGCGCGCTCGTGGCTGCGCCGGCGCCGCCGCAGCACCGCCCGGTCCTCCGCGACGGCCCGCGCGGCGGCCTGGGCCAGCTCCCGGG
>WELB01000016.1:373843-460608 GCA_009602725.1 Spirogloea muscicola
GGCGGCAGCGGCGGCGGCGGCGGTGGCGGATCGGGCGAGGCCGGCCGCCATGGCCGAGCTGACGGACGGGAGCGAGGTAGGGGGAGCCTGGCCAGCGCCTGGGCCGGGGCGCGCCGCCGCCACGGGGGACCCCAGGCGGCCACCGTGCCGAACGAATGGAGCCTGTGTTGATTGAGACGCGGGCCTCAGTGGCCAAGAACAGTGGCAAGCACGTCGACAGATGGACATCACGGGCCGACGGGGGCGAGGAGAGAGCGCGCGGCTTTCTCCAAACGGGGGTGCCGTGGCTGCGGGAAGCGCGCCCCCCATCGGCCAACTTAGCCCTTTTCTTCTGGTTTCTGCCTGAACAGTGAATTGGCTTGAATTGGCCTCCGTTACATTTCAATGCGCCTCGCCTTCTGTCTCCCATCGACCGGTGCTGGCTCCGCTCGGCCTCCCCCAAGGCACGTCCCGCCATCAAAGTTGGCCACCCGCGCGCGCTCCTTGCTCTCATCCGGCTCGCCATCGAGCAGCGCCGTCTGCCCCGCTCGCCCCGCGTGCCGAGCGCCCACGCGGCGCGCCCGGCCGCGCCCACTGGCCCCGCCCGATCGCGGCTCCCCCGGCCAATCGGCCCCGCAGCTGCGTGGCTGGCGCCGCGGCGCGCCGCGTGGCGAGCCGGCCCGCGCCCACCACCCCCCCACAATGACGATCGTCTTTTGGCGAGCGGGCAACCAAGGAAAGAAGAAGTGGCTCTCCCAGTGGGTGCAAGAGCTGTGGAAAGCCAACCCGAGAAGATTTGGCAAAGGTTCGAAGGGCCAAATGACGGAGGGGCTTGAAGCAAAGCGCTATGACAGGACGGGGTGTAGATGTACCACTCAGTAGCAACAGAAAGGAAAAGCAAGCGCGGCCAGATTAACTGGTGGCTGGGAGAGGCCAGCCCAAAAGAATGGACAAGGTCTGAAGGAGTCGGACTGCTAAGGACTGAGGCAGCAGTAAGCGAGGGAAGCGAAGGAAAAGCGAAGGAGAAGGGGCTTTCAAAGCTAAACAAAATAGCTCTTTCAAAGCTAAAGCGACTCAAGCGGCCATGGGTGGGGAATAGCGTCGCCAGAAAGAGAGCTCTGTGGCTCGGTGGCTCGACCTTACTGCACCTGCTTAAGCGCCACGCGTCGTCCCGTCGAAGAATGTTGCCCGGTATGAAACGAGAGTGGCCAGAGCAAACCTTCACACTGTTGGTGAAAAGAACACATGAATCCAAGAGGGGCTAGAATAACCAAACGGGGAAACAGAACGGCCGGGGGACTTCAGTATCTACGAGTGGGAGTACTTGTTCATTCTTTTCTGGGCTGGCTTTTTCCAGGGGCTCGCGCGTAAGAGAGAAGGGCTCGCCCATTGAGGATAGGGGCTGGAAAAAGCCAGCCCAGAAAAGAATGAACAAGTGACGAGAAGGGGCCAGGGGAATTACGAAGAACAACAAGCACTAAAAAGAAACGAAGCAGCTACGAAGCACTCAGTAACCCCTGCTAAGAAGCAAGCGCGGCCAGATTAACTGGTGGCTGGGAGAGGCCAGCCCAAAAGAATGGACAAGGTCTGAAGGTCTAAGCAGCCTCAGGTCAGAGAGACTGGGTTCCTGGAAGCGGGTCCCCTGGCCAGAGCCAGAGGCAGCAGCGAGGGCTCTGCCTGCACGCAGGTGCAGCGCGCGGGCCATAGACCTCTGCAGCGAGACGGCCAAGCGCATGCGGTACACCTGCGCTAGCGACCCTGCTGCATGGGAGTCCACCGGCTCCCCATGGAAGCGGCGGACAATGGCCTGACGTGAGAGCTGGTTGAGCAGCTCGAGCCACCGAGCGCCCAGCGCCCCGTGCGTATCGATGGCGAGCGGGAAGAACTCGTCTTTCCGCGGGTGATCTGCATATTTTAGCTCCTTGGCCCGAGCGGCGCAGGCTACCGCATACCCAGCCTTGGTGGCACACTGGGTTGGGTGTGAGCGGTCTTACGAGCCCTTCTCTCTTACCGACATCTGCTAAAGAAATAATAATAAAAAGTGGCTCTCCCAAAGGAGGAAGGGCTGTGAACAGCCAGCCCGAAAAATTTACTAAGCTGATCTGTTTCAGCATGTCTTGTCGCCCAGCCAGGTGCAGTCGGCATGGGTGCCCCCCCCGTAAAGAAAGCGTCAATAAGTACAACGTCGAGGAGGAGGTGAGGCCCGCCTACTGAGCTTCCATATGCATCGTCTCGTGTCTAGTTGTGTAGCTTTTATTTTCGGCACCTTTTCGGCTTTGGATATTGTCCATTCTTTTTGGGCTAGCTTGGCCAGCCCCTCTTCTCTAAGGGCGCGCCATTCTCTCGCCGCTCCGGGGGGTGGCGACAACGTCCAGACGCCTCACGTACGGCTTCCGCAATTCTGGGAGATGGGCATAATGCCCGACAGCTCCATTGCCAGATGGTACCCGGCCTAGTAAACCACAGCCCAAATTGCGTCTATTCGTGGGGGCAGCTTGGGCCACACCAGCATTTCGCAGGCATTAGTTGCATATCTGCGACTTTCACTTAATCTGCAGCGCTCGCAAGCTCTGGCTCTTCATCAGCGTGCAGGGCGCGCTCCAAGTCAGGCCACCAGCTTCCGTGGCGGCGCTTTGGCTCCCAAAGTTAGCTCGTCGGATTTGCATGTGCTCACCCGTGGGTACTGATGTTACGCTGTTACCTTAGGCGGCTCAGCGTAGGGCTCCATTTAATGTAGCCTTGTTTATCCTGCACTGGATCTGCCTGAACAATGTGTTGGCTCAAATTGGCCTCCCTATCATTCCATGCGCTCTGCGCGCCTTCTCTCTTTTAGTAGATTGTGTGACGCATTGCACTCACCTCCCTCAACACACCTAAGCTTGTGGGCAGCCAATGAACTCTCATCAGCAGGCTGACTTCATATGCCGCGGGCATTCTGGCCCTGATTTGCCGCACACGGGTTTCCAGTACCCTGTAGGGTTCTTTGGCTTAACCCTTGCATCTGCATGCTGCCTGTGCCCTGGCTGCCGCCTCCGGCTCTCGGCAGGAGCACTGCTTCGTGGCTCCTGATCTACGACTTGCGGCTGCTAAGTAGGATCACTAGGCGGCCACCCTCAGGTCATGGCTCTGGGAGGCCAGCCCAACACCAATGAACAAGGTCCAAAGGGGCCGTTGCAGTAAGTGCTCTCTCCTAATGGGGCGAGGGCTGTGAAAACTAGCTCCAGAAAGAATGGACAGGTCAAATTTGGAGAAGGTCCACGCCACCGTTACTGAAGTGCCCCATGGACGTCAGTGGCCAGCAGACTGTTTTTCTGATATTAGAATAGAGAGGAAAAGCAAGGAAGGTCATCCCAGGAGGGGGCGGCGATTGCTGTCAAAGAAACAACTCTCTATATAAGGCATTGTCTGTGAGAGGCCAGCCCAAAACTACGTACAAGTCTGTGCTGTCAAAGGTCAGCCCCGAATCTAGAAGGACAAGGTTCGAAGGGGCCGGGAAGTCGCTCCTGCAAAAGGGGGCGATGGCTGTAATTTAAGGAGAGACGATAGAGAGAGGAGCGATAAAGAAGTGGTGATAACAGGAGAAGAGGCCAGCCCAGAAAAAGAATGGATGAGGACTGAAGGCCCACAGCTTGGCGGTGAACTGGCGTGGGCGGTGTGGGGGGAGAGGCGCGCGGAGCGCATGGAGTGAGGGAGGCCGAGAGGAGGAAGCAGTAGCTCTGTCAAAGTAAGGCGATGGTTGTGAAAGGCCAGCCCAAAAGAATGGACAAGTTCTGAAGGGGTGTAAGCACTTTCAAGGGGGCGAGAGCTTTGAACAAAAGGCTCTCCTAAAGGGGGCGAGGGTTGTGACAAGCCAGCCTTTTCAAAAATTGACAAGGTCCAAAGGGGCCGCAGAAGCCGAAAGACATAAGTAAGCAAGGACCCTGTAGGACTGTCACTTAGTAATCTCTAGACTGTAGCCGCAAGTCAAAAAGATTGGTCGCTGGAGGCAGTCCCCTTGACGAAAGCCAGAGGCTGCAGCGAGAGCACGGCCAGCAGGCAGATGTAAGGCGTGGGCCATGAATCGCTGGAGCTTATGGACAAGCGCATGCGAAACACCTGCGCTAGCAAGCTAGCGGCGTTTAAGTCGGAATGCTCGCCCCACCTGCGGGACACAGCTCTGCACGCAAGCTGGTCAACAGGTCTAGTTACTCAGACCTGAGAGCCCGTGACATCGTTGGCCAGTGAAACGTATCCGTCCCCTTCCGGGTGGTCGACGTACTTGGCCTCTTCGCCACGAGCGGCATTCGCTGCTGCATACCCAGCCTTCGAAGCAGAGAGCCCCGGATTGGAGCGATCAACCACATCTGAGTTGGATCTGTCGGCGATGATGCGCGGGCCACCGCCCGGCGTGGTGGCCACCAGCTCGACCCTCCGCATATGGAGTCCATCAGCCCTCGGCAGGATGGGCATGATGGACGTATTTTATGAACACCATGTACCTTGCCTCTAGGTTGATGGGGGGCCAATTCGAGCCTTACGCCTCTTCTTTTTGGGCTGGCTGTTCACAGCCCTTGCCCCCTTCAAATACTTGGGGAGAAGACAGAGCCACTTTCTTACGCATCCATGTGCGTAGTTCTCTTCTAGGTGCACGGCGGAGGACATGCGCCGCCATCTCCGATGTATCCGCCGCCCGTTTGCCGCATTCACACTGCAGCACTCCAAGAAGGGAAGGCGCGCTGTGCGCGTGAAATGAAAGGGAGGCCGATACAAGCCATTGGATAATTCAGCAGGGAGAAGATGCACGGTGCGCATGAAATATAAGAAGGCCAACCCAAGTCAAAAGACATTGTTCAGGCAGAAACTAGTGGAAAACAAGGCTACATTAAACAAAGCCCTACGCTAAGGTGGTTAAATAAGGTAACAGTGTGGCGTTAGTACCCACGGGTGAGCACATACAAATCCGACAAGCTAAACTTGGGAAAAAGACGACAGGGCTGGAGCAACAAGGAGAGGAAGTGGCTCTTCCAGTGGGGGCAAGGGCTGTGATAATCCAGCCCGAAAAGAATTGACAAGGTTCGAAGGGGCCAACTTACGGAGGGGCCCAAAGCGCGCCAGGCTTGCGCGCTGTGTCCCGCAGGCGAGGTGAGCAGGCTGACTTCAACGCCGCTAACTCGTTTGCCCAGGTCTACCGCATGCACTTGTCAATCTCCCTGCAGCGGTTCATGGCCCACGCCTTGCATCTACCTGCTCTCGCTGCACCCTCTGGCTTTCGTCAGGGGGATTGTTTTCCGGCAGCTAGTCTGCAGGATTTGAGGGCTCCTCACGCGTTCCTTATTGAGTGGATGTGGATCCATCCTACAGCCGTTCTAAAATAGCGCTGTAGGCCCGGGCGGCTTATGCGACTATCCATATCTCTGCACTAGATTCTGCCTGAACAATGGATTGGCTTGAATTGGCCTCCCTTTCGTTTCATGCGCTCCGCGCGCCTTCTCTCTTCAGCGGTCCATGGCCCTGGCTTTGCACCTGCGTGCTGGCAGCCGTGCTCTCGCTGCTGCCTCTGGCTTTCGTCAGGGGGATTGTCTTCCGCCAGCTAGTCTGTCGGATCACCAGCTTGCTAGGCGTGCAGTAGCCCAGGCTAATGGCTTCCATGGTGGTGGTTTGGCTCCTCTTAGCTTGTCAGACATGCATGTGCTCACTCGGGGATATTTAGTGTCCCCCTTAGCCAGCTCTTTACCCCGTCAACAGGACATTTTAAAAGCTAGAATTGGCCTCCCTTTCGATTTCATGCGCACCGCGCGCCTTCTCTCAAATTTGAGGCTCCTCACTCGTTGTTAATGAGTGGTCCATCCTATCCCAGTTTTTTGAAATAGCGCTTCTGAACCTTAGTCGTTTGGCCCCGTCGAACCTTGTCAATTCTTTTCGGGCTGGCTTCTCACAGCCCTTGCACCCACTGGGAGAGCCACTTCTTCATTAGGCCCCTCCGTAACAAGCAAGGAAGCGCGGCCAGGTTTGACTGGATGGCTGTGAGAAGAAAGTGCTCGCCCATAGAGAAGAAACTTTCGTGTATTTGAAACAAACGAAGGCCAAATGGCCAAGTACAAAGGCAAGCACATCTTAAGACCTACATAATCTACAGTAGATTGACCCGCTCAATAACCACGGGTCAAAACATGAAAATCGCTAACCGATGCCTGAATACTAGATGGCAGATACGAAGCCCTTCTGCCACCAACCAGAGCTCGCCCAGCTTTCTGGTGCAAAGCATTAGCCTGAGCACGCTCCAAACAGGCCGAAACTCGTCGTTGCAGAACGACGGATATGCAGCTGGCAAGCCCATCTCAGCCGGGAACACATCTGCATGTCGTGTGTAGCCTAGATTGGCTATGTTTGGAAAGAGAGTAACGAAACGAGGACTTAAGCAGCCAAAGATGTCAATTGCTGCTGGCAGGAGCTGATCACGTTGGGTTTAATCAGAGTACTGCTGCAACTTTCTTTGTTCAGCACTGCCCACTGCGTGCCAAGCGATGTGTGTCGATGCTGGACCTCTATGGGCCTCCGTAAGCACAACATCGACCAAGGCCCGTGGTCCTCCCCAGGTTGCACGCCCACAATGTCAAATGTGCGGCGATGATGACATCCCTGAGCATCTGTGGTGATAGCATGATGTTGCTCACTTCCACGACCGCACGGAACCCGGCGTCGCGCATCAAACCCGCCAGGGCATCACGGAGGAGGTTGTGTATGCCCACCAATTGTGGTCCAGTGGGGCATCGCAGCATGTGAGTGGCGAGCTCAGCACCCTCGGCACGGAAGCTGCACTCACACTGGCGCACCCCAATCAGGCAATTAGGTGGGAGGCCGAGGAAGAGTTGAAGCAACATCCGAAAGGCCTCGGAGCTGATGCTGAAGGCGCTGGCCACGGTGTGTGAGGTGATCCAGTCTGTGGCTCCAGGTGAGGCGAGGGAAGTAAGTCTTGCCAGGCTCCTTGGATTGTTGTGGATCTCTGGCAGCCTCCTCAAGCTTCTGCGGCGCTCATATTCCACTGCCGTAACCAGTTCGGATTGTGCCCCTCTATCCGAAGCTTGGGCGAGGGCGGAGAATGGCGTGAGTAGGGGTTGTATAGAGGGGAAAGAGCCGATTGCCGAGTCACGGATGCTCCTCAGATCCGCTTGGAGGGGGAAGGAGCCTTTCTCCACATTGTGTACGGGATCGTGGAGGCAAGGGAAGCGCATGGGAAGCATAGAGGCGATCTGGTGCCAGCAGCCCAGGAAGGCTGCTTGCGCGGTCTGCTCCAACGACCGGCAGCCAAGGCCGCCCATGCGAGTAGGGAGGGAAGCCTGGAGGGAAGATGAAGAGGAGGAGAGAAGGCGCGCGGTGCGCATGAAATTGAAAGGGATGCCATTTCTAGCCTTACAAATGTCCTGTTAACTGGGTAATGAGCTGGCTAAGGGGGACACTACATCCCCGAGTGAGCACAAGCATATCTGACATGCTATACTGAGGCGCCAAACCACCACCACGGAAGCCATTCGCCTGGGCTAATGCCGACCAGCACGCTGTGTATCGCGAGTGCCTGGGAGCGCTGTAGACTCAATGATAGTCGCATTCTATAGAAAGGGGAAAGAGGAAGATTGTAGAAGGGATGCTAGGGACTGCAGCAGGGAGTTGTCGAATTCCTTGTAGAGCTCGCCCACCATGCCCAATGGGGCGACTGTCCGTTGCAGGTAGCAGTGCCAACGGGTTTAGGTTACGCCAGCTGTGTCGAATTCTTTGTAGAGCTCGCCCACCATGCCCGGCGGGGCGACTGTCCGTTGCAGATAGCATGGCCAACGAGAATGGCCAACGCCAGCTGTGTCCCCAAGGAGGGGAAGGAGAAAGGCGCGCGGGGCGCATGAAATGAAAAGGGAGGCCAAAAGGTGGGAAGGGAAGGGAGGGGGGCGAGGTGTTTTGGAGGCGTTCCCGCAAGTCCACCGCCACGTGAGCTGGTGTGTCAAGGGGGGACCTTGAGGATGGCCAGCCCATTGGCAGGGCTCGCCCATAGAGAAGAGGGGCTGGCAAAGCCAGCCAAAAAGGAATGGACAATGTCTGATGGAGCTGGAGCAAGGATGAAGACTTCGTGTCAAGGAGCAAGGAGCAACGGGGCCCTCCCGTCCCACTTCGTGACGCCCACGGAAAAAGAATGGGCAGCGGGCCGGCAACCGTCAGGCCGGAAGCGGCGCGCCCAATCAAGAAGAAAAGAACAAAGGGCTCGCCCATGAGGATAGGGGCTGGAAAAGCCAGCCCCAAAAAGAAGGAACAAAGTAAGAGAAGGGGGCCAGCGGAAAGAAAGGAAGTGCTCGCCCATAGAGAAGAAGAAGAAGTGGCTCTCCCAATGGGGGCAATGAGGGCTGTGAAAAGCCAGCCCGAAAAGAGTTGACAAGGTTCGAAGGGGCCAAACTACGAGCTAAGCAGCGACTGCGGGGCCTGAAGAGGCTATGGCAGAAGGGGGGAGGATGTGAGAAGCCAGCCCGAAAAGAACTGACAAGGTTCGAAGGGGCCAAACTACGAGCTAAGCAGCGACTGCGGGGCCTGAAGAGGCTATGGCAGAAGGGGGGAGGATGGAGAAGAGGGGCTGGCAAAGCCAGCCCAAAACAGAATGGACATTGTCCAAAGCCAAAGGAGCCGGAAAAGGACTAACTACACTACAAAACACTGCAAAGCACATATAGGATGCAGAGGGAAGCTCAGTACCCGCGAGTGAGCAACGTCAGGTCTGAGTAGCTCGCTGCAGGGAAAGAGACACAAGAGGAAGAAAAGGGCTCGCCCAATCAAGGGGCCCCCGCGCGATCACGTGGCCCGCGGCGCCGCGCCAATGAGCAGGCCCCCCGCGGTGCGCTGCACCTCGGACAAGAAAGGAGAAGAAGTGGCTCTCCCAATGGGGGCAAGGGCTGTGAGAAGCCAGCCCGAAAAGAATTGACAAGGTTCGAAGGGGCCAAACTACGAGCTAAGCAGCGACTGCGGGGCCTGAAGAAGTGGCTCTCCCAATGGGGGCAAGGGCTGTGAGAAGCCAGCCCGAAAAGAATTGCAAGGTTCGAAGGGGCCAAACTACGAGCTAAGCAGCGACTGCGGGGCCTGAAGAGGCTATGGCAGAACGGGGAAGGATGGACCACTTAGTAGTTACGAGTGAGGAGCCTCACATCCGACAGACTAGCTGCCGGTAAACTATCCCCCTGACGAAAGCCGGAGGCCGCAGCGAGAGCACGGCCAGCACGCAGATGCAAGGCGTGGACAAGAAAGCGCCCCCCGTGAAGGAGGATGATATGGGCTGGGGAAAGCCAGCCCAGAAAAGAATGAACCAAGGACGAGAAGGGGCCAGGGGAAGCACAAAGCACACAATGAGACCCAAGGAGCTACGAAGCTCTTAGTAACCCTTAGGTCAGAGAAACTTGGCTCCTGGACTCGGGTCCCTGGCCAGAGCCAGAGGCACACCCGTGACCCTCCGGCCGTATGAAGCGGCACATCCTCTTTCAATGATCAATGACCGCTTCTCCCCCTCCAAGACGACGGCGCCGCCATGGGAGCCCGGGCGTCGCGGACGGCAGCGCCGCCGCCGCCGCCGGCGGCGGCGGCGGCGCGGGAGNCTCGGCCGGCGCCGAAAATGGCGGCCGCGGCGGCCGCAGCGCCGGCGGCGACGACGACGACGACGAGGACGTGGACCTCGAGAGGTATCCCGGCCAAGCCGCTGCCTCTTGGCGCAATCGCTTTCCCCTCAGCGAGCCCGGCGCGGAGAGCCCCCCCAGGGGCTGTCGTTACGGCGGCCTGCATCTTACAGGCCGTGTGTTTTATGTCCGTCTGGCCCCTCAGCCTGGACTTCGCGCCCATCCACAACCGCGTCTTCGCGATGGAGGCCAAGCTCCACGGCCGGAGCCGCCACCTCCAAGGGTGCGTTCTCGGCCCATGCATCCCGTCCCTCGGCTATCCAGCATTGTCTCTATGCTAATTTAGCACCTTTGGCACTCCGGCAGACATATGCACTCTACACTGGCGTCCGAGCAGTAAAGAACCCCTGTGCATACGTCCCTACTTCAGAAGCAAGCAAGATAACAAGGACTGTACAGGCATTCCTCAGCCTGCTGAACTTGTTTGGGCCCTGCAGGTACACTAGCGCCACCGTAGCCAAGTGGACCTGCACGCTGTGCATTGGCCTTCTCACAGGTGACACTGCTTGCTGCCGCTGGCAGGCACACTGCCACGTCTCAGCTAATTGGTGTGCACTGCACAGCACAGGTTTTGAGTCAATCCAGCTGCATGAGCCTTCAAAAGCTAGGCCTTGGTGTCCAGCCCATTTGAAGTGTATCTGCTTGTTAGATGCCTTGCACTGACTGCTCGCTACATTCCAATCCAGGCCTCGTCTCCTTCGCGATTGAAGTGTTTGCTGAGGAAGTTCGCAACCAGAAGGTTGTTTCATCACCCCCCTGACTTGACCCACAGCCTTTGGGCTGTGCTTTTGGAAACTTAGCTCAATAGATCTGACTGCAAAGGCACTAGTTGAAGCTGGAAACACCTTGTTAGAACGTTGCTCATAGAGGAGACCTATCAGCTCTGAGGTTGCTCATTGAGGTTACTCATCAGCTCTGAGGCTGCTCATGCAAGCAAGTCAGTCAAGAAACAGGAAGGCCTTCAGCACTGACGCCTGGCTATGTGGAACAAGACAGATGCGCTTTGCTCTTTCCCGTATCAATCTTGGAGCACCACTCGTCGCCTTCCTGGGATACGCCGCTTACGGCCTCGTCGTTGTGGGCATCATCAGCGCAGCGGTGAGGGGCTGACACACCTGTGTGAGGGTCTTTTCAGATCACAGCAACCCTCAGCACAGACGTTTACCCTGCATGTTAGGCCACGAGACATAACCAAGACGAGGTAGATGGCTCATCCTGAACTGTCTGTGAGCCTGCATCATTTGAGAGGGGGGCACTGCAGAGCAGCAATTGGACTCTTGACTAATTACTTGGTTGACAGCAGCCTCAGTCTCTCAGTCATAGATGGACTAGTTACTACATGATGATCATCTGCGAGTGGGCTCGTAGGTCCTATATCTTGCACCAGCAGCTGCAGGTGGAGGCGTGACGCTTGTGATGGCCAACCTGAATGGCATTCACATTCCTTATTTGCTGAGCATTGACACCCTTATTACAAAGGTGAGCCCGCACCTGCAGGAGCCATGCCATGCACTGTCCTCTGGTGCATTCACAACAGTCTTCTGAGATGCTGGCTGGTATCGTGTTGCATCCAGACATTTGGCGTGATGTTTGCTGTCACCACCGGCATGGCTGTGGGGCCAGAGGGGCCCTTAGTCCATATCGGCGCCGCAATTGCCAACAGGTTCACAGCCCTCTCTGCGCAAGCGCTCGCCCTTCCTTCGAATGACCAGCTGCTTACGGCCTCCAGCTCTTCAACCATTCATTCTGAGAACAGCATTGACAGCAGTAGCAACAGCAGCGGCCCATGTGGACAGGACACTGGCAGGCTCTTGGGATTGCCCTCCGAGCTTTTGATAAGTGAGCAGGCTTTGGAGGTTGGGGATGATCACAAGGGTCCAGTGAGTAGGCAGGACAAAGAGTTCTCATCGAGAGAAGCGGTCAAGTCAGAGCAGGCTGTTCAGAGAGGCTTTAAGGACACAGCACCTCGTCCGTCCCTGGCAATGTACTCCCTGGACACGAATGAGGAGGACGAGGACACTCTTCAAGATAACTACTTTGGCCGATTCGGCAAGTGGTTGCAGGCAGCTCGGATACCAATTGTAAGACATGAAACTAGGTACCCCGTGACAGGTGTTCATTGACAATTTAATCATTGACGTTGATCTTCTAGACTGCCCTGTCAAGGTCTCAAAGAATCCATGCAGGTGACACCAGAAGCATTCTGACTGCTGCGTCCAATCTGCAGGAGTTTCACAATGACCTGGATCGACGAGAGTTCATTTCAGCTGGAGCTGCAGCAGGGTTCGGCCCCAAAGCCTGCTACATGCACTAGCTCTGACGCTATCTCGTGATGCCAGAAAAATGCCACATGCATGGCAGTTCCACTCTGGCAAAAGGCCCGTTGCCATGTGACAGTCTCTTACCAGGCATTGAAGCACGGGCCATGCAATGGAGACATGTCGCGAGGCACAAAGTCAACACGGTAGTGCATTTTGCAGGGTGTCGGCAGCATTTGGATCACCCGTCGGAGGGGTTCTCTTTTCCATGGAGGAAGCCTCATCATTCTGGTCAAGAAAGGTCTGTTGGGCTATGCATAAATTGCAGGCCACGCTCCATCTTTTTCATGTGGAAGCACCCTTCGTGTAATTTACAGTGAACATTATGACATATTCAGTGAACATCATGATAACAGTCACCTGGTCATTGCTGACATGCCCCACAGTGCAGGTCATGTGGCGATCTTTATTGTGTGCATCAGTTGCAACAGTCACGCTATCTCTTGTAAGGAGCAGGTGTGCCCCGTCGCTGTGTAATCTGCACCCATATTTAGTATTGCAAGGTTATGTCTCTGTGTGCACACAACACTTAGTACAACTGTGTACTGCATCATGGCATGTTTGACTGCTGCCCGCTGTACCTGATGATTCTGTAGCATGCACACTGCAGAAATTGGTCGCTATCACAAACTGGCCTTCTGTCCTTTCATAGCCTGAGGGTAATGTCCAACATAACAGAAACTGATCATCACGCCCTCCCTTTCGGCTTTTCTTTGAGAAACTGCTGATTTGCACTTGTCTTAGAAAGCGTCCAACTGGTGATGGCAAGGCGTTAGCAGCAGTGCTCTGAAGGTTGATCAACTATTGCTTTCTACTTAGCATCTACTGATTACTGCCTCTTGTAGATTGTCACAAGGCACAAGGCACTTGCAGATAGCTCTGCAGTGCCAGCTGGCGAAGTAGCTATTACAATCGTCCTGACACAGCAGCCTCTGATCATCTATGAGCAACAGCCAAAGCTTGCGATCTCGGATATGCCCTTCTTCATGTTGACGGCAGCTGTGGTGGGCATTCTGGGGGCGCTCTTCAACATCGTCCACGGGCACCTTTCCAAGTTGCGCGTGCCTTCGACGAAAAGGCTTCTCAGGTCTTAATGCTGGCCACCAAGACGGAAGATTGCTTACAGTGAAGGAGATCAAGTGTCAAAGTTAAAAGGTTGCTTACGGCAGGAGTAACAACCTCAGGACTAAAGTGCAGTCTGCCATGAAGCCAACCTCATGTCAATGCAGACGCAAAAGTGCACGCGGTTCCTCAACTCTAACCTCCTCTTATTGTCTTCCTCTTGTGGCAGAGTGGCAGAATCATGTGTGATTGTGGTGATATCAGTCACTTTCATCTTTGCTCTGCCTGCCCTCTTTGGCCGCTGCCTTCCTCAGCCCGAGGAATGGTAAGGTAAATTCTAGGCCCTTCTGGTGAAGTAGTTGTCTACTAAGTGGGAAGAGTGCTAACCTGCATGACCTACATATCTACGAGTTTCAAGTAGTCAGGAAATGGATTGGCACCTCCAGTATGTCAGCAGCTGAATTCAGCTTTCCTATCTCTGAAGTGCTCAATGTTTCCACATTATTGGTCAATGATAACTGTCAACGAACGTTAAAAGGCAAACTACTAGACTTCATATAAGAGTGGTTGTGCAAGGAAGTAGCAAACTATCGCTTTCCAACATTAGCACGGCCTTTGTTCAGGCGTAAAGATGAAGACTATGGCTTCCAGTATCTTTGTGCACAGCCAGGAAACGATGTCAAGCAATATAACGATTTGGCTTCTCTGTTCTTCTCTGTACCTGACCAGGTGAGCTGTTCAAGCTGGTCCTGGTGCATACTTCGGCATGCTTATGACATCTTAAGGGACACTCTGCATTTCTTGTTTTCCAGATCATGTGAAATCACCTTAACCTATGAACGCAGAGTAGAACATTTTGTAGCAATGTACTACCATACCAAAGCAGATCTGGGAATGCACAGCTTCAGTAGATCACTGCATTTACTTTCTTCACTTGGGGGTGGCTTGTGCTGTGGCTTGCATCACTGATGATTATGTGCGAGTGAAATGTCTTGTGTGCTGCAGTCCATCCGGAAGCTTTTCAGAATGGAGAGTGGCAAGTCTCCTCCATTTACACGGAAGAGCTTGACCGTCTTCACATGTGGTTACCTCGTGCTCTTCCAGATGGCTTACGGAGCAGCCATGCCCGGAGGCCTCTTTATGCCGTCTATGATGGTCAGTGGGCTACGACCCTCCAAAGTGCTTCTTGATGCACATCCGCATTGCCGTGTCATCATGTGTGAGCAGCTGTTGGCGTAAGATGATTACTTGATTGACATGCTGAATGGCTACTGCGAGGTTTGTGTGCCTTTGGTACAGGTGGGAGCAACATTCGGTGGCCTTATTGGTGTCCTACTAGACGAGCTATTCCCCAGGTGGACCCCATACTTCTACAGCCTTCCTAGCTTGTTTCTTCACTGCCTCTCTCTGTCTATCCACACTTATTGCTCTGCATCCTGCTCACTCAGAAGGAAAGGGCCCATAACTTGAGCTGGAATGCAAATGTGACTAACTCAAGTGAATTGTGCAGCTGGAAAATTGAGCCTGGCCATCATGCGCTGGTGGGAGCCACAGCCATGCTTGGTGGCGTGTTCCGCGGTTCCATCTCCCTGGTTGCAATTTGCCCTTTCCTGTTCATGTCAGCATGTCAACGTTGTGGCACCCTTGCATGCGAGTGCTTGCTGAACGGACTTTCTTAGTTGCCCATCTGAGTCTAGCAAAGATGTTTTCAACATTCAGGTGTGCAACATCTGGAGCTGAGCTGCCTGACCTGACTGTGCTAATCCCACCTCTGGCGCACAGGTGGTGATTATGGTGGAGGGGACTGGTGGTATTGACTTCATCCTCCCCATCATTGTTGCCGTCGTCATGTCCAATTATGCTGCGCATCACTTCATGTCGGCCGGAGCTTATGAGGATGACCTTGAGAGGCTAGGTCAGCAGCCATTGTTTGTCAATAGCCAAACGAGGTGCCAAAAGTATTTGACGATACTCGGAGACTTGCTTGCTGACTTCTGTGTAGCCTATCTAGTTCAATATACACATCAATGGTGTTGGCACCTTGATGAGTTGTGCCTGCTGTTGTTTACATATATGTGCAGGCCATGTCAACTTTCTTCACAGTGAGCCGCCGCATGCAATGGCCAATCGAACAGCCGAAGATATCATGTCCAGTAACCCCATTGGCTTTGGGATGGTAGGTATCAGCTGACTGCTGGCTGCATGTCTCTGATGCTTCGCCATTACAATGCTCAAGAAGTAAGTCGATGCGGACTTCCTACATCATAGACTGTCAAGGGACAGCGACTGCCACTATCCTCTGTCCCATCATTGGATTTTCTCCAAGACATCCTGATCACTTGCAGTTGCTTCAGTTGTGTGTAGTCATAGCAGTTACCTGGCTGTTGGTCAATCAGGTAGTCAAGGTGAAGGAGGTCCTGCAAGTGCTGAAGCGTACCAGGCACAATGGATTCCCTATCTATGCAGGAATTGATCCCAGCAAGCGTAAGTCCCCTTCATGACACCTCCAAGTGTCATTTGCTTCCTCAGTATAGAAACCCCGCAGCTGTCAATTGATAAGGTGCTTATAGCTCATGGGCTGAGGCAGTCATCGAAAGTTTCTTGTATGTGGTCACGATCTCATCAAGGGCCACAACGGGCACCACCATCGCCTCATCTACTGCAGCTAGGGAGAACCGCAACCTCATCGGCCTCATCCTGAGATCGCAGCTGCTCCTGCTCCTGGAGCAGCACTCCTTTGTCTCCTTCCACGACACCATTCGACCTATTTCACTTAGCCGCTTCCACAAATCACAGCCAAGCCTGCGTGTGCCCGTCACGAGGAGGCAGGTCCTGCTGGAGAGAGCCATGCGCGTCTATCACCTCTTCCACAACCCTTACTCTCGCCACTTGTCTTCTCAGGTCTGTTGGACTTGTACGTGTTCCAGGATTTGCTGGAAGACCTGAACAAGCTGTGGCTGACATTTGAGTCGTGACTAGTGTTGCTGTGCTGCAAAGTGTGTTGAGTCAGGCACAACGTATGCAGGCACCATCATTGGTGGAGATGGGCTGGTCAGACTACAGGCTGGAAGTTTCTACTGATCAGTAGTCCAGCTGCTACTGTCTGCATGCAGCCCTCATCTGTTGATAAGTTGAGACTTCAGTGGATAGAAGAAGGCCATGATGGAGGCCAAGACATTAGTGTTGCTCACAATGGGGGTGAGGTTGAGAGCAGCAATAAGCAACATGACCAGCTTCCAGGCAGCCAAAAGTACACAGATATTAACGACACCGCACTCGACCTACGGCCGTACATGAATCACGCTCCCCTTGCCGTCAGTTGCAGACCCAAATAAACTCAGATGTTGCACTAACTCTGACTTGAGCATGGGGTGACATGTTGACATGCGTCCTCCGTCAACAGCTGTATTCCAAGCTACGGCTGCACGACCAAGTGCCACGGAGAGCCCTGGTTGCGTCTTGTTTGGGAGTTGCTAAGGAGCAGGTCTTGCCTGCTCACATCACAGACTTCTTCTAACAGCAGCTTTGTTGGCAGGTGAGGAAGGAGTGCTCAGCACACAGAGCCTATGTCATCTTTAGGAACCTTGGATTACGGCATCTGCCTGTTGTCGACTCAGAGGGAAGGTGTGTATGATGCTTCAAGGCTACATGCAAAGACTGGCATGGCATCCTGGTTTGCAGCCCAGCTCTGGAAGTCACAACTGCATGCGCATGCTACTCACACTGAGACCGCGGCTCCAATGTCTGGTTGCTCCTGGCTTTGTATTATGACAGGGTTGTAGGTATCATTACAAGGAAGGACCTGGCTGTTGCAGCCAAGAAGGCACATGGCGCCCCGCAAATGGAGCCGGCCAGCATGGCCACTTTCGGGAGCAATATCCGGGACCTTGGCTACGGCAGCTTCAAGGATGTGCTTTTTTCGCTGCCATAGGTGCTCCATGCATCATGATCTTTGAGCCACCTGGTACGGGCCTTGGACACGGCCCAGTGATCCCCTTGGAGCAAGCCAGCCCTCCTGCTGCCTTGCATACAAAGCCCGTCCCAGGCGCACACCTGACCTTGCAGCAAGCAAGTCTGATGCTCGCCAAAGTAGACCAACTTGTGTCTGCTAGTACGCAACTCCTACTACACAGATGCCTTACCTGGCCCAAAATGCCAGTTCTATTATGGAGACTTGACAACCAATATGTACAACGATCACAACGGTGACCTCGGCAGTCGTGCAGGCATGCAGGTACTTGGACCGTCAGGTGTCTAGGTAGTTGGCAGCCATGAGCACCTCCAGGACAATCTCAGGGTCCATCTTGAACTCTGGCATGCTCTTCTGGCTGCGCAGTACACCCATTACGTCATCATGCACCACACATGAAGAAGCTGTGCAGATGCACGTGTCAACACAGTGAGCGACGTGGAAGCAAGAGCAAGCCTTGACAAGTCTGACACCCTCTGCATTGGTAGAGACACAGACGTCCTGCCCGACCGTACGGGCAGGATCCACAGCAAGGCCAGCCCAAGAAGAGCATACGCGGGTGACATTAGAGACATTATAGGAGAGAGTGCTCGGCATGGGACAGCCTCTGTCGGGAGCGCCTTGTTGGTGCTGGGCCTGCCAATGGCACTCACTTGGCTGGGTCGCTGTACCGCAGCTTGTAGTAAAAGTACTCGCAGACCTTCTCCAGGACGGGCGTGCTGATGTCGGGGAACCGAACCTCCCCGCTGCTCGTCTCCTGGAACCCGCCTGCGCAAGCCCGGCAGCCGGCAGCCGGCAGCGTTCAGGCCCGCGGCGGCCGCGAAGCGGCGGCCAGGGAGGAGCGAGAGAGGAGGGGAGGCCGAGGGGGCACCCGAGGAGCTGAGCATGTTGTGGAGCGTGTTGGAGACCATGGCGGCGCGGCGCGAGACCACGAACTCGAACCCCTCCGCGCTGATCAGCTTCACCCACTCCTCCTTCCCGCCGCCGCCGCCGTCGCCGCCGCGATCGCCGTCCTCCTCCGCGGCCATGGCGCTCCTCCTCCGCGGACACGGCGGCCGCGGCGGCTGCACTGCACGACCACCAACTAGACGTCTCCCGCTCGTGAGCTCCTGGAAGAATGGAGTGTGTATTGAGTGATGAAGGGGCCTGAGTGGCCAAGTACAATGGCAAGCACATCAACAGATGCACATCACCTGCTGCTAAGCTGACCCGCTCAGTGACCACGAGTCAGCACGTAGTGGTCGTTAATTGGCAGGTGAGGGAGCCAGGCGGGGAGTCGACGGCACAGGCGCCCGCGCCCTCGCCGCGCGCGCCGCCGAAGCCGCGCCGCCGCCGGCGCCGCTTGGCGCCGCCTGGCGCGGCGGTGCGAGGTCGGGAGTTGTGGGAGCTTGACCAGCTGTGTGCACCTACCTGGCTGGCTTTTGATTTCAGCAGCATCATTCGCCTTCTCTGACCAGCAGGCCGGTCGTTCGAGCGCCAATCTGGGTGGCAGTGAGCTGCGCTGCACGTCATAATGGGTCCAACCAGCGGCTGCCCACTAAGGAAAGCATTGACAGAGGTTCGAAGGGGCCAGCGGGGGGTAAGAAGAAAGTGCTCGCCCTGACCCTGAACTGGACAACTGAGCACCCAGTGGCCGCATGAGTCGCTGTGTGCTTCAGCGCTTTTTCCTGGCCCCATTGAGTGTCGCTCGTTCCCCCATCTGGGCTGGCCATTCACAGTTTGTTTCATCACCCACTCCTGGAAAGAGTACCTTGTCCTTCGTTAGCCGCTCCCAAACCTTCCTAACGCGCTGGCTCGGAAAACCCCCCCGGGCCATCCACGCGGCCGCCGCCGCCGCCGCCGCCGCCGATGGCGCCTTCGGCGGCGCAGTGGAGCTGGCGGCGGCCCGGCGGCGGCATAGGGCCTCGTCTTATGTAGCCTTCGTCTTTTGCACTAATTCTGCCTGAACAAATCATTGGCTTTGAATTGGCCTCTCTTTCATTTCATGCGCACCTTCTCTCCCTGGCTTTGGGCGCGCGCAGCACGCTGCCGCATGGCTAGAGCCTAGGAAACGCTGCAGAGTAAGCGAGAGCCGCATTCTGCAGTAATCTTGGAGGCGGCAGCAGGGGCAGGCCAGGCCACGTCGGGGCCCCGTCCCGTCTCGCCCCACCAGCAACACCGTCGTTCCGACACGAGGGGAGGCGCTCACCAGCCGCCCCGTTGCCTGGTCCCGATTCGAAACCGCCTGGCGCGCGCGCTCCTCCGCCTTCTTCCCGCCTCGCCTGCCCGCCCCCCCCGCCGCCGCGGCCGTCGCCGCCGCCGCCAGGGGCCTGCCGGCGGTGCTGTCCAAGCTCGCCGGCGCGCTGGCGATGCTCCGGTCCCAGATTGCGACCAACCGCAACCTCGCCACCCTGTCAGCCAAGCAAGGTATTTCGCGCCCGTCCCGTTCGCCACATTCTTCGGCCGTCAGCCTCTGCTTGTGGGTCAGTGGCTTGGCAAGTGCAGCAAGTGGCAGCCAGCAGCTTGGCAAAGGCATGCAGCACCTGGAGCATTTGCGGGCTCTAGCTGAGCACTCGGCTGGTCAGTTGGGGAGCTGACGGGACGAGCTCGGTTGCCGGTGCTCCTTCGTGCTGTCGCCGCCAGGCATCGCCGGCGGGCTCGCTGCCACGCTGTGCATCACGAAGCTACCGCATCCCTACGACGTCTTCTCCAAGGTGGGGCTTTGGATGCTCATCACCATCGACATTCTGTACGAGGCGAACATCGGCCTCTCCCTCTCCAAGGGCTTCAACCGCATCGTTGGGACATTCTCTGCAGGGTCGCTGGCCCTTGCCATTGATCAGGTTGGCCCCATGCTGGGCTGGTACTATGCGCCCTTTGTGGTAAGTGCTGTAGAGCCGGTGGTGGCACCTTGCAACAACGCTTCTTGTTGCATGCAAGCTGGTCGACCTGCTGGTTGATAAGCCTGCCGAAATTGCAGGAGCTGTTCTGCGGTCATGACCGGAGTCAGGCTGGTCACACTTGCTCGTCTTGTCGCTGCCGTTGACTCTGTCGCACGGAGCTGTACATCTCGACGTTGTCTATGTAATTATCCCATCGCTGACTTGTATCTTTGAATCGTCCAGGGTCTGTCTCAGTCAGGCATTTCTTTAGCATACCCTGCATGATCTGCCGTGCTCTGTGCGTCCAGGTGCTGTGCGTAGTTGTTGGCGGCGCAGGCTTCCGCTTCATCAAGGGCCTCCCTGGAATCAAGGAGCAGTGGGGCTACTCGCTCACCGTCGCAACTATCTGCTTCCACATCCTGATTGTCACAGGCTACCGAACATCTGAGCGCCTTGTCCTCCCGCTTCTCCGCTTCTCCATGATTGTCCTCGGTGCATGCCTGGCTGTTCTCATCAATCTGAGCATCCGCCCCACATTTGCGGGCGACTCGCTCCACAAGCTCGTCTCAAAGAACTTCGAGACAGCCGCTGTTGTCCTCCAGAGGTACACTCCCTTGTCCTCCCCTTGCACGATGATCACTTTGCTTGGCACAGCAAGCGTGGGGTCTGTGTTTCTTTTGCTTGTAGTCTGTGGTGGAGTTTCTTCCAACCAGGCACAGGGTTGTCCTACTGGGCGGTGGAGCTCTAGCTACCTGTGCCTGACAGTGACAAGCATGGCGAAACGCAGGTGTGTGGACGAGTATGTTGCTGGGCACGAGCTCGACCATGTGCCTGACATCAAGAGCGGGAGATTTGAGGATGACAAAATTCACCAGAGCTACAATGAAGTTCTGATGTCAGACTCTGAGGTTGACAAGCTGGTAAGACTCATTGCTCTTCTTTTTCTGCTGGAGTACGTCATTGAAGCATGGTGCAAAGTGGCCTGAGCAGACACCCTCAGATATTTGAGTATCATACTATTGCTATATAAACATGCAAGAAGCAATGTGTGGGATAACATGGCCTCGGAATAATGTTAATTTGTTGTGTTGATATGCACCTGGATCAGAACCGGTGGCATTCTTGCACTTACATTGGCCTATAACTCTGAGTATTGTCAATGGAAGAACTGCTATCTTGACCATTTCCTGATGCTGACATTAGGTAAGTATGCCTAATGGTTATTTATGCAGCTGGCAGCTGTGCGGTGGGAGCCCTGTCACGGCAAATTCTTCCCAGGGTACCCATGGCACCTTTATGATGACGTGCATGACAACCTGCGCTACGTTCTCTACGATGTCATTGCCCTCGATGGCTGCCTGAGGGCAGAGATACAGGCTCCTAAATTTCTGAGAGATCTCTTTGCGCAGGTTGTTTACTATCCCGTCAAGCGTGACCGCTCACTCGAGCAAGCTGGTCTGGTTGTGTGTAATGCAGAAGATGTTGAAGGACCTGAAGTGTTGCGTGCATGGGGTACTTTGAGATGCTGAGGTTCTCGGGCTACCTGTGTTGTCCTTGTCCTTATGCCTTTTTCTGGTTGCAGGATATGATGACAATCAGCAACGAGTGCGCCAAGGTGCTGCGAATCCTTGGGGACAGCATTTGCAAGATGCAGCAGTTTGTGGCGAGAGACAGCGTGCAACGGATGGAGGAGGCATCTCTCTTGTTGCAGCACAAGGTGTACATTCATACGCACCGCCTCTTGGGCAAGGGGGCGCAGAAATCGCCCCGCTACTCGCTGTATGCGTCGCTGTCGAACATTCCTGATGGCCGACTGAGGCAAGTGGAGGACACGGACTGCAGTGACAGCAGCGGCGCAGCGGCTAACGGCGAGGTGGCACAGCTGAGCAGCAGCGTGAAGAGCGAGGAGGATGTGTGGCCGGTAGATGCGGAGCACTGCATGGATCCAAGGAGGGGGGAGCTGCGGACAGCTGAGCAGGTTGCAGAGAGCACCAGTGTTGTGCGCTGCAGCGAAGATGCTCGGGATGGTGAATGTTGGCCGGACGTGGATGGCAAGCGGGTACCGTCAGAGCCGCAACGAGATTCCATGGCTGCTGTAGTAAGGGCAGGGGGAGAGGATGAGCCGGGTGTACGAACAGATGTCCAGAGTCCACCTAGTGAGGCGCCATTGCCTGAGGCACGGCGCAAGTCATCGCTGAAGAAGCCTGGTCAGCTGCAGGCTGGCCCCAGGAAGCACGTGACCACCCCAACAGAGGGGCCAAAAAGTATGGCAGAGGTTTGGGACTCTTTGGCGCAGCGCACGGCTTCAAAGTCGAGCATGTCTGCGCCTCCAACATCAGCCAGCGCTGCTGGTGTACCTAAGTATGTCGGCAACATCATGGGCACGCTGGTGGAGGGTCCAGAGTCGCCGGGCTCCCTGGAGGGGCCCCTGCACTGCACCACGGGTGTGGAGGATGATATGGCAAAAGGCGCAAGTAGTGGCCAGCTCAGCCGGCTTGGCGACGTCAGCTGCAGTGCACAATCGCAGGACGAGCTTAGAAGGGAAGCAAGCAGTAGAGCCTTGCAGCGGGAGGAGAGTGGGAGGACGCTGTCGGAAGTTGCAGAGGATGTTGTAGTTGACGTGAGCTCTGGCACGAAGCCTGAAGCAGTGTGGGAGTGGGATGCGTATCTTGCTTCACATCCAAAGCCATACCGCACAATGCAACCGACCCAATGGCAGGCCAGCTTCTTGCAGGTATGGTGCAGCCAGTCACCCCTTTAAGTTTGGTACTTGCTGACTGTTGGCTCATGCAACGTACCTCAGACTTTATAAGCTAAATTTTTCTGAAATCTGAGGGAGAACTTGCCAATGGTAGCAGTTCACTTGGTTGTTGCCTCCTTCTCATGCCGGCAGTGCCTGCAACTTGGGAATATGTAAATGACTTGTGTGCCTGTTGGCTGCAACAAATAGAGGCGCAATAGCTTGGGAAGAAATTGGGAGGGCAGCATCGAGCGCATCTCGGCACTCTCGCTTGTAAAGTTTGCGTCCCTGCTTATTGAGCTTGTGGCGAAGATGAAATTTGTGGTGGCCTGCGTTGAAGATCTCAGCTGGCATGCCAACTTCTCAGTCAAGGCCGCGACAACAGTAGAAGTATGACCGGACCCTTAGTCTCGGGCTGCATGTGTCTAGAGGGCAAATGTAGTGCACGATCTAAACACATACATTACTGAACCTGCTGCGGACCTCCCGCTCCAGGTACACGCAGTGGACAACCCACACTCTTTTCAGACATTGTCCATTGTAATTTACTTCCATCTTGAAAGCCTGAACACATCAGTACAGCATTATTGACGGTTTGGGCAGCAGTCCTTAGTAACTTCGTGCAGTCGCTCTTGAGGTCACCACGTTCTACCACATCCATGAATAATGAGATTGCTGAATGCCTCGTGAGGCGGCTGGCCGGGCAAAGGTTCTGTGAGAGAGAGCACAACGCACCGAGATGTGGCAGGCTGTATCTTGCAGATTCTGTGCTCGAGTTGGCCAAAGCAAAACCGCTGCGTAATGGGCAGTAGCTTCTTATCACCTTGCAGTGAATGGCGGAGTGGGTGGTATCGAGCATGCCCTTAACAACTGATGCGCTACACCTGGCATTATTGGTACTCAAGCTCAGAATGTCGCAACTCTGGCTGCCTACCCCTCAAGCCCCACGTATCACCATGCCTCAATCCCCACGTATCATCTTGGCCCATTCCTGTCCACCTACATCTTGCTGGCTCCTTACAGCCACCCTCTGTGCTGGGAGCCCACTTTCACACGGGGAGAGGCTACTCGTACAACTCCCCAAACCACAGGAAGCCTGCCCTGACTCGACTGAGCCTGACGAAGCGGTCACACTCTAACCCCGTAGAACTGAAACATAATCATGTTACTCCAGCGGTCCATCTCACTCCAGCGGTCCATGGCCCACGCCTTGCATCTGCGTGCTGGCCGTGCCCTAGCTGCAGCCTCTGGCTTTCGTCAAGGGAAATGCCTTCCGGCGGCTAGTCTATCTGATATGCGGCTCCTCACTTAAGTAGAAGTTACAAAGTGATTTGACTACAAATAAATTAAACGAAGGGGAAAGGAGAGAAGGGGCATCTCCCAATGTTATGTAGGTCTTAAGATGTGCTTGCCTTTGTCCTTGGCCATTTGGCCTTCGTTTATTTCAAATACACGAAATTCCCTTCAATGGGGGCAAGGGCTGTGAAAAGCCAGCCTGAAAAAGAATTGACAAAGGTTCGGAAGGGGCCAAATGATGGAGGGGCCTTAAAAGAGAGAGAAGTGCGCGCCCATAGAGAAGAGGGGCTGGCGAAGCCAGCCCAAAAAAGAATGGACAATGTCCAAAGCCAAAGAAAGAGGAGCGCTGGGCAAGCTGGTTCTCGGCCACTTCGGCGCCCCCTTCAGTCCTTGTCAATTCTTTCGAGCTGGCTGTTCACAGCCGTTGCACCCTGAAAAGGATGCGGCTACTGATGTTTAAATGAGCGGCTGTAAAAGGCCAGCCAGATGCATACAGGGTGTTCATGACGGAGCCCCCTTTGGGAGAGCCACTTTCCCATACCCTTAAGCCTTGGGCCCCCGTCAGCGGCACGGTTTGGCGGAAGATGCGGCGCAATGGGGAGGGGAGGGGGACGGGCCCCGCTGACGCGCGGTCCTCAGCGGGGCCCGGCGGAGTCTTGGCCCGCACGCAAGCCCCCCGGCGCACCTCGGCCCGGGTCGGCACGGGTCATGCTCGCGGCCTCCCCCCCGGCAGAGGCCCGCAGAGGACCCCTGTCCTCTGCGGCAGCGGGCCGCGGGGCTCGCGGCGAGCCTCGCCGGCGGGGGCCCGCCCGAGCCGGCCGCTCACTCCGGTGCTGCAGAGGATCCTGGCGGGCGTGCCCCCGCGCGGAGCTTCGCCGCCGCTCGCGGCGGCGGGCGGCGCGCCCCGCCGGCGAGCCTTCTGCTGCTCGCGGCGCATTGCCTCTTCCCCGGCGCCTTCACATCTCTGCTCTGCAGCAACGGAGAGCTGTCCGTTGCATTGCGGCGCTTACGGCGGCCGGCCCTGTGGCCGCGGCGCAGGCGCGGGCCACATTGGCCGCCTGCTCGCTCCTGCTTCCGTTGAGCCGTGGAGGGACGTACTCCTGGCTGACCGCTGGCAGCACCTCGCCCCGGCGGCCGGGCGCTGTGATTGAGGGGCGTGCGTGTACTGCATTGGCCTGCTCCCGCTGCCTCCGACAAGCCTTTGGAGTCGCATCGTCCAGGCTTACATTGCCAGAATCTGCAGGAGCTTCATCCTGGTGACTATTTGCGCACCTCTTGCTCACTCTCATGCCATGAATTCATGAAGTGCATAAAGAGAGGAGATGCAATGATGCCTTGGGGTCGGGCACGGTCAAATCTGCTATGAATGTGGAGACTGCTGCACAGGATCACAGCTAATTCTTTGGACATTGTTAACACGCAGTGTGTGGAGAGGGAAAGGGGAAGGGGGGAGGGGGCACGGCTCCGCCATTGCAACGTATAGTTCCTCATCTGCGCGGGCCTGACGTCACCGACCCCCTCCTCGTACTACGTGACTTTTCACACGCCGGTTCTCGCGAGGACTATCATAGTCACTTCAGCAGCACTTTATTTTGTGCCATATCTGGGCTTCGCCAACACCTGAGCTTCCACATCATGGCTCGCTTCCCAGTCCAGCGCCAGTTGCCACCCGGGTTTCGCTTCAGTCCTACGGATGAGGAGCTCATTGCCTACTATCTCAAGAGGAAGATCAGCCACAAACACATTGACATGAATGTAATCAATGAGGTCGACCTGTACAAATGCGAACCATGGGATCTGCCAGGTGAAACATCTCATGCATCACAATTATGCTTTTGCAATTGAGGTGTATTGACTAGCATATGAATCATCATGCAGGTGCTTTGGCTTTGTGCTGTGACATACAAGCTGCGCATTAATGCAGTCTGTTTTCGAAGTATTGCCTCAGAGTGACCTGCGAGAAAAATCAGTCTTCTGACAGGAAGTGCGAAGTTACAGAAGGATTCTCGTATGTCTAGGATGCTGTAGACTAGTAAGCCAACACACAGAGACATGACCAGAGCCGGACTTATAATCTGGGGCTGATGTTTGTGTGTTGTTCAGGCAAGTCCTGTTTGGAAGGCCATGACTGGTACTTCTTCAGCCCACGTGACCGCAAGTATCCCAATGGTGCAAGGACTAACCGTGCAACAGAGGCGGGATATTGGAAGGCCACAGGCAAGGATCGCCAAGTGTTGTCAAGCAAGAAGCTTATTGGGATGAAGAAAACGCTTGTGTTTTACCTTGGCCGCGCTCCTAGTGGAGAACGCACTGACTGGGTGATGCACGAGTATCGACTGGAAAGCGATGATGTCAAAGCGCCAGCCGCTCAAGTAAGACACTGCCAATGAATTGTCCTAGATTGCCCGTGTTTGTTCCACGATCCTCCTTGCTTTTTAATACTTTTTATTTTGTTTTGTACCTGGATGCCAAATTCCTCACATCAACCATGCTACTTTGCTCTTCTGCAGGATGCATTCGTCCTTTGCCGCGTTTTCAAAAAGAATGGCAATGGGAAGGATGTTGGAGGCCCAAGTCTGCAAGCGGAGAACATCTACAGCAATCTGCCAGACCTTGAAGTGGAGTCTCCGGACAGCCCAATGCAGCAGGTCTGGGGTGCATTTTCTGATGGCATTGTGGAAGCCAAGGCCGAGTCCCACACCAGCCAGGAAGTGGAGCACCTGGAACAGCGAAGTCTCCAGAGGGACCTGAAGCTCACAGCCATGACATTCGAGCCTTCTCCCTGCGCAAGCACCGATGCAGGTCTTGCCTTCTGTCACAGTGGGGAGTTGGCGGGCCTCGCTCGAGCAGCCGATTCAGCCTTCAGTGAGGGCGCCGAAGTGTCCAGCCGAGATTTGGAGGTCAGTTGATGGACATTTGGCCTTTTGATCTCTGTGTGATGTAGTCAAATTGTGCTGTAGCTATGCTTGCTTGTATGCCTGGACGCCAGACATGCCTTCAAAGTTCCTATTGCCCCTCAACTTGTAGGCATACCTGTGCGCATGCCTGCTTAACAGGAATGTAATCAACTATTCCTGGTCGTATGCCGCTCTGCCGTTTGCACAGGATGTTGACAGCATGCTCCAGAGCGCCCCTGCACTTGAGGAGCTGGTGGACTTCCCTGTCATTCCTGGCGAGCTTCCCTTTGATGAGTCAATATTCTCCATGGGCCTGCTCCAGGCAGTGGGAGGTGCTCCTGTTGCAGATGAAAGCTTGGAGGTAGCTGCACCTTCTCAAGCTTGCGCCACACTGTCCTGCATTTGCTGGAGTCTGACCTGATGATGACCTTGTAGGATGTCTTGACTGGCTGACTATCCGTAGAACGCCATTGTTGAACAAGCAGTCAGGCCTTTGGTGCCCAGGTGGACCACTTCCTTGATGTGGACGAAGGCAGTGCCTTCCAAGTCCGCAGCGATGTCACTCCTGCGGATCTATGGGCCGACTTCGAAGCACTGGCGAATAGTTTCAACGGGACCAGGCAACAACACCTGCCAGCCGCGCCTGTCATGCAAGCTGCAAATGCGGCTTCAGCTACAAATCTTGCGCGTGCTGGCCAAGCTGCAACTTCATCACATGCCATGCGCGCCACACGTAACGTGCCAGCTGGGTTGGCAGCTCCCTTGCCCCTTGTGGCTGGCGCGCCTGCTCCACTAGCAGCGCTAGCTATGCCAGCACTGGTTGCTCTGCCCCTACCGCCAGGGGCGCGCAGAGCGCCCGTCAGTGGCCCAGTGCTAATGAGTGCTCCAAGAGTACCAACAAGAGCTCCTACTGAGCCTGGAGCAAGAGCCCATCTCCTGGACAATCACCAGCAGGCGACCACTTCGCATGAGTCTGGAGGGCCTCGACCAGTCAATCTCCGGACTCGGACAGATGATGCCGAAAGTGTACATAATGCCAGCACAGCAGCAAGACACTTTAGACTAGGACCCCATCATCACGCCTATGCTTTGGCAGTACCAAAGGTGGAGTTTGAAGAAGACAGTTTGCAAAGAAGGGAGGTGACTACTGTGGCAATGGGAGTGAAGCAAGAGGTGAGGATGGAGGCCCCCTTTACAAGTATAGGTGTACAAGCATGCAAGCAATACCTGCGTTCTTCATGTGCTGTGTTCCCGTGCTCACCTTGTAGGTCTTATGCTTGTGATACTCTTCAGTAGTACAAGCACTGAGCACTCTGATGGCTCTTATTGCGCGTAGGTCGAAGGTGCCACCCATTCGATGACCACAGAAACAGAGGACATTCAACTGCAGCAAGCTCTTCTGGCGGATGCCAAAGGAAGTGCAGAGGCGAATCTTCTTTCACGAGATGATACCTCTTATGTTGTCCAGCCCTCTTCTAGCCTCGATAGTGAAGGTGAGCAACTCTATTTTCCTGATGCAGAAGAGGTCTTGATGTTGATCAACTTGCTGTTCCTGTCACCTGCTACCCAGCCCACACATCACGCTAATTACGTTGTGATTGCAGGGAGAGTGACTTTGTAGTCATTGTTATTTTTCTAGGCTGTGTTATACTGACACGGCTCTTAGCTTTTCACAATATATGGCCCAGGTGGACTGGGGGCTTCTGGATCGGCGCCGGCTACTTCTCTGAGTCCAGCAGACGAATCCCCTTACCTGGAACAAAGGGCACCGGGAGCTAGTCCTCTCAACCCCACAGACCGACCAGCGTCTCAAGCAGACCAAGAACAAGTTCCTCCTTATGCGTCGATTCCTCAAGGTATGGGGCAGAGTGCAGCCACAAAGAACGGGACTAGCGCATATACTGGCTCATCTTCTGCAAGGACTCACCCGCCAGCAGCATTGTGCCAACGCCGACTCCAGGCTTCACCGACATCTGCCTTGCCCTCTCAACAACCCTCTGTGTCTTCATCAGCAGCAGGTCAAGTGGTCACATCTTCATCAAGCATACTACGTCAGCAGCCCCTACTTGTGGGGTTGATGCGGGTGCTGGCTAGCATTCCAACCCTTCCGGCGAGCGCTGCCGAGCTTCCTCATGCGAGTTCCTTGCGAAGCTCCACATCGGCGCCAGCAGGATTGTCATTTTGCGGCTCGCCAATGTCACTGGAGAAGGGTGACATGCCGAGGGTTTCTCCCACCGCTGCCACTCACGTTCCTTCTACCACCTGCCTTCCGTCACCGACAGCCCAATTGGTGGCCAGTACAATGCAGATCGTAGCTGACATTGACAGGTCTAGCCATGATAGCCAATCTCTACGCAAGCGAAAGGTAGTGGGAATTACAAGCCATCTTGCAATGAACAATGCATTGACTTATTCTTCGACCACGTCGCCATCTCACAGCTGCAATACAGCTCGGAGATGGTGCCTGGGTTTCTGTGTCGTGACGTTGCTGTTGCTGGGGACTAAATATGTCCTCTCTAGGTGTGTCTTAGGGTAAGAGTGCGTCAAAGACGACGTCGAGTGCCACAGTCATGACCCGATGCTTCGGGAGATACACTGATCTGCATACTTGAAAGTGAGGCTTGTTGAGCAGGCTTGCCTGCTTATTCTCTAATTGCTGACTAGTAGAGACAGCCTTTGACTTCTGCTGCATTTGTTGCAGATAAGCACCAAAAGCAGGGGCAGGGTATGTGGCGGCAATAGAAGTCTGTATAGACTTGGCAAGGATTGTGGCAGATGTCGAGAAATGCCTGGAGTGTGTAAGATAAACTGGTACACTCACAACTTGGCACAGTGCATGGCATCCAAGGGGGCATCATAACAGCTATACTGCGCCATGTACACAGCCCTTTTATCTCTATCCAAGTAAATACCGAGGGCTTGTATATTCTTAAGATGAAGTCAGTAGTGGCGCGAGACAACCTCAGCAGTCCTTCCGGTGAAGATTGACTTCATCTTGATGAATCGTGATGGATCGAAATTTGTGCATTGGCGCTTAACCAATGTGGACAGTTGAGTGCTTTCAATTCTCCTGTGACACTGCCTGTGTAGCACAGTGCTGAGCTCATGCGTCTAATGCGTTTTCACACAGATCAAGGTTGCTGTACTCCACTGGATGACAATGAAAAGCAAATCAGATTGTGGCGGTAAATCTCAGACCTCTTTCCTTTGTACGCTCGAGACAAAGTTGCGTGATGCAAACGAGACCTATACTATCTGGTCGGATGGCATGAGAAGTGAAGGAGAATGGTCATACTTGGGCAACAGAGGCTTCCGAGGATGATATTCATCACAACACACGCCGGCGTTATCATGAAGGCAGAAGCTCAATCATTCTTCGGTGTTCGAGTGTCAGGCTGGCCAGAGGCCAGAGGTTACAGGGCATGTGGCACTTCAGCAGGCCCTCCAATGATTCCACTTAGCCATGCTTAAGTCGTTTTGGCTGCAGGGCTGGCATCTCACAAGGTGGTGTCTTTCAGCTTGATGTACTTTTTCATTTGGGGGAGTGAACATGTTTACAAAAATTACAAAATTTATAAAATTTACAAACAATGGGAAGCACTGTAAGGTGTGGAAATGTTTATGGCATGAGAGAGCTGCTACATGCTGCAGAGTACTCTTCACAAGCCATTGGCCCGGGCTTAGAACATGGATTGGACTGCTAGTTAGAGCACTTGGGTGGGAGGAGGGAGAAAGTAGCGGAAACTTAAGGGAAGCTCTGCAATGCCCAGAAGGAAGGAAAAGCTTGCGGGGCGCATGAAATGAAAAGGGAGGCTAACTCAAGCCAATACACAGTTCAAGCAGAGGCGAATGCAAACTAAACAAGGCTACATGACACAGAGACATAAACTAAGGTGCCTAAGGTGACATTAGTACCCACGGGAGAGCACAAACAAATCGGACAAGCTAACTTGGGGAGCTGGAGCGCCGCCACGAAAGCTGGAGGCCTGACTTAGAGCGCGCCCTGCACGTTGATGAAGAGCCAATGCTTGCGAGCGCAGCAAACAAAGCGAGAGCCGCATTCTATAATATGCAATTAAGGCCTGTGGAATGCTGGAGTGGCCCAAGCTGCCCCCCCCGGCTTTTACGACGCGCATCAACCAGCCGGGCCAGATGCTGGATCAGGGAGGAAGAGTTGTTAGAGTGTGCATGGTTGGCACATTGGTCGGCATGGGTCACAGAAATTGTACTACAGTTGGGTCCGGCAAACCGGTCAGTGCAGTCCTCTGTGCGCAGGTGGGTCATGGTGGGCTGTCTGAGCCTCCCAAGGGTCCCTGCACAGTCGCAAGCAGTCAGCTCGCATGGCGCCCAGCCGACTGCTATGGGTTACTGAGCGGGCATATCAGTGGTATCTATATGCTCTTATGCTCCGGCTCCTTTTGGACCTTGTAAATTTCTTTTGTGGGCTAACTTTTCACAGCCCCCGCATCCTTTAAGAAAGATCTGCTTTTACAACTATTACAACTCTTCAGCAACTTTTACGAACTTTGTTCATTATTTTTTCCCGGATGGCCTCTCTCACAGCCACCGCCCTCTCCTGGAAGCGTCGTTCTCTCTTTTTACAACGGCTGGTGCCCGCGAGACGACGAGGTCCATCGTAGTGGGCAGTGGCTGGCGGAGGAGGCCCCCGTTTAGTGGCACAAGGGCAATGGAAGCTGGGGGCAGGCTCGAACCACTGACGGCGAACTGTGGGCCACAACATTCAAATCAAGATAGATTGGCGCGCTGTGCGCATGAGATGAAAGGGAGGCCATACAAGCAAGTACTCGTAAGAATAACAAGGCAGGCTCAAACAGGGACTACGGCAAGAGAACGAGAAACACAACTGGGGGACGCTAGTACCCACAATTGAGCACGTACTACTTGCCGCGCTTATCTGTGGCGCCGGAGCACCACCCCACTAGCCAGTGGCCTGGCTTAGTGCGCGCTCAGCACACTGATGCATGGCTAGAGCCTGGAACGCTGCAGATTAAGCGAAAGCCGGATACCGAGAAGCAAGCTCGTTACAGCCCTCGCCCCCTTTGGAAGAGCCACGTCCTTCCGAGGGGGCGGCAGGCTGTGAAGAAGAAGGCGGCGCTGAAGGAAGAAGAAGCTGCAAGGCCAGCCCAAAAACGAAGGACCGAAGGGGCCAGCTAACGATTGGCTGCTCGATACCGAGACTGGGACGCTGTCGCCGTCCACTTGGTGGTCTGAAGGCAGCCCACGTGTCGACTCGGCCAGTACTGCTCTACTGCTTGACTTCCTTTTGGAAGTCCTTAGCACTCCGGCTCCTTCAGACCTTGTCCATTCTTTTGGGCTGGCCTCTCCCAGCCACCAGTTAATCTGGCCGCGCTTGCTTTCAAAGGAATGGACAAGGGCTGTGAAACGCCAGCCCGAAAAAGAATAGACAAAGGTTGACAAGAATTGACAAGTCTTAGGACCTCTCACAGCCATCAAATTGTTCAGCAAAAGCTGCTCCTCTCTGACACTTCGGCTGCTGACTCGGGTTCAATCAGACTGTAGCCACTTGCACAGCTGTGATTTTAGCAACCTTACCGGCCCTTGTCCTTCTATGGGCGCGCACTTCTCTTTTTACCCTTGTCCATAACTCCTAGGCTGGCTTTTCTCAGCCCTTGCCCCCTTCAGGAGAGAAGAAGAAGTGGCTCTCCCAATGGGGGCAAGGGCTGTGAGAAGCCAGCCCGAAAATTGACAAGGTTGATTGATAAAGAATTGACAAGGTTCGAAGGGGCCAAACTACGAGCTAAGCAGCGACTGCGGGGCCTGAAGAAGAAGTGGCTCTCCCAATGGGGGCAAGGGCTGAAGAGGCTACGGCAGAACGGGGGAGGACGGACAACTCAGTAGTTACGAGTGAGGAGCCTCACATCCGACAGACTAGCTGCCGGAAAACTATCCCCCTGACGAAAGCCGGAGGAGGGCCACTTCTTCAAGGGCGCGCCATTCTCACTTCTTTCTCAGCCGTTAACCCCTCAGGCCCTCCAACACACAACTTCATTTCCCGTCAAAGAGCCCCCCTGCTACACACTGCCAGTGACTGTCACATGGTGTTCTTCTTTCATCACTGCGCCCACACTCCCACTCGACTCCCTGCGGTGCCTCCATGGCGCTCACGGCCGCCGCGGCGTCCGCGGCGCCCGCCGCCGCGNTGGCCAGGGCGTCGTCGGCCGAGCGCGCTGAGGAGGCGGCGGTCGCGGAGCCTCCGGCGGCGGCGGCGTCGGCGGTGGCGGCGGCGTCCTTCACGCAGGCAAGCTCCTACCTGGCACTCACAGCAGTCGGAGCCACTCAGCAAAGGCAGCTGAGACGCCGTCTCTGCAGGCATCGGCGTAGTTGTTGTCAACAGCCCGTGGTGTGGCTGGAGTCTCAACTACATATTTAGCCTTCGCATCTAAGACTGGGGCTGTAATCAGCTGGAGCTGACTCTGGGCTGCAATTCTTGCAGCGTATCATGGAGAGCCTGCCCAACGAGGAGGGCGCCCGTGGCGCCGGGAGCAGCACCACGTTCCAGGGGCTTCAAGCTGCAGACGCCAGCTGGCTGAAGCTCCGCACCATGAAGACAGGTCGGCGTGCGTCCACCTGTAGGAAGGCGCCGTGTCTAGCAATCTGACGCTTCTGGTATTGCTGGAAGACGTGAAGAGATTCTACCGCAACTGGGAAAAAATGTTGAGCCTGTTTGCTAAGACTAATATGACCAGATTACAGAGCTCGTTGATCGGAGGAGGCAAGCTGCATTTGAGTTAGTGACTTGCCAATAAACATCACACAAAATGTAACAGATTAGAGAGATTGGTCACAAGCTCACTACAGGTAAATTTTGTTAGGCAGGGACGCAGGTCCAGCACCACAGGTCGTGACCCGGCTGCCTGGGAGCTGGAAAGACGTGCCCAGTCTCCTAAAGGGTACAACGACGGTGTTCGATGTTGTGGTGTGCGGCGGCACGCTTGGCGTATTTGCTGCAGTAGCCTTAGCAATGAAGGGCCACAAGGTGGCTATTGTCGAGAGGGGCAAGCTTCAAGGGGTAAGGACAAGTACAACTGACCTGTATGGATACGTTGTGCCATTCTGCCATTCATGTTCATGCATGTATACCCGAGGGCGAAGACCATCCAGCCATATACAAGTTTCTTGACAAGAACATCTTGAGTAGCCTTCTAAGACTATCCTTCACAAGATCTTGCATCTTGACTCTTCAAACAGCTCATTTTTCACGTCCTTGCTCAAGCAACTTGCCTTGTTCACTATTGGGTAGAGTGATAATTTGAGTTGAGCTGCTGTCGAAGTCATTCTGAGGTTCTGATTCTCAAGCTGCCAGGGAATAACAAGAATGCTGTGGAAGCAATCTTTTAGCATACCGAATCCAATCTACTGTATCCCTACCTGTTTGACAGCGAATGCAGGACTGGAATATCTCTAGAAAGGAGCTACAAGAGCTTGCTGACATCGGAGTTCTAACTGCTGCAGAAATTCAGGCTGCGATCTCAATTGAATTCAATCCTGTAAGCTCACGTCCCACCGTGCTTGATGTGGGATACTATGTGACTAAGCTGGGCATCGACAAGGTTTTGATTAGTATCGAGAGCTGTCAAGCGTCAAACTGTAGACGTAAGAGACGCATTGAAAGTCTGAAAAACTGAAGTTGACTTGCTCCGTCATATAGAAGGAAGTATCAGCAGGCTTGCTTATGCATGACTGTTGCGTCCTGTACGAAAAAATTATCTGAGTTGGGGCCATCCTTGCATGCCTCTTTTGCTTGTATGTCCAGAGCCGATGTGGTTTTCATGAAGGTGGAGAAATTTGGGTGAAGGACATCCTCAACCTTGGCGTCTCGTGAGCATCGCTACTTATGGCAAGCTTATGTTGCTTCGCATTAGCGGCCCCAACTTTGGCTGCACAGGCTTCTAGTTTAGTACCTGTTAGCACACTAGTGTAAGCTCTCCGTATCAGTATGTCTGATGTCCAAATTGCTATGCAGACCTGCCAAGGTCGTGGAGAGTGCCAAGCAGCGGTTTCTTGCAGCAGGCGGTGTTCTATATGAACTCACCAGTCTCGAGAGCATCACAGTTCAGGATGATGGTGCTGTAAGGAATCCACAAGAATCTTGCTGTTTGCGAGTATACTCTTCCATGTTGCTGGCTGCTGAACCTACAGCAGATAGACATGCACAGACAGATATTAAAGACGGATTGATGTGGTATGTTTCATGGCTGTAAGGGAGCTGCTTGTGCTTCAAGAGCATGAAACTCTTTTGTCAACAAAGGGTACTCAACTTAGTGATAAGGTAATTTGCATTTGCCATGCTTCCAGATTGTGTCAATTGAAGGCAGGCCACCACTGGTCGCAAGGCTCGTAATTGATGCCATGGGCAATTTTTCACCGATTGTACGCCAGGTATATATACTGGGATCGTGATAGACTTTATTCTGATGTCATTATTATGATGTTATGACTGTTGAAAGTAGGCAGTAATTCTGCCGGCTTCCAGGCACTGCTATAGAGCTCCAGCTTGGCAGAGAGAGGTGAAAACAAATCTGCTTGTGTGACTACAGAGCCTATTAAAAGAGAATTACTCATGAATGAGGGAAACTTGACATGCGCGCTGAGCATCTGCTAAGTCATCCTGCATGCTTGTCAGAGCAGGTGAGGTGGGGTCGTAAACCAGACGGCGTCTGCTTAGTGGTTGGTGCTTGTGCAAGAGGCTTTGAAGACAATTCAGCAAGTGACATCATTTACACTGCCACGCCCATGAGGAGGGTGAATGGGGAGCTTGCCCAATATTTTTGGGAGGTACTGAACACTTGCTCCATTGCACATGTAGCTGAGTATGGCAGGGTGGTCAATCAAGGATTGGCAGCTATTGGGGTAGTCCTTCTATTTCACAACAGATTGACGAAGCTCAGGAAGCTCTTCACATGACCTGTTCTTGTCAGAAACTTGGATATCTCCAAATTACCAGCTCTGCTGCTAATGACATGGACATCAGAAATTCTCCACTATGCCCCTCTTTGGTGCTGAGCGTCCAAAATCACTGAGCGCTCAGGCTTTTCCAGCTGGATCAGGTCCAACAGACCGAACCACGTACCTCTTCACGTATACAGACGCCCATCCTAAAAGGCCTTCTCTACAGCAGCTCCTTGAGGAGTACTGGCTTCTTATGCCCCAATATCAGGTGCTCAGTTGGTGACTTGAATGTCTGAGCATGTCCCAGTAGCCGTGTCCTATCTTCCAGGTGTATGCTGAGCTGATGTCTGATATGTCAAGTGTATGTCTGGAAAGCCCAGGTCAATGGCATGTGCTTGCAGAACATCATAACTCAGATTGACAACTGTGTCCCTTCGTCTTCTAGGGTGTCGATTTGGAGCAACTGCAGTTTCTCCGAGTCCTGTTTGGTTTCTTCCCGACTTACCGAGATAGGTGGGTTACACATGGCCTGCTTATCAGTGCAATACCTCATTCTGTCGAATGAATAGGCAGTGTATGTGCGGAAATGAGAAGTGAAAGACAGCCCTACTTTACTGGTCTTTGAGTTGGAAGTCGAGCAAGATCTTCTGCAGCGAATGTAATGTTATTATGATATGAAGGAAGATAGTAGTGGTTACAGCATTCTCCTGAACAAGTTTGTTTTGCTTGTGACAGCCCTTTGCCAGCCCCGTTTGATAGGGTCATGCAGGTGAGTCTGCGCTAACTAGCTGGCACTTGAAGTGTTGCTGTCACATGGGATCCTGATGCGGCCTGTACTGTGCTTTGTATCCTGAGTTAGTGTGTAGCGCTGGGAATGTATAGTCAACATAAGCTCCTCCACATCTCGCTTGACCTGGACCAAGTTCAGGGGTCCTTCGAGGTTGTCTTGCTAGAGATTCTTGCTTCTATGCAGGTAGGAGATGCTAGTGGGATCCAGTCTCCTCTCTCATTTGGGGGTTTTGGGAGCATCACTCGCCATCTCCACCGTATTACTACTGGTTAGCACCTATTGGAAGCTTACACATGCTGTGTGTTTGTGGGAGCAGATCATGTGTGCTGCAAGCGCGCTGTACAGATCCACATTCCCCTAGTAAAATCATGGAAGGTCTTGTTTGATATTAATAGGTATCAGTGAGGCGCTAGAAGCTGATACTCTGACAAAGGGCAAGTTGGCCTTAATCAACGCATATCAGGTATTGACAGCACACTAAGACCATCAGGCCAATATTGGACCAATTGAACTAAACAGATCACTCCAGATTGTATCACTTTTGATATGTGCAAGTCAGCATGCAAGCCAAGGCTGCTAAGTGCTGTCAAGTCTCGCTTTGTGCCAGCCTAACTTGAGGGGTGCCTGGCTTTTACAACGAGCTATGTCTGCAAGAATTGGATCAAGTGTTTCACCTGATTTCATTAATCGCCTCCTTTCCACAAACTTCAAGGCCATGCAGGTATATCATGCTGTGCAATCAGTCAGATCTCATGATGACGAGTAGTTAGATTAGATTGGACCAGCAATCTCAAGCATGTGTAATAACAGCAGATGAGGCTGTTTCGAGGCTAAAGGAGGGCTATCAACTGTTTTTGGCAGATGTTGGGAGACTCTGTGCTCCGCCCGTTTCTTCAGGATGTGACTAAATTTGGTCCACTTGCTCTGACAATGGCTACAATGACAGTCACCAAGCCCACCCTCCTTCCAACAATATTCTCTCAAGCAAGCTTCCACTTTCCTTTGGCAATTAAATTACTTGCAATGCTGCCGCTGCTTGCACATGCACAATGTGCGTTTGCTAGCTTGCTCCAATTTTGCATGATGCATTGCTCCAGCCAGAGGAAGCTTGACCGCTGTTTCCAGGTCATACATTGAATTTATGCCATGCTTTGAGCAGGTGGGGTTGGTCGCCCTTATCGACTGGCTTGTGCATTTTGTTGCTCTGGCCTTCTACACGCTCCTATCCATACTTGTCACTCCTCTGCTCAGGTACTGATCTAGTACAACTCGTCCTGCTCGAAAGGTCATCACTTACGGCTCACATGCTCAGTGCGGCTTATATTTACTTGCGGACAAGTGCAGGCCTTTAGTGGAGAGGAGTCCACCAAGTCTACGATATACTGGAAGGCGGATATTGGAAGGATGGCAGTATGGAGCAGGCTTAGATTATAAAAGATGAGGGTAATTGTGCAACCTCTCTGCACCACATAGGGCACAACTGGTCGCACCATATGGTGCTTCGATGATAGAATGTGTAAGGCCATTAATGAGAGGAACAGGTGCCAGAAGGCAAGGAAGAACCTCAGCAAAACTGTAGCAGCAGCTATGGTTCATATTTCGGATCCCTGCATTTGGATATGCCTGCATCTGTCACTACCTGGTGGAAGCAGTGTATGTATATGTATAAGTATTGTGCTTCCAATCTTCTGTAGCATTGAAACATTTGGGAAATCACGAAGTGCAGCTTGCTACAATGGGGACTGAAGATGGCAGCAGTTTATGGCAGAAACAGTACTGGAAATTTAGCTGTTCCAAATAAGTGCAATGGTTGTATGCGTGATCTGTGTGGCTGTGACTGCATAGCTGGGGTCCCTTGAAGGGCTCTCCAAGTCGCTTTGTTGCCTCCTGCCAGGCATGCCACAAGTATGCAGAAGTGGTGTCTACAACCTCCTGTTGGCGGAAACCGCTTAATTGCCTGTGGAGGAGTCACCGTTCCTTGTCAGCAGCTTGTCAAGCTGTGAAGCTGTGCATGCCGTGTGCCAATGATGCTCGACCCTGCCTGAGTTTAGGCCCTCCTTAGGCTTGGGCGCCCCAGTTTGCCAATATGGGCAATATCAGTGGCATGGATTATTGTAGCAGTGTTATGTATGTTGTGGCTATGATAGCAGTCCCGTGGGGAGTTTGCAAGTGCCATCGACTTAGCCGAGGAGCTCATCATTACTATATAGCCTGCTAGTAGGTACAATCAGTATCGAACTACATACATCAAACAGCAGCTGGCAACGCACCAGTGCATAACTGCAGCATCTGCTGTGGCAGTGGTGAGTGCCACATTGAGAGACTTCCATAAGCAGGCAATGTGCCAGCACCCGCGCTGACTTGATCAAGTGGTTGGCTGGGCTCGCCTTATCCATGAGCATCAGGAGCCTGCAGCTCCATCCTGATGTGCCATTTGGCGTTCACTATCGATCAGTGTGGCTGCCTTGTCCTGGCTGCTCAAGGATCACGCGCGTCAGCTAGCAGACGATGGAGATGCTGCAGGTTGGCATTGCATGCTTAATGTGCTCGAGAACAATAAAGAAATATCTGACAACACCTATCAGCGCAGCTAGCCCTTGTGTTGGGAGACGTATTCTGCAAGTCAAGTTTAAGTTCATCATGATGTTGTCATCACGAGGGAGTCCAATGATTGCATGGTAAGACTTACCCAGATACACTTCTCCGAAGCTGTCAGCTAAGCCCTGCTGATGTCTTCTCTTGTTGCTACCTGTTATCACTTAAAAGTTTGGTAAGTCTATAACTGTTGAGCAACTTTTGCAAAGCACACTGATTAGTTCCTCATAGATCTAGTCACAACGTGCATCTGAAGCAACTTGGAGGAAACTTCTCGAGGGCTATCGGCTTAGCAGAATTGCCCAGTAGCTTAAGAATCCTCCTACGCCCCAAGTTGACTGCTAGACCAAGGTGCTGGCCTGTCTGATGCTAAAGAGGAGCAAGAGAAGATCACAAACCATCATGTGACGGACGTTCTTGGACGATACGGAGTGGATCAAAAGTCTGCTGTCTGAGATCCACTGCAAGCTAGGTTTGGGACCAGTAGCAATGCTCACTTGCTCTTAAGGTGGTCCAAGAATGGCCCCATGTCAGTGTAAGAATTTGAGGCACTTCAATGCTGCAGTCTGCACCAGAATCCGGGAAACGAGAATCTCAGTCTGCTCAAACTGACTGCCTTCCTGACTACTGAGATGCTCCTAAACTGGAGATGTTGATAGTATGCAGCGACTTAGCACGGACATTGTGAAAGTAGAATAACCTGAATGTGGACCATGCTATTGCAACCTGGCGCATGCTCATGAGCCATATGTGATGCTATTACATTCACAGGGACAGGTCCAACGGTGATGGGGAACACCTTGCGTGAATGACCTCCTGATGTTCCTCGCAGCATTTGTAGCCGTTTTTTGTGCACAATCAGCCTAATGGAGGCGACGGATTTCTCGTAGTCCCTTGCTGCTCTACTGACGGTTGTACAGAGTGGTAGTCGGGGTGTAACATAGCCATTCGGGCCTGCAACAAATGAAGCCCTTGATAGGCTTCCTGCAACTCTTGCTGCAGCCATCATGGCAAGAAAGTCACTCAGCTATCTGCAGCATATGCTGTGATTAGCAATCTGACTACTTGGAGATCTAGCAGCACGCACACGTTTTAGTACATATGAGAAGAGGTGCATAAGATGCCCTCCTGTGCAGGAGTCTCACCTCCAGCCGGTGCACCTGGTCCTGAAGCAAGGTTATGGTACCGACACAGCCATAGATGGGTTCGTTCACCCTTGCTTGAGCCTCGTAAATCAGGCTGAAAGCCAACAACAGGCCATTGGTTGAGTACATTGCAGGCAGCAACGTGTCCAGAGCCTGCTCTACGGTCTTTCTCAAGCCGCAGGAGCTGCACGCCCTCGTCGTGATCGACCTACATGCCCCCTGAAAACCGATGTAGCATACAAAGTCCAAAGGAAGTGGGGGAAAGAGCTACTAGCCAGGATTGTTGGGTATTGACGAAGTTGCACAGTAAGTCGTGCATCAACAGCCAACTGCGCACATCGTGAACCAGTTGGAAGGGCAATAGGTCCAGCCACTCCTACGTGGGCCTCTGGTTTCTAGGTTGTTAAGCTAGCCGCCAGAGTGACTCAAGAATTATCACGCATCTGCGGGCATTGCCCTAGTACTTTGGCAGCCGACATGCTGAAAGACCAGCTTTCTAGCGGGTTCTCATTTACGTTTGTGACTGATGCTCAGGCTGCATGCGGCAGATGACGGTACACACGGTGGGCTGAAGGAAAGCAAGCTGCTCTCATTGTCGAGTTCTACAGGCTGCCCAGAAAGCAGCACAGTTGCCCTGTATGCGAGGAACTGGCAGCTCCCCGACTTAAGCCAGCCTCGCTCCGATGCGAGGTGCTTTCGCCGTCAGAAGCTGCAGTGCATGCACTGAGCTGTTGCCAATACTCCGCACATCAGGCCTCGTCAATCAGCTCCGGCATTACCTGCTGCTTCTGAAAGGTACTTTGGGACAGGTGACTGCTCAGCTCTAGACTAGCGGCGACGGGACACTGTGTGCTCCTCGACACTACATCGATGTTGCCCCTGATGGTGGTCATCACTCGCGACCAGCGAGCTCCGGCGTAGCAGTCGAGAGGCCAGTAATACTCGGAGGGCCACTGATAGACCAGAGCTGCACATACCAGGGAGCGCTGCTTAGGGAGCCCCTGCGAGGGCTGCCCTCTGCCAGAGCGCACCTGTTGGCGGTGTCCTCGCGCTGCTCGGGCGGCACGTCCAGCAGCAGCTTGGTGGTGTTGGCGACGCCGAACACCCGGTGGACGTGGGAGAACCTCTGCGGCTGGTCCGCCGGGAAGAAGGGCGCGAAGGCGCAGTCCTGCGGGAGCGGGACGACCGGCCGTCTGAGGGTGGCGGTCAAGGCCGTTGTAACGGGGAGCTCCCGCGCCAGGAAGGCGAATGCGGCTGACGACCCGAAACGAGCGGCCGTGAAGGCCAGCCAGGTGAATGCAGAGGGCGTCCATGACCACACTAACGGAGCCACAGGCCAGGCAACCAGGGCGCGCCGGATTCTTCCGTCGAGCGGAGCGCCTCACCAACGTCCACTGTACATAGCTTCGCTACTGATCCAACGATAGGTACTTTCCCCCCAGCTGCGGCGGCGTGGGGGATTGGGAAAAGGGGGGGTAAGATCAGATGGAAAGCGGGGGGGTACAGATGGCGGGCTCACGCTGACGCAGCGGCGGCGCAGGAAGCGGCAGGCGGCGCAGGCGGCGGNTTCCGCGCCGCGCACGGCGGGCCGGGCCCCCGGCGGCGCGGCCGCAACCTCGGCCGGGCGCCGACCTGGGGGCCTGACGTCCAGCTTGCCATCATCAGTTGCTGTACCGGGAACATGGTTGCTCTCGGAGTTACTGAGAGTTCGCTTACTGCTGTCTCAGTCCTTAGCACTCCGACTACTTCAGACCTTGTCCATTCTTTTGGGCTGGCCTCTCCCAGCCACCAGTTAATCTGGCCGCGCTTGCTCGCTCTCGGAGTTACTCGTCATTGGTCTCTTTGGTCATTGCATCTCTTATCTTTGAGTCTCCGCGCTCCCAGGCACTCGCGATACACCAGCGTGCTGGTCGTGCATTAGCCCAGGCTAATGTCTTTCGTGGTGGTGGTGTGGCGCCTCAGTTTAGCATGTCAAATATGCATTTGTGCTCACTCGGGGATATTAGTGTCCCCCTTAACAAGCTCATTACCCAATTAACAGGACATTTGTAAGTCTAGAATTGGCCTCCCTTTCAATTTCATGCGCACCGCGCGCCTTCCTCCTTTGCACTGACGGGAGAGCTTGCGAGAGAAGGCATGCATTAAAGCGTGGCCAATTCAAGTAAATACATTGTTTAGACCAAAACCCAGTGGATGTGTAGGAATACTAGACAAGGTCTAAAGAAAAAGTGCGCGCCCATAGAGAAGAGGGGTTGGCAAAGCCAGCCCAAAAATGAATGGACAATGTCCAAAGCCAAAGAAAGAGGAGCCGGAGAAAGAGAAAAGCGCGCCCATAGAAAAGAGGGGCTGGCCAAGCCAGCCCTAAAAAGTATGGACAATGTCCAAAGCCAAAGCAAGAGGAGCCGGAGAAAGGACTACACTACAAAACACTGCAGAACACAGAAACGATGCAGAGGGAAGCTCAGTACCCACAAGTGAGCAGGGGCCGGAAGGCGCCAAAACCACACAGCTATGCAACAGAGTGAAACAGAGAGAACTACAGCTGCAGCCTCTGGCCTTGGCCAGGGGACCCGCTACTCGGAGACCAGTTTCTCCGGCCTGCGGCTGCTCCACAGGGGTCACTGATTGTTTGTAGCTACTTTGATTCCCTGTGTGCTTTAGCCCTTTCCCTAGCCCTTTCCTCTTTCGAACTGGCCTCTCACAGCCACCGCCCTCTCCTGAAGCGTCCTTCTTCTTCGAATGACAGAGAACAGGCTGGCCTTTCACAGCCACTGCCTTTGATTGGAAGAGCTGTTGCCTTGAGAGAGTGGTCCTCCCAGTAGGTAGCGATGGCTGTGAATGGACAGCCCAAAAAAGGAAGGAAAAGGCTCGCCCATAGAAAACGAGGGGCTAGCAAAGCCAGCCCAGAAAAGAATAGTTAATGTCCGCAGGCCTCAAGGGCCACAAAACAGTGCCCGGAAAGACAAAACTACACACCAAGACACGAAATGATGCAGATGGATGCTCAGTAGCCACGAGTGAGCAACAGAAAATCAGATTAAGCAGGAAAAGCGGCACTCTGCCGAGACCCTGAGGCAGCAGCCATAGCGCGGCCAGCGCACGTGTGGAACGCATGAGCCAAAAAGCGCTGGAGCGAGACCGCCAGCCCCATTCAAAATTCCTGAGCAAGGGCGCCGGCAGCATTGAAGCCGGGCGAACCTGGCCGCCGATCGATGGCCTGCCGGGCAAGCCGCTGGAGGGAGGAGGAGGAGCCCAAGAACGGAGACGCTCTTCTACTTGGGGGCCTCTCACAGCCAGAAAGAAACAGCTCACGAATGGACAAGGTCCGAACCTGGAGTGAAACGGCAGCTTTTGTCTCAGAAGGTATCATACGTGCCTAGTGGATACCAGACAGACCGGCAAAATTGCTCAGGTGGAGGAGCTCTCTACATCTTGAATCTGAAAAGACAGCTTGGCCCCCAAACTCGTGAATCCGACAGAGGGTGCGCCGCTGCGCCCGGGCGCCCAATCCTGGTGAGAGTCCCCTTGCTGCTGTGTTAGTACATAGCACTCCGGCTCCATTAGACCTTGTCCATTCCTTTGGGCTGTCCTCTCACAGCCACCAGTCAATCTGGCCGCGCTTTCTTTCAAATCCCGGCCTCGCCCGCATGCCGCTGCGCCAGACCTGCGTGGTTTGCACTTCCCGGACCCTCCAGCTGTTGTAAGATACCGATTTGGGCTGGCCTTTCACGGCCATCGCCCACTTCGAAATAGCTCCTCCGTTCTCAGCCCTCTTAGTCAAGGGCCAAAACTTCGCTTTGTGTAACCTAAATTCCAAATTTGGGTTCTATGCCAAAATCTTTGCTGAACAGTGTAGTGGCTCTACTTGGCCTCCCTTTCAGATCATTTGCACCGCGCGCCTTCTCTCTTTTGTTGCTGGTGGCCAGGAGGCCGGTTCGAGGTGGGCATCCGAGCCAAAGGCTCAATGGAGCCACATCATCGTGCAACTTGCCGGAAGCGCACCGGATGGCTAAGAGTGAGCTGCTCGCAGCAGCAACCCTCGGCTAACAAAATTTCACTTCCTTTTCTGCTCAACAACGCCATCCCTTGGGCATAATCAGGCAGCAAAAGGAAGACAAACGCAATAATTAACGGCGCAGCAGACAGTGCCGGGCTGGCCGACTGCACGGGTTGCGATCAAGTTGCATCCAGTCTCTGTATCAATTAACCAAGCTTGCGGATCCAAAAAAGGTCCACAAGAGGAATGAGGAGCAACAGATGCCAACAATGGCTGATGCTCGGCGAATGACTGGGGTATGCCTCTGCCAGAGAACCACCAGCTACTTGTACAGTGTGTGGACCCCAAAGCGTTGTGATCGAGACTTCAGGCAAAAACCGGCTCGGCTACAGGCTGTAGCTTTGCCACTGGGCGTGGCTTTGTCTGAGCGGCCTCCTTGAAGCTGATGACACAATCATAAAGGCGACCTTCAAGAAATGTGGCAACCTCTTGGTGCTTGATCTGAACAGCATGATACAGATCTCAAATGGAGTGGAAGTGAGGCAGGCAACTCGGTGCAAGTTGTAGCAGCATGACCTCCCAATGCCGTCCACGTGGGAAAGGTATCGGAGCTGAGTGGAGCTAAGGCTGAGCTAAGGTTATGGACTTCGCAGCTTGAGGGGCTAGTTTAACTAAACAGCTAAAGAACTTATTGTCAGGATGGCAACGTGCCAATGCTCGTAGTAAAGATTGAGAAGCATCATGTGGTGCACCCTACGCTGACTCGTTCATGTACATACCATGCCAAGGTTTAACGAGTCACACTTGAAGGAGGCGTACAAGTTGGTCTCAATGGATCGCCCCTGATCAAGTCAACAGATACTCAAGGTTAGCAAGACAAGCAGAGTCAGCATCAAAAGACACCAGGAACTTAGGCAGTCACAGTTGCACGATATCAGAAGCAGTTGTTGCATATAAGCAGCACAATTGTCTTCACATGAAGGTCATTGAATAATACCATGCCCTCCAGCACAATGAGGTCGGCATCGTCTGCTACAAATGCTAACTCAGGTGAGATCAACGAGAGATCTATGACCTGCAATTGGACGAGTCCAAAGACAGTCAATTGAATATCTTTGACACACCAGAGTTTGCCCTGTGTAAGAGCTCGTCTGCTGAAGCAATGGTGATTAAGGGTGTCTTAAAGGCACCAAAGACTACAACGAGGATGAATGATAAGGTCCTTGACAGCTTACAGGAAGATCATTGCCTGAGCTCACAACAAGGAGTCTTCCTGCATCTAATGCTTCAGACACGTCAATGTCCACCTTCGACTCATCCACCTGCCACAATCACACAGATCTTCCTCTGGAAGGCTGCAATTGCGGGAATCTAATCATGGCGCCACCACTAAGGGAATATCCAGGGGACCGAAGAGAAGAATGATGATGGTGTTTCAGGGCTTCGGCTATCACACCTTTGACAAGACATCAAGAAGCTCGCTGTAGGTAATGTCGTTGAGGGCTGGCACCTCATTGGCAGCAAGTGCAACCTGGGAGTCCAGCTTGTCAAGGTAAGCAGAGCCCATTATCACCTCAACAGAACAATCTGTAGCTATGTCTTGGCAGGATACTGGCTCTGAACTATGGCGCATCGTCAAGTGAACATTGTCAAAGACAAGGAGCAGGTGCCGTGACGATCTGTGTTTGCTGAAATTGTTCCATCTGCTATCAACATACCTGTGTACCTCGTCGCAGAAGCTCCCTTGCAAGGGGTAAGATGCCGAGAATCACATCAGCTCCAGCATTGTCAACAAAGATAATGGCCTGCAAACACAACAGCGATGTCTAAGTTGCAGGCTTGGGTGTATCGCTGGATACTGTGCAGGTCAGCTCAACAGACAGCAAGAGCATAGAGTCAGCTTTGCTGGGTCTACCTTCTTCCATGTCTTCGTCACCCAAACCTCTCTGAGTCTGTCAAGATGATCTATAACCCATGGCCGTTCCAGCATCTTATCCAAGGTCGTCAAAAATGACATGCCATCTTTGTCAAACAGCTCTGTGGACTGGATATGTAGATGAATAGCATCATCAGATAAATCTAGATTGCCTGCATGGGTGCTGAATTGACACCATGGCACTTCTGCATAGAGCAGTATGTGTTATCATGGATGAATTTTGCCAGCAGCACACAATACTCTAAGTGCCATATGATTGTCATTCTACTGACTCTATCATAAGCTGTATGCTAGAGTACCACCTTAAGAATCTCAGTCACTTGGATCGTGTGCACGAGGCTTCTGCATGGCAGGGCTTATACACCACAAGGCTTTGACGACTCAGAATTTGAGCAATACGCACTGCTGGAGCTCCAAGGTCAAAGATGTTGCCCGCAAACACGCCGCGAATGAGATGTTCTAAGCGCTGTGAAGGATCTTCAACGGCATCGACAAGCTTCAGGATGTCTGGCAACAAGGCAAGGGCCTTGGCGTTCTCTGTCACCTGCACACCTACAAAAGCATCAAGTCCAGCTGAAGTGCAAGCACAACAAAGGACTCAGCATCGGAAACTTCTCGAAGCAGTAAGGTAGTGAAACAGGAGGCTCCACAGCAGAGTCAGGACAAGCTTACTTTAACCTTCCGGAAGATGTCTTCGAAACCAACCTCTCTGAGAACAAGCTCTCGCAACCTGCATAGGACCTGAATATACACCAACCGGTCGCAAACGTCTCGTCTGGTTAATGAGAGAAGTGGCAGCACCAGGACTGAGGAGTCAGAATCAGCTTAGTGAATTTGTTGAGATGCAATCTTAGTGAGAGGGAAGCAGGAGGAGGTCAACAGGAATGCTCTCTAGACAGATGGCCAACACTAGAGTCCCACAATGAGCACCAGTTGAGAGTGCAAGCAACATGGCCAGACTGTTAAGGACTCGCTCCTATATACCGCAAATTCCACCTATGAACATTAAGGGTGGGGACCAACAACACGTCAACACAGTGCATTGCATACCACGATGTCTGGGGGGCCACCATTGCTCTCTGGATTGCTCTCGAGCTCGTCGAGTATTGCAGCATATCTGCGTTATGCACTTGCCTTCACAACCAAGTAAATACACCCCTCCCAGGCCAGACCTCTCTACAGGAAGTGGCATCTGTACGAAGCAGCAAACTGCACGACGGCTGCTGATTTGCTCTGAATTTCAATGGTGCTCACTGCAATATGGATGCTAGGAGCAGGCGACTTAGCAGCAGACTGTGAGGCGCCACATTATCCATGACGTCGAAGGCATGGTCTCGATTGAGATGCTCAAAGGCTCCTCGACAGTCGACCAGCTCTCACAGGGTGCACGGCAGGGGAGCCGGAGCTCATTGGCCACCTTCACCTCTCAGCAAATCTGGCTGCGCGGCTCTCGGCGTCCGTCACGCTGTCGTCCGCCGCGGCGCGCTTCCTGCAGGCCGCACTCGCGCCTGGCAGCATGAGGGCCAAGAGAAACATAACATCGCTTGATCCGAAGTGCATATCGTGAGCTACTCGGCCTGGACGTCCATAACGAACATGCAGTCTTGCTCCCGGGACTCGCTCGCAGATTGCCAGGAGCTTCTCTCGTTCATCTAAAGCCACGACGTCTTCGCCAACGAGTGCTGCGATGCTCGGCGTGGCAGCATTGCACTGAACGAGCCGCCGCCAGCATTCCCCACGGACTGAGCCATCAAATACGACAAACGCAGCGACATACGACACGGCAGCGGTGCGCCAGAGGCCATCCGAGACTATCCGAGGCGGATCGGAGCGGCGGGAGCGGCGGACGGCCCCACGGCCGCAGCGGCGGGCGCTCACTGGAAGCTGGGGATGCTGCGGCGGAAGACGTCCACCCAGGTACGCTCGGCAGGCGTGAGCTCGCCGGGCGCGTCGCCGGGCCCCCGGAACGGCACCGTGCACGGCCGGTAGCCCGCCGGGTCCGCCAGCAGCGGCAGCGCCACCGGCTGCGACGACGCCTCCATGGCCGCCGCCGCCGCCGCCGCCGCCGCCGCTNGGCTCGCCGGCGTGGTCGTCAAGCCCGCGGCCGCCGTGCGGCTGTCGAGCCGGGAGCCCGCGGCGGGCGACACGCTGGCGGTGCTGGTAGCCGTGCCGCCGCCACGCGGGCCCCTCGACCACCTCCACCTCGCCATCAGGTGCGCGCGCCTCCGCTCCCAGACCCCTCCCCTCAGCGGCTTCGACAGCACCAGGGTTCGAATCTCCGCTCGCTCTTGTCCATCTTTCCCGCCCTTGAGAGGTGGACGCCGCTCCTGCCACTTGGGGAAGCTCAAGTAACACTCTCGGCCGTTGTCGCGACGTCCCGCGCCGCTTGCCTGAGGCGTGCGCGGCGCTGTGGTGGGGCGGGGGGCTGCACGAAGGGCCCAGGCGGCAGCTCGGGCAACCCCTCGTGCGCGTGACCTGCGGCGGCGCCGACGTGCCCGCATACCCCACCAAAGGAAACTCCCACCTCTGGCGTGCCCTCGTTCCCACGACGCCGTTGGACAAGCCCGGTGTGCGCAAGCTCGTCGTAAGCAGCTGCCGCTGCTCGTTGCACTTTGCTTGGCATCCTCATGTGAGTAGGCCAGCTCAACACTTTCTTTGTGACCCATAAGAGTCTTGGTGTGCCTGAGAAGCTTGATGTCCGTGGTCACAGGTTCGGGTCTCTGACGGTAGGCACCGGGAGTACAGAGGCTCAGTCGATGTCAAGCATCGTAGCTACCCAGTGGAGTCCATATGGCTCAGCGCGGCAAAATCCGACAGAAAGGGTGCGTCGGCCTCCCCCTTCAACCCCGCTGAACTGCCATCACGAAAGTATGGAGGTCGACGAGGGCGCAGGAGAGCATGCTGAACCAGGACAGTGGTGCCTCCTTCCAAATCATCTCGAGCCTGGTTGGCAATTGATGCTCTTACTTAGTTTTCAGGGACTCCCAAGGAGTGGGAGGCCAAAGATCGGCTGATTGCTACCAGGAGTTTACAGCAACTGTGGTCCTTACCTATGGAGGTTCCTTGCAAGGAGGAGGTGACTACAGGTTACGGCCTGCAGCGATATTACAACGGCGTCTTTGCTGAGGGGCAAGTTCTGTGGAAGCCATCCTCCAACAACCCTGCTGGACCGTGGTTCTGCTACATGGGCCATGTTCTTGCTTCCAGAATTTGCACTACAGCCTGAGCCTCTGAGCATGTGTTGCATGGTCTCCACACTTGTTTCTTCAAACATAGCTCAGACGGGCCGAAAAGCAATGCAAAGCTTGCTGATGCACAGCACTTTCAGTGGGCTCCATAACAGGTACTATCATAGGGGAGTTGATTATGGTGCATACACTGGCGAACCAGTGGTAGCCCCTGCAGATGGTACTGTTGAGATGGTTGGCAGAGAATCCGATGGATTCTTGGTCCACGGAAATTGCATTGGGCTTGATCACGGGCACGGCGTGGTCAGCTTACTCATGCACTTGGATACCGTGCAGTCTGGGTACACATCTGTGACCCACATGGGGGGGTTTGAGGCTGCTTTCTCTTGTAGGAAAGACTTAACACAATTGCCTGCACATAAAAGCAGCTCTGCACTCTCAAGGAAATTTGCTGGGGCATGTTCCCATGTTCCGTGGTCCTCTATGTGCCTCAAATTGCTTTCCGTTTGACTGCACAGGCTTGGAGACGTGGTGCGAGCAGGGCAGCAGGTAGCGACGGTCGGGGACACTGGGGTAGCCACTGGGCCACATCTGCACTGGTGAGCCACTTAATGGCCATGTCCAGCAACTAGTACTGTCTTTCTTAAAACTATTTCTTATGAGCTCGTGAATATGAAAACCGCTGCAGATAGGATGCTTTGTGAAGTTGCTGCGTTGCGATTGCTGCAACTCTGATATCAATTGTCATTGCAACAGGGGCCTTTACGTTAATGGGGAGTGTGTCGACCCTGCTCAATGGATGAAAAGTCAACCTTGGGGGTAGGATTGGCTCTTCCGTTCAATTCCAACCTTTCTGTACTCTACGTCAACCAACATTCAATGAAGGTAGTCTGTGTGCCAAAATATTGAGTGGATATCGAGGGGGAGGAGGGACCTTCTCATGCATGGCACGAGGCTTTCTTTTGCTCTATTGGCACAGGCTGATGCACGCAGCCATGTACAAGTATGGTCGTCCCGTGTTGCGTGACACCGCTGGTTGCATACTGCTCGAGCAGTGAGGTACTTGTCGTGGCGGCTGAATACTCATGAGTATCTGGCTTCTCTTGCACAATCAGATATTTGATCCAAACACCAGCCATGTGCTACCATCAGCAGGTGCTGAGGAGCAGGCAGTGCAACTGGTGGAGTGATACTTGCGGAATGTTGTTGACATAGATTGCACTTATTAGGCGTCAAAAGCCAGGAAGAGACCAGCTGTGAAGCTCATGGGCCAGCCTAGCGCCGGCGCAGATGCAGGCTTCGGTCAAGAAGGGTCTGCTGAAGTTCTCTTGGACCAGGCTCCCGGAGTCCGCGTGTGTTTTCTGCTTGAGCAAATGGATTATTCAAGGGCTTGGGGCTTAGCTTTGGGGCTCAAGATATGAGCACTTGCAAGTCTTGGGTTTGGAACAGAATGTTGGCAAATGCGTAATACATGTGAAGGGATGGAAAGTGGCGATCGCTCATGTACTTTGTCAGTCAAAGGGCGGCGCAGCTCTGCCAAACCTTCTGGTAAATGGTCAGGGTCCACAAGGCCCGTCTGGCGTAATTCCTTCCACCCCACAGGCAACATGCAGCTCGCCGCAGTACAAGACCGCCCTTGCAACTGTTCGTGATGTCTACAAGAAACGGCTGCTAGAGGAGTGGCAAGGCCCTGGCTTCACGCCAGTGTCAGTCCTCCGGCATGGCTTGGTCGTAGCTCTAGCTGCACCCAAGCGGGGAAGAAAGCATTCCCATAGACATGGCGATGGCTGTGACAATTGAGCGAGCTCTTCCAAAAAGGGCTGTCAAAAGAAAGTGGCTATCACAAGGGGGCGAGGGCTGTGAACAGCCGGCCCGAAAAGAGCGGACAAGGTCCGAAGGGAGAGCGCCTTTCAAAGCTTTCTTTGTAGGATAATCGTCAAGTAACCTGTACTTGCGAGCCGCAAGTCAGAAAGACCAGCCGCCGAGAGAAAGAAAGTGGCTCTCCAAAGTGGGCAAGGGCTGTGAACAGCCAGCCCGAAAAGAACTGATGACAAGGAAGGTAAGGTCGAAAATGTAAGCTCATCTAAAGGCCAGCCCAAAGAACAAGTGGGCAATGTCCGAAGGGGCCGGAAAGCGGGGCAGCTCAGGTTCCTGGTGGAGAAGAAGTGGCACTCCCAATGGGGGCAAGGGCTGTGAAAAGCCAGCCCGAAAAAGAATTGATAAATAAGGTTCGAAGGGGCCAAATGATGGAGGGGCCTAAAAAGCGCTAAGCAGCTACTAAGGGGCCTGAAGATGCTATGTCAGAACGGGGGAGGCTGGACCACTCAGTAGTTACGAGAGAGGAGCCTCCAATGGGAACGGTGGAGGGGGGGAAGAGAAACAAGAGGGAGAAGAAGGGGGAAGACGATTGGAGACAACGGCTAGTAAGCAGCACGTGACTGCCACCGTGACAACTCCAGCCCCGCCGTCTGCGTGAGCGCCGTCCGATCTGCCACGGCGGAAGGATCCAGCCGCTTTTACTGGTCGGGGCACCCGCAAGCGGACAAAAGGGCCTTGGGCGCCCCGCGCCCCGCCACCCCCCCTCCCCCTCCGCGAGTGGCGGTGGCCGTTTAAGCGCGCGCCCCCCCTCCTCCACCCCCCTCCCTCCACCGACTCCTCCCTCTTCCTCACCTCTTCCTTCTCCCGCTCGCTTGCCCCCCTCTCTCCCTCCCTTCCGCTCGCCTCTCTCTCGCTCGCCGGCCCGCTTGCCTTCCCCCTCCTCCCCCTCCCCTCCTCTCTCTCTCTCTCTCTCTCTCTCTCCCCCCCTCTCTCTCTCTCTCTCTCTCTCTCTCTCTCCTTCTCGCTCTCTCTCCTTCGCGCTCTCGCTCGCTCTCTTGTACTCGCGCTCCTCTCTCCTCTCGCAGCTCAGGTTGTCACAGAAGAAGTGAGCTCGCTCTTTCCNCTCTCTCTCTCTCTCTCTCTCTCTCTCTCTCTCTCTCTCTCTCTCTCTCTCTCTCTCTCTCTCTCCCTCCCTCTCTCTCCCGCCCCCACCCCCCTCTCCCTCTCTTCGCCTGTCCTGCCTCCCTCCCTCCCTTCCCCCTCCCTTTCTCACCACCGGCACGGCCTTCCGCCAGCTCCGGCGCCACTCGAGTGGTCGCCTTGCCTCTCCGGTCCCGTCCTCCACTGCTCTTCTACCCTGTCGCATCCCTCCCATTCTTTCCAACGGCCTTGGCCAGCACCTCGGAAGCCGAGGAGGGTGTGGTGCCTTGGCATGGCGGCAGGCCGCCGCGCCGCGCACTGGGCGGCGGCGCAGCCACCATCACGATGAGGCGCTCCGCCTGCTCAGCTCCTCTTCGGGTCCTCTGGCCCGCAGTCTCTCCACCCCAGCAGGCGCCATGGCGGGCCATGCCTGGCGGCTCCCAGCCGCGCTCGTCGTCGTCGCTGCAGTCCTCGCCTCCACGACCGCGACTGCCGCCGCCACCGACGGCGCCGGTGGCCGTGAGGAGGGGCCCCTGTCTCTGGTTGAGGATGCCGTCGGCCAGGCTGAGGGCTCGCAGCGGTCCACCCGCGAGTGGGCTTCCCAGGTGAGGCAGAGCCACTCCATTGCTGGCGAGCCCGAGGCGTCGGCACAAACTTTTCAGTGGCTTGGGACTTCCCCGTGGTGCCCAGTTTGCGGCTTTCACAGTGTCCAAGCTGGGCCACCGCTAGCTGTGGCTGACACAGTCCTTCCTGCTGCCCGAGCACATCCCCAGGTGGTGACGTTCGCGCGACGGATGCAACGCACGCTCTTGCAACATGCGCCGGTGGACATACCCAACAACCTCGACGAGGTGGACGTCGATGGAGCTGGCAGCGGTAGCAGCAGGGGCAGTGGCGTCCCGCCATCCCGCAGCAGCTACGCAGCCACGCTCTTCGAGCAGGCGCTGGCCGCCAGTAGCGCAGCGGCAGCGCCATCGCCGCCGCCGCCAGAGAAGATAGACTATCACCACAACCCGGCGGAGAAAGAGGCCATCCGGCGAGCCGCCAAGCTCGCGCGGTGGCGGCGACACCACGCTTCGTCGGGGGTGCACATTCCCGCACCACACAAGATGGCCATCGACCTGCGTGCAGTGATCGATGACGGCGACGCAGGGTACAGCGAGCTTGCGAAGGACGCGCACTTCATCCATGTGGCCCAGGACGGTAGCGGAGACGTAATGACCGTCCAGGGTGCCATTGACATGGTCCCCAAGGGCAACCTGCGGCGGCACATCATCAAGGTCAAGGACGGCATCTACATTGAGGAGATCCTTGTGCCAAAGTCGAAGCGCTTTGTCACGCTCAAGTAAGTTTGCTGGATGTTTTGTGACTGTTCCCGTGCCAATCCTCGATGTTGCCCATGTGATCATAGTTGTTGAGGTTGGGACTTTGCTTGGTGCAGGGGCCAGTCCACGGCGGGCACAATCGTGCTGATGATGCACAACGCAGGGCAGTGGCTCGATTCATTAAATAGAACCCGCGGAACGTACCGCTCAGCCAGCGTCACCATCCTTGGTGCTGGCTTCCTTGCATACAACATCACCTTCATGAACAATGCCACGCGGTCAGCTCTCACCTCTTGCTATGACCTCCACATGGGCAGCTTGTGGCCGTGGCCCACGCTACACCCAAGAACGATTGCCATGACGGAAGAACAGGCATCTCACAAAGCAACCCGTACAAACAGTGGAAGATAACTGCTAGTAAACCATGTTAGTGTGCTGCCAGTTTCTTGCCTATTTTGGGCTCGCAAGGTGGCGGCCAGCCTGCCTCGTTCAATGCTTTGCAGAGGTCTAAGAGGTGGATTGTAATGCTCCCGCTTCTTAGCTGCTCATGTCGACTCATTGGCACTCGCTGTTGCAGACCGCCACCCACTTACTATTTTGGGCAGGCGCCAGCAGTGCGAGTATCAGCGACCAGTGTGGCCTTCTTCGGTGTACGCTTTGTGAGCTGGCAGGACACGCTGTACGCTCACAAAGGCAAGCAGTATTATAGGTGAGAGGCCTACTGTTCTCCTTTCTCCCCCATATCACTATGCTGCGTGGCGCTTGGACTCAACTGGCGTGCGCGCTCCTTGTGCTCAAGGCGACTGAGCAAGGCTGCGGGTGCGGCGCCTCACGTGCAGGGACTGCGAGGTGGTGGGCTCCGTTGACTTCATCTTTGGCAATGCGACGGCGCTATTCGAGCGCTGCGTGCTGCACGCTAAAGGCATGGGCAACATTGTCGCACAAAAGCGCGGGTGGTACAGTGACCCGACAGGCTTCGTCTTCCTCAACTGCGCGATCGTCGGCGAGGGCCCTACATACCTCGGCCGCCCTTGGGGCAACTTCTCACGCGTCGTCTACATAAACACACGGATTGCCGGCATCCTCGGCCCTGGGGTGAGCCACTCTCGCACCACTGAAGTGATCAGCTCTTGAAACACAGGTAGCAGTCTGGCCTAAGTGCTTGATCTGATGATGATGTGATTTGCTTATTCACCTCCACCATGCTGCACAGGCGTGGCTGGACTGGGGCAACGACACATCACGGCGGCCGACCGCCTACTTTGCGGAGTACGAGTCGACTGGCCCTGGTGCAAATCACGTGCTATTCCCTCGAGCCGCCTGGACGCACACGCTGGACGCCCATGGCGTAGCGCCCTACAACAATCGCGACTACATCCTGGACGCCAATCAGAGCCTGCCGCTGCCGCCACTGCCTGCGGGCTTCCGACTGTCGCCGCCGCCGCCGCCGTCGCCACCGCCGGCCCCCCCAGCACCTTCACCACCCCCGCCCTCCCCTCCTCCGCCACCTGCCATTCTTCCCCCGCTCTCAAATCCTCCTCCACAATCGCTGCCGCCTCCACCACCTTTACCTTCGCTGCCCCCGCCACCGCCACCGCCACCACCGCCACCGCCGCCGTTGCTGGACGTCACACTACTTCTCCAATCTCCTCCGCCATCGCCGCCTCCACCGTCACCCCCCCCGCTTCTCCCACCTTCGCCAGACCCAGCGCTCCTTGCAGCCGCTGGCCTGCCGCCGCCTCCTCCTTCGCCACCACCTCCCTCACCGCCCCTCACCGCACTGCCCCCCGACCTCCTGCTCGCTCAGCCACCCCCGCCTCCGCCGCCTCCGCCGCCAGTCATGTGAGGCAGCATCTTCACTCGTGGAGCGCATGTGCCTCGTTCACCAACAGTGAGTTCATCCTGCTATCAAGCCTTTCTACTTGCCGTCAGCCATACCACGGCATTGGTGTGCATTCGGCAGCCTTCAAGCTTGACAAGACCCTCATAGAGTTCTGCTGCACGTAGCACGGGCATGCTGCGGGCGTCACGGAGAGGCCCGGCCTGCTGTTGCCGCTGGAACTTCTGCTACCGGGTGGCTACACCATGGAGGCCCTCCCACCTTGGCTCTCGAGTTGGCTCTCGAGCACTGCGCCGCAGGGCGTCATGTCGGAGAAGCTCGTACGGATGCTAGTAGTGCTTGCTTCATCAGTAGTCATCTCGTTGGAAGTGCACCCCTGAGATTTAGTTTTGTAGTCACGAGCGCAAGCGCAGCGGCGCTCGCGCTCCGCATTCTTTCTTTCCAATATTCTTAATTCAAATTTCTCTTCACAGCCACCAGGCTGATCTCTGGCACAATAACAACAGTGCCCCGTTCCAAGGTCACGACAGAGCGTCCCAGGCAGTGATGCGTGGACTACAGGGCGAGTGTCCAGCACCGAGGCCGGCGGGGTTGACAAGGCGCAGGCCAGGCAGCGGACTGGCAAGCTTCGCCGCCCTTTCGAATTCACCATTGCCCATGCATTCTATTGGCATGAGCGACGTCCTGAGCGATGGGTGCTCCCCAATGGCGAACCCAGCGGCGTCCCCAGCGCCAGCCGCGTCGGCCGGCGGCGTCGGCGGAGGCGGCAAAGCTAACCGGCGATATCAGTAGGCAGTAACAGACGGCACGCTTGTCATTGCGTACTTCTAGTTAAGTTAACAGCTCCCCGGGCTAGTCCCCGAGCAGCCGTGGGGCTGACACGTGGGTGCCTCACCGGCAACCAGCGCCGCGGCCGCCGCCGCCGTCGCCGCCGCCGCCGCCGCAGCCTCGACTGTCCCCCGGGCCCTCCGGAAGCAGGTCCGTCGCCGGCCCCGTTTCTTGGCCGCCGCTGGGCGTCGCCGCCTACCTACTTGCCTGTGATGCTGACCCTTGAGGTCGTCCACGGCTCCTCAGCGCGTCTGGACATTCTCGGGTCCAGCTNCGCCGCCGCCACCACTTGGCGGCGGGCGGTACACGGCGGCGGCGCGGCGCGGGCGCCGGTGGTGGTGGAACCACACCCGGAGGCCGGCGTGGAGGCGCCGAGCGCGCCGTCGGACAAGGTGCGGCGGCTGGCGGACGAGATCTCCTCGCTCACGCTGCTCGAGGTCTCCGGCCTCACCTCGCTGCTGCGCCACCGCCTGGGTGCGCCCCCCCCTTCCCCCCCTTCCTCCCTCCCTCCTGCTTCTGCTAAACCTGCAGGCAGGGGTTTAAGGCAGCTCTTGGCGACTGCCGCTTGGTGCGTGGCGGCGACGGCGCTGAGACGCCGCATGCAACGTGGGCGGTTGTGGGTGGGCAGGCATGGGGGACGTGCCGATGAGCATGCCCATGGGCATTGGCATGGGCGGCGGCGGCGGCGGTGCTGGCCCAGTGGCTGTGGCCCCCTCTGCAGCTGCCGAGAAGACCTCCTTTGACGTCAAGCTGGAGAAGTTCGACGCCGCGCAGAAGATTAAGATTATCAAGGTTTGTGGCGCTGCCAAGTTGCCGAGGTTGCTGATGGCAGGGGTTGGATTCAAGTGTTGCCTCGTCTAAAACATTCACAATTCACTCCACTTCCAGTAGAAAGACAGCTTTTATCCGTTTGTGCTGCTGTTAAAGATTATCTAGACAAGATCTCTCGATAGCTTCGTTTGTTGGCCACCACTTTGGTGGCTACCCCTGATGGCAGGCACTACCTGCGCTCTGCTCTTGCTTTGCCGCACGCGCGCGCAGGAGGTGCGCTCCATGACGGCGCTGGGTCTCAAGGAGGCCAAGGATCTGGTGGAGTCAGCGCCCGCGATCATCAAGAAGGGCGTGACCAAAGACGAGGCCGATGCCATGCTGGAGAAGCTCAAGGCCATCGGCGCTACGTGCGGTATTGAGTGAGGGGCCATCACATGGAAAGGCCACGGAGCACCTCCTTCTCCAATTCCCCCTCCTCTCAGAGGGCGTCCTCTCGGTGGCCGTCCTGCAGCCGGGCACCTCTTATGGAGGCCTCCATTAAAGCCTCCAACTCGGCAACATTGCAGGAGCAAGCTTTTGGGCTCCCCCACCTGTGACATTTGCGCTCGGCGTAATGCGCCGTTGCCGCCTGAACAGGGCCTGGCAGTCAGCCACTGCTGGAGAGACTAGCCGGGCTGCTTGCCGGCATCCGGTAGTGTGAGCATCAAGTTCGGTGCTTAGAGAGCACCTGGACTCTGCAACAGCAGCTGCTGCTTGGTCCATACTGAGTTGCAACTGGCAGGCGAATGCAAAGATAATCGACGGGTCTGCACACAAACATACAGCTGATACAGTCCACCGCCGATGCTCTTTCCGGCCACAATGGGCTGTGGCTTGAGAGGGGTCATGCATGGCAGTGGTGGAGTGGCTGCGAGTTTTGGCCATGTGAGCGCGCATCGAAGGCTTGGTGGCATATCTACCATGGCCACGCAAGTTCATCAAGCGCGCCAAAAAAATGCATCAGCCATGTGATGTGGACTGTGCGCCCAGCTGGCGTAAGCCACGGTGGCCGCCTCAACAGCGGCTTCTCCCACTGTGGCATGTCTCCCGCTTGGTACATGTCAGCTTGCTTGCAAGTGAAGTCCCTTCTAGAACACTCATGCATCAAGTGCCATCGGCTTGGAAGCGGGCAATGACCTTCGACAGGCATTAATTGTTCAAAATGTATATGCCAGCTTTCTATGTCCATAGCTTCAACATAAGAGCACCGACTTTTGCAGACTGCTTCCTGCAGATACTAGACAATGGATAAGATAAAGCCTCTGCTTACGCTTGGCAGTTGAGCCAAGCAGTCTGACCAAGCTTGTGCTCGAGGGAGCTTGTTGAGGGGGTCAAGGTGTGCCTCGATGAAGCCAATGTACATGGGGGGGAGCGGTGGGAGGAGAGGGGTGTTTAAGTGCTCGTTTGGTTGGCCGTAGTGTAGGCTTAGAGGCCGGGCGTTCTTGCACGTTAAGGTGCCGTCAGCTTGGTTGCCACATTGCGGAGCAGACCAAAGATATAGGCAGCATTAGGGGCAATGGAGCAGCACCTTCACCCCTGCTCGTCAGCCTCAGCCTCAGCAATCTCCTCATCCTCTGGCACGCCTCTCAAGTACAGGACATTGTTACACCTGCATGTGCCACAGAAGGAATGCAAACGTTTTGTGGAGGATCAGCAGCCGTGCCCTCACAATCAATTGCAGAGGGCCTGTCAACGCCAGTATTGTCTTGTGCATTATTGCTCATAGAGTTGCCTGATGCCCCCTCCCGCAACTCCGCCGGCTACAGTCTCTCAATAAGATGGCTTGGCGTCTGTCATTGCGAGCTGAGGACCCACTTGCATTTGATGCTGCCAAATGCAGAGCCCACATGCGAAGTACTTTAATTATTCGTCTAGATCTGTTGAAACAGCCTCCTAGACTGCGAGGACTTCTTAGGGAGACAAAATGGACAGCGGAGAGGGATAAGGTACTGAGCCTGCCGCAGCCACCTGATCAGGACCTCGCCGAGATTGCCCGTGAACTCGCCGTCGATGAACTCCTCCGTGCTCGCTAGCTGCAAAGGAGTAACGGCCACGGCTTGTCAGATCCCTTCACCCGTACGGCTGCTGTGCTCTGCAAGGCCATGTGCGAGAGTCCCCTGGAGACAAGGTGCGGAGGAGTGCAGGCAGGGCCTCGGACCTGGAGGTTCATGTACGAGTCGACGGAGACAAGGTAGCCTGCGAGAGGACCGCCGCAGGAGGCTGGTGAGCGGTGGCAGTGTCGTGTCGCAGGCACCATGTGCAATGGCAAGGGCAGCGGCAAGCTCTGGCGCGACGCCGCCGCCGCTGCTGCAAGAGACGCGGCTGACGGTGGGCCCGCTCGTGACAAGCCGTGCGCGCGACGAGGAGAAGGCGCAGGTGGGGAGGGGGGCCTCGCCTTTGTACTCCATGCCCCACTTGAGCTTCACAATCACCGGCTTGCCCGTGAGGTCGTTGAGGAACGGCTTGGGGTTCACCGGCACCGTCTGCGGCGGCGGCCGCGGCGGCCGCGGCGGCAGGTCAGCGCCAGCTGGGGCCGCGACGTCTGAGAGCGGCGCGGCAGGGCCGTGTTCTGCGGCGGAGCTCGCNACCACGGCGGCGGCGGCGGCGGCGGCGGCGGCGGCGTCGGCAGAGGTGAAGGCGCGGTTGAGGGGATGGCGGGATGGCGCAAGGGTTTAAGGATGGCCTTAAACCCTCAGCCCCCTCCCCCCCAAGTCTGGAAGCCGAGATCTCAACAAAACATGACATGAATGCGGCTGCTGATATCAAAAAGGCGGCTGTAAACGCCAGCCAGGTGGCTGTAAACGCCGGCCAGGCGCATAAAGAGGGTGCTCATCACTATGGCAGCGGAGCCACAGGCCAGGCAGACAGGGCACAGAGAAAGGGAAGAAACGAAAGAAGTGGCACTCCCAATGGGGGCAAGGGCTGTGAAAAGCCAGCCCGAAAAAGAATTGACAAAGGTTCGAAGGGGCCAAATGGTGGAGGGGCCTAAGAAATGAAAGGTAATTGCGGGTGTACTGGTAAGAAGAGCTCTCCCTGGCCCTAGCGTCGCCGCCGCAACCCGGCGGCGGCGGCGACGGGGTGCCATGTCCGGGCGCCAAGCCAGGAAGCCCGCCCACTGCAAGGTTGGGCTCAGGGTTTAGGCCCGGCCCGGCTGTCGGCGGCAGCGGCGGCAGCGGCGGAGCACAAAGGCGCCAGCCGCGCGCCTGGCAGCCCAGAGTCGAGAGCGCCGCAGCTGCGTCGAGATCAGGAATGCGGCTGCTGAGTTCCATCTAAGGTGGAATCAAGGAACCTTTGCGGCAGGCGTTCCAGCGCACTTGGGCAGCTGATACTGCCGGCCTTGGTGCTACCACCATATGGCCGCCGGCACCCCACACGACAAGCTACAGCGGCGTTAAGGCAGCCCGTCCCCAGAGCCCCGGGGCCTTTATGAGCTTGGTCCGCACTTCTCTGCGCACTGGGCGGGGCCTCGGCTGCCCTCAGCCGCTCCGCCGCCACCACTGCTGCCTTCTCCGCCTGGGGCTCGAGCGGGCACGCACGATACGTCCAGGTCGCACGCGCTGAACACCCAGGATCTGACTTGCCACCGCGAACGCCGACCCCATGGCAGGATCCTGTCGTATGCACTGCTTTACTCACTGCCGGTGCAGCTCGGAGAAGGCAAGGCGGCCCACCATCGACCTAACCCTAACCTTTAAATCCTAACACTAAACCCATGATTGACTTTCGACAAGAGCGATTGCCACATAGCACATTGAGCATCCAGGAGTTCTGCCATAATGTCATGGCTTCCCTGTTAGACTGCATACGCATTCTGGCCGGAGGAGGCTGATGACGCTGCACTTTTCAGCGCGGCAGCCATCATCTGCTCCAGCGCAGCCTCGTGGCCTTGATCTGCAGCAGCCTGGTACCACCGCATCGCCTCCCTCATCTCGTGCTGCATGGCCACCACGCCGCGCTTGGCCAGGCCCAGGCCCTGCTCATGGCACAGCCCGAGGCAGTACTGCGCTTCCGCGTCGCCCTGTTCTGCCGCAGCGCGATACCATGACATTGCCACGCCCCAGTCCTGCGCCACGCCCTTGCCAGTTGCGTGGCACATGCCCAGGTTGAGCTGAGCAGCAGCCAGGCCCTGCTCTGCAGCACGCTGGTACCAGCTTGTGGCTGCAACCATGTCCACCTCACATCCCTTGCCCTCGTCGTAGCATGCGCCCAGCTTGTTTTGCGCCACTGCGACGCCCTGCTCCGCTGCCGCCCGATACCACTCCACTGCCTCAACCTCATCGCGCTCGCACCCGCGGCCTGACGCCAAGCACGCTCCCAGGTTGCACTGCGCCATAGCACAGCCCTGTGCCGCTGACAGCCGGTACCACTGCACCGCTGTTACAGCATCCTTGGGCACGCCGCGGCCTCGCTCGTAGCTCGCGCCTAGATTGAACTGCGCATACATGTGGCCAGCCTCGGCTGCGCAGTGGTACCACACTGCAGCCTGCTCCGGGCTCGCCTCCACACCACGCCCGTGCTTGTAGCACACCCCCAGATTGTAAGCTGCGCCGCTCTGGCCCTGCTCGGCAGCCTTGCGGTAAAGCTCCGTGGCACGCAAGAGGTCCTTCTTGACGCCCTTGCCCTCATAATAGCAGTCCCCGAGGCGATACTGTGACTCTGCGTGGCCGCGCGCCGTGCTCGCCTGCAACAGCCGTATGCCCTCGGCGTGGTCTTCAGGCACGCCCTAGCCCAGGAAGAATTTCAGCGCCAGCTGGCACTCTGCATCCAGGTTCCCGAGGGCCGCAGCGGCACGCAGCCACCTCACAGACTCGGCCCAGTCGCAGCAGAGCATGGCGAGGCAGACCATGGCCGGGGCGTTGCCTTGCTCAGCGGCTGCACGGTACCACCGCAAGGCCTCGGTGGCGTCCTGCGCCACGCCGCGGCCGTGCTCCAGCGATGCGCCAAGGTTGAACTGCGCCTGCGCGATGCCCTGCTCCGCAGCTCTCCGGTGCCATGCCGCAGCTTCGCCTGCGTCTGGCACTACACCCTCGCCAAGCTCATAGAGCACGCCCAGATTGCACTGCGCCTTTGCATGCCCACCCTCTGCCGCTCGGCGGTACCACGCTGCCGCTTTGCAAGGGTCTGCAGCGACTCCGCGACCCCGCTCGTAGCAGAGCCCGAGGTCATATTGGTCCTGGGCCACTCCACGCTCTGCGCCCTCCCGGTACGCCTGCAGCGCGTCCGTCGTCTCAACGTATATGGCCGAGTTGCCCGTGTTGCTGGGCAGGCTGTTGGGTCGGTCCTTCGGGCTCAGCGGCATGCCAGGCAGATGGCCCTGCCAACCAAGAAGAAGCACTCTGGTCCTCTCAATCACATTGCACAGACTCGCCGTCAATGACTTGGCTGCAACTATGGCATACTTGCCAGTACACGTGACTGTAGACAAGTCTTTGGGCAGTTAGCCAGCAACCATGACAAGCATCAGTTGCAGCGGATGAAAATTGAGCAACGGCGACAATTTGGCACCCGCTTGGCTGCATGGCCACAAGTCCAATCTGGCCAATAGCAACTTGTACAAGAGAAGGTGACACTTGGGGAGTGGGCAAGCACCACTTCATCTAGATGCCCGGGATCCTTGCGCTCGCTGGACCGGCTTCTGAGCACAGCCTCGAGGTATATGGGTAGCAGGGCCGGGGCATGTCGCTCCAGGTGGTCGGCCACAACTCCTGACATGCCATTATGCGGGAGGCTATGAGAGTATCAGACCAAAGAAAAGGAGGAGGAAAGTAAAAGATCCATGCTTGTAGTTCTGGAAGTCATGGGCTACGAAAAGAAGTGGCTATACTGTTATTCAGCAGTGCAGGGCATGTCAACGGCTAGCGTATTTCAAGGTAGGCGTTCAGGGTCAGGGGCCAGATCAGACCTGAGGCGATGGCGGGCTTTGTACTTCGGAGAAGGTTGAGTGCCAGCTGGGGGTGCTCGGTAAGGAGCCACGTGGAGGACTCCAGCACCAGCTCCTGCTCCGCGGGGCCAAGCTTGCGAAGGTATGTCACAATAGCCTGCACTGCGGCATCGCCGTCCGCGTGGCTGCTCTCCGCAGCTGACTCACGTAGCACGGCCAGCGCCCGCTTGTGCAAGCCGCGACTCCAAAAGAGCGGCACGAGTAAGTCGCGCCGCCCTGCCGAGACGAGCGCGGCCTCGCTCACAGCTGCATCGCAGAAGTTCTGGCCCCGCAGGAGGTGCTCAGTGGCAGGTGTCCCCCCACCTTCGCCATCAAGCTTCAGGTGCACCTGCAGCAGCGCCGTATCCAGTAGAGTAGCCGCCGCAGCCGCCGTGCCGCCTCCGCCCAGCTCCTTGGCGCACGCCACTGCTCCTGGCCCATTGTGGTCAGCAGCGGCTGGCACTGGGACTGCTCCAGCCCTGTCCGCAGCCTGTGCCACTGCCTCTGCAGCCTCCAGCACCGTCAGCCGCTTCTGGAGGAGGTAGCTCCTTAAGGCTTGCAGCGCTTGCTGGGGGCTACTTGCCCCATCGTCACCATTGGCTCGGCAACCACCAATAGCATTGTCGCTAACCGATGCGCCACCCAAAGCGGCTAGTAGTGACCCGGGCAAGCGCAGCACCGGCACAGTGGAGGGGTCGCCGACGCCATCGTCGTTCTGGGCAGGCTGCACTTGACAAATGTCGGGGTAGAGCGCAAGCACCGCAGAAAGGTCTGGCAATGAGGAGGCCAACTGCGCCAGTGCCTCTGTGTAGTCGCCCTTGCGAAAAAGATACTGCCCAAAGCTGCAGTAATGGCCCCGCAATCCAGCGTGCTTCTCAGAGCGGTGCAAAAGACAGGATGTGTAAAGGCAACTGGCACATACTACGACAAGCTGCGCAGCAACTGATCTGATCCTTGGTCGACGATAGATCGAAGGTAAGGTTTCAGCCATGTTAGATAGCCAGGTTTGGTTGCCTGATTCAAATTTTGGTAGCCTGAATCTGAGCTGAAAACGGGGAAGCACCGGGCCCTTAATAGCACTTGGCAGGCAAGCTGCAATTCAAGCAAGCAGGGCACCTGGCGTGGACATGCGCCTCTGCTCGAGGCCGCTCCTCGAGCGGCAGATGCTTGCACAGCGACAATGCTTCCTCGTAATTGTTCGATGCCTCCAGCTGCTCGACCTGCGGCCGTCGCCGGGGCGGGAGCAGGGTGGGGGCGCGCTTGCCCCCCTCAGCGACAGCCATTGAGCAGCGGATAAGCGAAGCCAGCATCAGCCCAATATCATCCACTCTGATCCATGTTAGCAGCTGCAGGAGTGTATAATAGACCCTTCATTACATTAATATGTATATGAGTTGACCCCATATCTCTTTATCTTTTGTCACCTGCTGCTCGAGAGGCACCAGCGTGAGTAGGTGGACATCCGCGGAGCTGCTGGCAAGGACTGCACCCGTAGCGCTGTCAACGGCGAGGAGCCGCAGGCCGTCGGCCACCACCAGCGTCTGGACGAGAGGGAAGGGCGGCTCCAGCAGCCTGACCTGGCACAGCGCAAGGCCCCCCGTGAGGAGTGGCGATACTGCCGCCCGCAAATAGAACATGGGAAGTGCCACGACGCGACCTCCCACGGGGCTCGACGTCACCATGGCAGCCACGGCCGATGCAAGCGCCATCGTGCTGGGCTCGGCAACTTCGGTTCGGCAAGTGGAGGCATGTAGCCTCACCTCCACGGTGCCCGAATGGAGGAGGCCGACGGCGTACGGTGGCGACACCGTCACTGCAATGGGTGCCTCCTGCCACTCAAGCCGCTCCCCACTCTCCGCACGTCCGTCCACGCTGAGCACTACCCCTGCAACGTCCTGTGCAGCCGCAGCAACAGCACCCGCCATCGAAGCCATCAGCTTCTCACCGCCACACCTCGACAGGCATTGCTGACTGGCGCCTGCAGAAGGTGCTGCGCTGAACCTGCTGCAGCAGCACGCCGCTCCCACTCCCCAGCGGTACAGCCAGGCAGGGCACCGGCCGGCTGCAGGGCGCGGCGTCGACGATGACGGAGCCGTCGTCGGCGTCCATCAGCACGTACTTGCTGCCCAGGCCAAGGCAGAGCGAGCGCGGGCCGCACCATGCCGCGGCCTGCACGGGTCCGGGCGCGCGCTGCTCATGGAAGTCCGTGAAGCGCCTTCCGCTGCCTGCCAGGGGCGGCACGCAAGGTGCGTCGTTGGCGGCTCAGAGTATAGATCCGGGGTTTTGGCAAGCGATTCCGGAGCTTGGGCTGTGGCAGCTCTCACTGTGGCCGGCGCGGCGAGTGAGGGCTCTCACAGTCGAGCTTGTAGAGGAGCAGGCGGCGGTCCTTGACGACGCACAGGCGGCCGGCGTGGCCGTCCCAGGCGTACATGTACGCGCCGCGTGTCTCATCGAGCTGCTCCGCGGCGGCCTCCAGGCCCGGGAGGGCGTGCAGCCCGACGCCGTCAGCCAAGTGCAGGAGCAGGCCGTCGGGGTCCACCACGTCCAGCTGCACGACGGCCTTGGTCGCGAAGCCCGTGACGTTATGGCAGGCAGCCGCCGACGAGGACGAGGGCTGCGGCAGTGGCGGCGGCTGGCCAGCATCCGACAGCGGAGGCGGCGGCGGCGGCGGCTGCCGGTCCTTGGCCTGGTCGCCGCGCTTGAAGGCGCGGAGGCCGTCCCGCAGGGCCGCCCTGAGGGACCTCTGCCGCGGCGGGGTAGCGGTGCCAGACTCATGCGGCGCCGGCGTCTCCGGCTCGGGGCCGGCGGCGGCGGAGGGCGGCAGCAGGGCTCCACGGTGGTGGTCAGTGCCGTCGCTGGGCTCGCCGGCGGCGGCGGCGGCGGGGGCGGGAAAGACGCGCAGAGAGCCGTCGGAGCAGCCGACGAGCACGGTGCCGCGCCACAGCGCGGCGCTGGTCACGGTGCCGCCGCAGCCGCGCACAGCGATGGCCGCCTCGAAGACCGCATGCCCCATGGCCGCTCTCAGCACCTGAGACTCCTCGAGGCACCGCCGCCGCCGCCGCCGCCGCGGCCGCCGCCGCCGCCGTCGCAGCCGCCGCCGGGGCTCGGGGTGAGGGCCACGGGGGGAGGGGGTCTGGCTCTGCGCGGCCTAGGTTTGGTCGATCATTCGATGGGGCAACGTGACGCCTGATCAACGAGCGACGAGTTGGTCCTCGTTTCCGGCTCAACGTTTTGCAGGCCTCCCCGTCCTCGCCGACAGTGGCCGTTTAGAGGAGTGGCGCGCGGCGCGCATGAGAATCAAAGGGAGGCATATTCGAGCCTCACAAAATCCTGGTAACGGGCCATTGAGCTGGATTAGGGGTTTGATGGGCTCGGGGATCCCGTGTTCAGGATGGAAGGTGATTCCACCGCTCTGCTACATATCAGGCAGCCCGAGCGGCAGCCACTTCGACACGTTTCTGTCACTCTCTTCCGACTTGCGGCTGTTGACTTGGGGCGACCAAGTGGCTCTCATTAGAGATTGCTTGCTTTTAGCTGGAAGAAATATCATCTTAGGTTGTGCATTACCCCAATCCTCGTCCACTTTTTCGGGCTGGCCTCTGGGANCGGGGCTGCGCCGCCGCCGCCGTACGTGCTGCTGGAGACGCGGGCGGGCTTCGGGCGGCGCTCCGTTGCGCAGCTGGACGTCGTGCAGGCGCGCGGCCTGCTGCTGCACCTCTCCGACGGCGTGGCGCTGCACTCGCTGCCCGGCCTGGAGCCCCTGGCGGCGCCGCCGCGCACGCGCGGCGCCGCCGTCTACACCTGGCACGCGTCCTCCGGCGCGCTGGCCGTCGCCGGCCCCCGCCGCCGCCTCCTCATCTACCGCCTCGACGGTGCGCCATTCGCCCCGCCGTTCACTGAGCGCTGGCCGCTGTCGTCGTCGTCGGATCCTGGTCCTTGCTGCGGGGGCCTGTTGCAGCCATGGCGGCCTGCTGCCTAAACCCTTTAAGCCCTCTTGCTCCGCTGCCGGCATGCGCTTGGACAGCCGCGCTCCGTCTCGAGCTCCCTGTTTGGGCACCGAGCGCCTGGCACGGCTGTGCCGGGCGACGGCTGCAGAAGCGGAGCTGCCAATTGTCTCGCGAGAGTCTTATTGCCACCTACCGCCGTGCTGATCGCGACTTTCAGCTGTTCCTTTCGGCTTTAGGATCTGGAGCTTAATTATTGGCATTGGTTGGCTGTGTAGCGCGAGTTATCAGCTGCTTTTACTGTATGAGATTTGTCAACACATCACAGAAAGTGTGCGCACCCCGGCGTCCAGGCGTGAGCCGGCAGCTGCACGAGGTGAAGGACATGGCTGCACCCGACGTGGTGAAGGCGCTCGCGTGGGCCGGCCCGGCTGCGGAGCGCCTCTGCCTGGCCATCCGACGCGAGTACGTGATCCTCGACGTGCACACGGGCACTGTGTCCAACATCTTTCCCTCTGGCTACACCGCTTCGCCGCTGATCGTGCACGCTGGCGGCAATCTCCTGCTTGGCAAGGTTGGGCCGGGGCTCCGCACCCAGCGGCCCCTATCTACCTGCACTGGTGCATGCATCAGTGTCAAGGTGTTCTGTACTACCATGACTATTTGATGGGCCAGTTGCTAGCTCACTTCAGATCTCTTCATGTTATCAGCTGCAAGGTCTGCTCTAGAGGACTAGCGATAGTGGTGATCACTTATTAGAATGTTTTACTATCGATGTACCGCTTCAGTTGTATAATTTACCCAGGCAGAATCCTTGTAGAAACACTTCGAGAGGTTTTCTTGGTTTTACTTGAGTTGCTGCTTTCAGCTCAGGCCTGGCTGCATACTTGCAGGACAGTATTAGCGTGCTCGTGGACTGGCGGGGCAGGCCAATTGGCCACGGAGGTCTGAGTTGGTCTGAGGCGCCGCTGGCTGTTGCGGTGGTCGAGCCATACGCCCTCGGCCTTCTCTCGCGCTTTATCGAAGTATGTCTCGCGGATGCAGGAGTCTGTCATCAACGTCAATCTTGGCACCATCTTGTTTAATCTGACATATCAATTTAGATACATGCTGTCATAAAATGCATCTGTAGTCTTGGTGGACTCGACTGAGGAGCTTTGGAACAGTCCGCAGCCTGCGTACGCCGACTCGTCCTCCTCCCCTGCCAACTTTGCTGCCGCAGACCACTAGCTCCGGCGATGACAAGCGTACTCGCCGGCGGCCTCCTTGGCCAGGTCCGCAGCCTGGACCCTCCACATGCCCTCGTCCAGACCCTGGCTGTGAGGGGCGTCACTGTGCTGGCGGCCAATGAAGCTGGCGTCCTGGCTGCCTCCGAGTCCACCATCTGGCGGCTGCTGCCGGTGCCGTTGGGCTTGCAGGTGAGCTTGCCCTCGACTAATATTGCAGACAGGATATGTACGACATTAGTGCGGCGTGAGATAATTGCGAATTCAGGAGTCAATTTCAGGCAGCATTGAGTAATCAGGAGCATCTTGCTACGTGGCTTGAGCCTGAGAGGTGTCAAGACCACGAGCGCACAAATTGCGGCAGCATACTGAGAGTGTGCAGTGGAGCTAGTTGACCCTCTTCCTTCGGCTTCGCCAGGTGAGCCAGCTGGCAGGCCTGGGGAAGTTTGAGGAAGCGCTGGCCCTCTGCCAGCGCCTCCCTCCCGAGGATGCTGCGCTGAGGGCTTCAGAAGAGGACTCCATCCACAAGAGGTGCAGTCTTTGGAGAACTACTGGCTGCACGTTGGCTCGGACTGCTCAGTCTGTCTACTTTTTGAGCTGTAATCTAGAGTTTCATCCTTTAGAGACTTACAGAATGAAACACAGCCTAAACACTGGCTTGACAGTCGGACGGTATGCAAGTGATTGTCTCAGTGTTACATTCTGGGTGTTGTGATATGCAGGTACGGACAGCAACTCTTCCAGCAGGGCGATTTCGTAGCGGCCATGGAGCAGTATGATGCGTCCTCCATGGACCTCGTCTCCCTTCTCTCCCTCTTCCCCTCCCTCATCCTCCCTCGCAGAGCCCTCGCGGTCCTCGGAGCTGCCCAAGCTTTCAAAGGGCAGGCTAGCGGAGGGCACGAGCAAGCATCTGTTGGCGCGTCGGGCTTGTCCCCTGCCAGCACCAGGCGAGCGCTGCTGGCCCTTGCCGGGAGCCTCAAGCGGCGGCGGAGGGCGGTTGTCGAGAGGGTCGAGGCGGAGGAGACGTCACAGATGATCAAGGAGGTGCTAGAAGGTGGCCAAGGCAAGTCACAGAGTAGCTCGATGGGCCTCAACTTGGAGGCTGGCGCGACAGCAGAGGGGCCCTCCATCGCCAGAGCCACTGCAATAGTCCTTGACACAGCATTGCTCCAAGTCCTTCTGGAGACGGAGGTCGACACGGCGTCAGCGGCCTCTTTTCTGCACGCCCCATACTACTGCGACGTAGAGACTTGCCGGAGCTTCTTGGAGGCCAGAGGTGGCGGCAGACAGCTGCTGGTGCAGCTGTATAAAGACAACGGGCTGCACCAAGAAGCGTTGCAGCTGCTGCACGACCAAGTGGAGGGCGCCGCCACAACCGAGCAGCTGACGGCCTTACTGGACTACCTCAAGGTGAACCTCTCCTTGCACAAAGTTGTCATGGACATAACAGAAGCTATAATCTTTAAGCTAGATCCTGTTGGACCTCTGTAAGCTTTGTGTTGCGGCTGTTCTAGACTTAGATGTAGCACCAGTTGTGCCATACTGAAGCTACAGAGGCCACGAAGGAATTTCTTATGTGGTACCACTTGTAGGATTGACCGATTGACAGGGACTGGGGCCGGCTGCCCGGGACGTGCTTGTTGGCAACCTGGCTTGGCTGCTACAAGAGCATCCTGAGCAAGGTTTCTCCCTGCTGACATCCATACGTCCACCCCTGCCTCCAGGTACAATATTAAGGTTATCCTGCAGTAAGGGTGCTTCATGCCTTGATTTACACTTGATGATCAGTAGTGCTTGGAGTCATCATAGGTCCTGCTTATATTACGGCTGCATGGAATCATAGCACTTGCCATGGCAACATGGCGCAAATTGCCCAAAACAGCACAATTTGTGATTCTGACAAGATGTGGACAAGATGTCTGATTTGGTTGTAGTTGCTTGTGAAAGTTGCCTGTCTCTGGATCTGCCCTTACATAATCGAGTCATTTGTGGCAGACATTGCGTTGCAGAAATTAAAGCAATTTGCCCCCCAGTTGCAGTCCTCTTACCTGGAGGCAGTCCTGGTTGGCAGCAGTGCGAATGGAGTTGGTACTCCACAGCGAGAGCTCCAAACCAGACTTGTAAGCAGTACACCATTTCAATATAGCTCTTTTGAGCAGAAGCTCTTACCATTTTGGATTTGTTCATCATGCACAGAAGGCCAGTCAAAGCAGGATGACAAAAGACACCATAAATTTTAGCGAAGTTCATCCCACATACTCAACATCTGTCACGAGCCTGCAGATTCAAGACTTCTTTTTACGCAAGGAAATGGCAACAGGTTGCACTCATTACGTCAGCTCTTGACTACTGCAGATCCTCCTTCACCTGAAGGCTGTGCTGCGGGAGGCCACTCGGGGAGACAGCTCCTCTGACAGGAGTACAATGAGTGATGCTCGCAAGAAGCTTGTAGCAGCTCTGAGTGGCCCTCCTTTTTTGTATGAAGCTTTATCTATCCTCCCTCACTTCCCAAAGAACAAGCTCTTCCTGGAAAGGTCACTGATTTTCGCAGCCCTTCAGCAACATTTTGTGGTGCTCGTCATCCTTGCCAGAAAGGTGCGAAGTGGGTCCAATCACAAGGAATGAGTGAGACTGTGATCGTGGCATTTTGATATATATTGGGCTCATATGGAGCAGGGCATTCTTAGGTGTTATGAACGGTTGTCCTGATGTATGTTGTGCTGATCAGGAGCAGGGCCTCAGAGGAAGTTCTTGAGCTGTTATTGTTGGCTGACCAGAACAAGGTGTAGATATCTTCCAGATTGCTAATCATGCCCCCTGCAAGATCCTTGCTGATCAAGCTCCACTCCTTGTCCTGCAATAGCTGGAGGACTTTGAGAGGGCGGTGGCCTATTGCGATCAGGTTCCTATGAGGGAGGACCCAAGAAAGCCACAGCTTGTTTCTTGGCCAGTGGACGATGTCGAATTCCCAGGGCACAATTTTCATATGATGCTGCTCAAGATCTACATTCAGCCGGCATCAGCCTTGACGGAGTGTGACAGAATTGTAGACGGCATCATGGAAGCAGTTGTTGGACAAACGCGGTCTGAGAATCGAAGGATGGAGGATGTACAACAGGGCTTTATGGATAGTGACAAGACTCTCAAAGAGGTGGAGCCAAGAGCCAGGACACTGCATGTGGAGCCCAGTAAAGGTGAAGCCTTTAGCGACAGGCTGAGTAGCGAGGAGGAGGTGGTGGGGGCTAATGAGGACGTGGGCAATGATTTGACTTCTGGCAAGACATTTAGAGGAGACGTCATGCTGGAAGAGGCATTGAGGCTCCTTGACAGGAGATGGAGTGCACTGAACTTGTTGATGGCCTTGGCTGCACTGCCTGGGGAGGTTAAGTTACAGGTAAGATGGCCAGCCCAAACGTTGCAAAGTCTTGGGGTTACTGTTTGCATTGGCAGAAATCTGTGTACATGGACTGCACTTGTCTCAGTACTTGAGAGTGTTAAGTCAACTGATCTTACTACTATCATCGTCTTTTGTGATCATCATGTATGCAAGTGAGCTCGAGGAAGTTGTCGCGGTTTCCCCTTACATGTTTCAATTTTATGTTGCAGCGGCTGTTGGCATTCCTGCAGCCAAAGCTTTTGAAAGATGGAGACACCCGCCACAACTCAGCTGTGGTGAAAGGACTACGCCGAACTGACAACTTGCAGGCACGGTTGCAATAATCGCAAACAATCAGCAGTCATTTGACATGCACTTGATTGGTAGATGTACCTAGAATCCTTGATGTATGTTGCCTCTGACTGTTGGTTACTGGAGAGACGTTGTTGTGCTACTTTGACGGCTTGAGGGCATGATGATCTTGTCGGAAGGAGCCGCAAGAACTGATCCCTGGTCCTGACTCGTTTGGACCAGGTGAGAAGTCAAGTGCTGCAACTTCAGAGGCGCTTCGTGCTCTTGACTGAGGACTCCACCTGTGACGTTTGTCACAAGAGGATTGGCCTCAGTGCCTTTGCAGTGTCATTGGGAGGGGCACTGGTCCACTTCGTGTGCTCACAAGCGCAGCTTAGTGGCTGAGCTGCCATTTTTGAGCTTCAGGAATCACCAACGCATCCACCTTCGTTGCTAAGTGCGTCTTCACAGGCAGATCCATACAGGAGCTTTAATTGCTGATTACTGGAATAGCTGATACCTGAGATTGGTCTTAGCAGGTTTGCGCACATTGGGGCTGGGTTTCACATGTAAAATTGTCAAGTGTCAAGTGTATGTTTGCTTAACCAGACCTCAGTCCTCCAAGCTGACTTGGCTCTGATGTGCTTTGGCAGGACTCACAGGAGTTGCTCCAGGAACGTAGTAGCAGAACACCTTGAGGACGGGCACACTCACTTCTTGTGTCACATGTAAGTCTACCTTCCATGCACAAATGAGTGGCTAATAACAAGCCTTGATAACATTGGTTGACATATCAGTCATATAGTACCATGAGCTTCTTGGCATCGTAATTTAATTGAGCTTATTACATTCTGAGACCTGGAGTACGAGTCTTACCCTCCACGTGAGATTCATCAGATACTTACAAAACTGTATACTACAGCACTTTGCCCCAAGGTCATGAGACTATGCCGGAGATGGAGCTCCTCCGCCGGCAGCAAGAGCTGCACCTCTGGCTGAGCAGCTTCAGAGGAGTTAAGTTGGAGTCAAGTACAAGACCGCTTACAACTTCTCAGGGGGATCCTTGAAGCTCATATAGTAGCGTACGGATCTCTTGACCTCCAAAGCCCCAGCAATCAGCCTCTCTTTGAGAAACGCCTTGCGAAAGGGAAAGGCAAGGGCATGGGATACCGTAAGTCATACTTGTCAGGTGCTTGATAAGCGGATATTGAGCTGTATATGTACTACTATCTCTCATTGTTGATGTTTGACTTAAGTGCATCGCTGCCACTTACATCAGTGCCCACTTACGTTAACAAGCGCCACAAGATTGGCACATACCGAGAGGCGCCAGCCCTTGCCAGTATCGCTGAAGGATACTGACGAGAATGAAAATCACATGCCGAATCAATTATCAGCAAGCGAGAGGCGCAAGCGACGTCCTTTTCTGCATGGGCACCCCATCGCCACGAGGATACTGGAACTTCGTTGTACTTGCACGCACAGTGATGGCACTGGCAGCAACACCATTGCCATTGACTCATTCCTTGATGCAGCTGCTGCTAGTTTGTCTGTCATTGAGGCCGATGAGGTGTGCGCTCGACCAAGGACTCTTCGTTATGGGAAAGTCGACTGGAAAGGAATACACCTGCTGTCTTGCAGTGCGAGGAGCAACAAAGATGGAGTTGCAGAAGGTCAATATCCGCATGCAAGCAGAAACCGGCACCTTGGGGCACCTTGCGGGGCACAATCTGATCAGGGCTGGAGACAAGAAAGTAGCACACTAGGAGGTGTCACGCTGCTAAAGAGTAGAGAGTGATTTCACAAAGGCCAGGTGCAACAGTCTCTGAAGTCCACCTATGGAGGGGTATCTTTTAATATGGATCGAGGCAATGCCAGCAAATGAGGCCCGCGCTTTGCATTGAGCAAAGAAGTAGCTCTTCCAAAGAACAAGGGCTTGGAATGCCAGCTCACAGGCTGCGGCGCTTCCGGGGGTAGTTGTTGCGCTGTGGCGTTTGTCATTGCTTCACTGTCGTTGTAGCACGGACCTGTTTAGATTTTGCCTTGAACTTGTCGTGGAAGTGGTCCCCCATCCCCGACTTCATCAACACCAAAAAGAATCAGCTCCCCAATGTAAGGCAATGGCTGTGAGAGGCCAGCCCAATGGACTAATTACTGAAAGGGCCGGAAGTTGCAAAGGTAAGGAAATTACTCTTTGTAAGCTCTACAATATTCCTGAATCACACCAGAAAGGTGTGACCAAGCATGAGATATCTTCACGTGTGAAACCAGGTCAGTCTACTAAATCAGATCGACGGGACTGAGCCACCGACAGGTAGTGACGTGACAAGCTCTCGCACTCCTGCTCTGTCCCGCCAAGAAGGCTCTGGTGCAATCATCGGTCTTTGGCTTATTGCTTCTTTACGAAGGATACGGAGGTGGCTGCACACGTCGACATGATGGCACGTCATTTGCTTGGTGTGAAAGGAATCGCGAGCATGGTACCTCCAGCTTCGGTCAGGGAACATGGCCTTTGTGTGCTGTCAATTCTTTTCGGGCTGGCTTCTTACAGCCCTTGCCCACATTGGGAGAGCCACTTCTCTCCTATTGTGCCACGAATGGCAGCGGTGCACAACCCATCTTGCCGCCCGCGTCGCTCAAAATGAAGCCCCGATATCAGATGATAAAGCCCAGGAGCCCATTTCAACGGGTATCATCCACCTTGGTATTCAGGCATCACTTAGCGACCTCTATGGGCTGAGTCGTGGTTACTGAGCGGGTCAGCTTAGCAGCAGGTGATGTACATCTGTCAATGTGCTTGCCTTTGTACGAGGCCACTCAGGCCAACACTCAGAACATACTCTGTTCACCTTGACTAGCCATGGGAAGCCGTCACCCATCTGACTACGCTTTTCCGCCCGCTGATTATGGGAATCTGCAGTTGCTCCTGGAGGGTATCGAGCGTCAACTTGCAGAAGCCACGGAGATTAGGCTCGGGCTTCAGCCCCTTACCGCCCTTCCAGACCTTGTTCATTTCTTTGGGCTGGCCTCTCCCAGCCATTCCGTACGTTGAAAGAGCTATTTCTCTTTGTGGAAGAAACGTAGCTCTTCCCAAGAAAAGGAGTGTATATGAAGAATGGAGGGCCTGTGTGGCCAAGTACAAAGGCAAGCACATTGACAAATGTACATCACCTGCTGCTAAGCTGACCCGCTCAGTAACCACGAGTCAGCACGTAGAGGTCGCTAACTGATGCCCGACGACCGGATGGCAATCAACAAGCTCTTGAGCTACCAGCTAAGGCTCGACCAGCTCTCTGATGCAACGCATGAGCCTGAGCTCGCTGCAGACAAGCTGACACTCGATGTCGCAAGAGTGACAAGTAGGCTGTCGGCATGCCCATCTGAGCTGGAAGCATATCCTCACGTCGAGCATATCCCAGACTTGCAATACTTTCAAGTAGGGTATGGAAGCGAGGACCCATGCAGCCGAAAGTGTCGATTGCGGCTGGTAAGAGGTGATCACTGCGGGGGTAGTCAGAGTAGTGCAGGAGCTATCTCTGCGCTGCACCTCCCACTGCGTGGCCAGCAATGTGAGTCGATGCGGAACTCTTGTATGCCTCCGTCACAACTACATCTACCAAGGCTCGTGGGCCTCCGCCAGATCGTACACCCACAATGTCCAGGGTGCAGAAGTGCTAGAGGCCGAGGGCTGCAAAGGGCCAAGCCGCAAAAGAATGACAAAGTCCAGAAGAGACGGATAGCACATAGCACGTTGGAAGACTGTCAGTGAGCTACTTATCTTACTATTGCGAGGACCGGCTATACGGGGCAAGATTCGTGTATTGAGTGATGGAGGACCTGGGTGGGCCAAGTACAAAGCCAAGCATAAGCACAGATGTACGTAACCTGCTGCTAAGCCGATCGGCTCAATAACCACGATCAGCAAGTAGAGGCCGTTAGTCTATATAACATTCGGACGGCAGATTCCAATCCCTTCTGCCACCAACTAAAGCTCGTCCAGCTACCTGGTTCAAAGCATGAGCCTGAGCTCGCTGCAAACAGGCCGACAACCAAATGCGGAAGAACGACAGATACTCTGCCGGCAAACCCATCTCAGCTGGAAGTACATCCTTACAAGCGCCCGCAAGTTTCTCAGTGAAGCAAGTGGCTACTACAGATGGCCACACAATAAGCTCTGTTTGATCAGATGCAGTCGCCCGGTAGTAAGTTGTCATCATGAGCAGATTGCTGGTGGCCCTCCACACCATGGTTTGCACTGCTTGCTCATGTCTCTCTTTAGCATGACCAGACAACCCTACTGTTTGCAAATAATCAACCGTCTCTGTCAGTCTACTACACACCCGTACAGTTGCAGCAGCGCTTAGATTTGCACTAAGCGCTGCTGTGCTAGGCCTGTCAGGATTGCAGGTCTATTTGCAGTGCGGTAAGGCCAGCAGGTAATTTGTGGCGCTTTGACTGTAGGTAGACAATGAGCTCCCCACAAGGACGAAGATGATCAGGAGTGCCGTGATGCAGATCGACAGCGCCCATTGCGTGCATAGTATATTATACCAGCCATTGGCTGGATGGAAGCTTGACTTTGACGACCTGATAGCCCACTTAGTCAGCGGCCAGCTCTGCCTGTTTCATCTCGTGCCGCGTCCTTGTTGCCACCACCTTTACGTGCTCATTATATGCACAAGTCGATTGGTCTGATGCAGTACGGGGTTTTGGGGTGATCAGACATAAGTTCTCAGCCCTTGCATACTACTGAAGACACCTAGCTCTTGAAAAGGTCGACGAGAGTTTACTTAAAGAGACATCTTCACGAAGGATCTTCAACTTGCTCTACGCAAGCGGTGATGAGAAGAATCATGAAGGGCCTTCAACCTGCTCTACGCAAGCGCTGATGACAAACAGACTGCACAGGACGGACATCGTTGCGGCCCAACAATCACTGTGGGGTCATTGATGCGAGCTGCAGCAGGAGCTCAGCAGACTTCCTTGCTCATGGTCCCCCGTCTCGGCAAGCGATTGCCATGCAAGAGGTATTGATCGAGGAAATGTTAGAAATAAGTAAAGGGCGCTTACGTCAGCACTTGCGCTCAGATCATTAAAGTTTTCGCTATTTGTCCTCCAAAAGCATTAACACTAAAAAGAAGGCATGAGCAATAGTAAGCCATGGAGTTGAGATTCTTGCTTGCCAGCTTTGCATCTGATTGCTGCTTGGCATGCACCACCGCTCGTCATGGTCTAGATACTTCTAGTACTGTTGACACGCTTTCAGTAAGTAGTAGTGTTCCGGGTCATCATGGTGTAACCTCCACATAATTTAGTTGACTTTACAGACAGCTATCAGAAATATTGCATGAGCAATTGTGAGTCATGTAAGTGAGGCTTTTGCTTGCCGGCTTTGCATCAAACTGCTACTTGGGTTTACAAACTCTCGTCACGAAAGTGGGGTGACGGGAGATGGATAAAGAAAAGTATCTAATAACGAGTTGTGAGTGTCACACAGTAAGTAAGTTTTACTTATCAACAACTGTCTGGGCTCTGATGGACCATCGATGTCCATGTAAAAAAAGTAAAAGACTGACACTTGATATTGCATCTGATATCTTGATCATACAGTACAGAAGCTAACACTGGAACAGAGAGAAGGCGCGCGGTGCGCATGAAATTGAAAGGGAGGCCAATTCTAGCCTTACAAATGTCCTGTTAACTGGGTAATGAGCTGGCTAAGGGGGACACTTATATCCCCGAGTGAGCACATGCATATCTGACAAGCTATACTGAGGCGCCAAACCACCACCACGGAAGCCATTAGCCTGAGCTAATGCACGACCAGCACGCTGGTGTATCGCGAGTGCCTAGGAGCGCTGGAGAGTCAAATATAGCCGCATTCTATAGCATGCAACGATGGCTTGCGGGACGCTTGAATGCCCTAAGCTACCCGCCCGACCACGTCGGCGGGCATCGACATGCAGTGTCAGGCGATGGAGGAGGGAAGACCACTTCGTTCCGTAGCCGCCGTATATGTCCATGGCGCATGGGAAGAAGTGGTCGCCCGGGGGGTGGTCATTATAGTGCCTCTCCTTCTTCCTCTCCGCATGATGTGTCGCCCAACCTGGCACAGCCGGTGTGGGTGCCCCTGGTTGGACTGCGTCAATGGGAACGACATCGAGGAGAAGACGAGGACCACCACTCCAGGGGGTTCAGTCCTTAGCACTCCAGCTCCTGCAGACCTTGTCCATTCCTTTGGGCTGGCCTCTCCCAGGGGGATAGTTTACCGGCAGCTAGTCTGTCGGATGTGAGGCTCCTCACTCATAACTACTAAGTGGTCCATCCTCCCCCGTTCTGCCATAGCCTCTTCAGGCCCCGCAGTCGCTGCTTAGCTCGTTGTTTGGCCCCTTCGAACCTTGTCAATTCTTTTCGGGCTGGCTTCTCACAGCCCTTGCCCCCATTGGGAGAGCCACTTGTTCTTCTCTCCCAGCCACCAGTTAATCTGGCCGCGCTTGCTTCCGGGGGGGTGGCCACCACGTACAGACGCCTGACGTAAGGCCTGCCACGCTTCTGGAGGACTTCCCGGGGAGTCTCATTCGGCTCAGGAAAGTCGACGCTCCTGGACCCCGAGCCGCGGGCCAACGGGGCGCCAGGCTCTCCCGGGTCGTCGGAGAGGGGGGTGGGTACCCAAGCTGTGCCGAAGAATGGCTTGGGGCATCTCTGCTCCCCACGTGTCGCGCGCTTTGACCAAGGACGGGGCCCCACGTGCGGCTCGTGGGCGGCAGGTGCTCCGGCGGCGGCGGCGGCGGCGGCGCGGGCGGGAAGGATTCCAAGATCTTTGACCGGCCGCTGCCTTGACCGGCCGAGTGAGGAGGGGGGCCGGCTGGGCCTCCCGGTCCGGCCCTTAACCTCCCGTCAAGGGAGCGAGCCCGCCGACCAGCCGGCCCGGGCCTGTTATTTAGCTGTCGGGGCGGGAGGGGGTGAGTTAGCGCAAGGGCGCAAACGGTTGGCGGAGGCGGCAAGGCCGGGCCTTGGGCCCACCAACCGCAGGGGCTCCCTGGCGGGGCCCCTGGGGCGGGCACCTGGGCGCGGCACGCAACAGAGAGGTGGGGGGCGCTGCTGGGGCGGGTCTCGGCTGCTGTGGCTCCCCCGGAGGAGGGAGGCAGGGAGGGAGGGAGGGAGGAAGGGAGGAAGGAGGCGCTGAAGGCCAGAGAGGCGCGCGGCAGAGGCAGGTCGAGGTCGAGGGGTCGACGCGGGAGAGAGCGCAGAGCTCGAGAGGGGGGGAGGAGAGAGGGATGGAGCGAGCTAGCGTGTGAGGAGGCGGAGACGAAAGGAAGAGGGAGGGGAGGAGGTGGGTGGGGTGGAGACGGAGAGGTAGAGCACCGGAGGGACGAGCACTGACTTGACACTGCCGAGTGGGGGACAGGGTGGTGACGAGGGGCCCTTTGAGCTGCCGGCCCGCTGCGGCGCCACCGATGCCGTCCACTCCACGACGCCAGGCTACGGTGCCGGCGTAGAAGCGTGAAGCGCGAGCAAGGCCTTAGTGAAGGCGGGGGGTGCTTTGAGCCGCTTGTCTGGCCAGGTTGGCCCGGTGTTGGAGCTTGGACCGCCAGGGGAGGTGGCAAGATCACCAGGGGCTTCTGCAAGCAGTGAGGACACGGAGACAGTAGGGGATCGAGGGAGCAGGAAGGGAGAGAGGGTGGAGGGAGGGAGGGAGGGAGGGNAGCAGCCAGGCATTGCCGTTGACTGCTGAGCACGGGCCAAGCCAGCAGCTGCCTGAGATCCTGCCAGCGCAGCAGGTGGGACTGCCCAAGAGCAGTGGGCGGTCACTAGGCGCAGCGCCAGTTTGGCACCAGTTGGCGAGTTGCAGCACCCAATACTTGCCAGATGCAGCGGCACAGCAGGCAAGGCCTCGCTGCTCAAAGTGCATTGTGCCAGAGCCAGTCCATGAGCACAGGCAGTTCATCTACGGCCTCGACCAGCTGGCGCTCGTGCGCACGCTCCTCCTCCGCGGCCGCTGCCGCCGCCGCCACAGCAGCCGCCACAGAGCCCAGTGGTGGGGCCTGCGTTAACCGCTGGCCTGGTGGACCCTCTTTGGCCAGCTGCCAAAATCCACAGCCACTGTCAGATCACATGCCGTTTCACTTAAGCCCTCAACACACATAACCAAGTCAATGGCCTATTTACTGTCAATCTTGAGGCTGGAGGCTGCCAAGTCACCTGGAAGATGCTGGCCCAGCTGCGTGCGGCAACCTCGGCCTCAAAAGTGAGCCGCCCAGTGCCTGCGCGCAACTCTGCGCCGCTCACTTCCTGCAGCTGCCACGTGCGTGCAGCGCCGACAATACGGCACCCCTGGTGCCGCCGCACCCCGCGCACTGTAAAGGGCCCCCTTCCGACGGTGGCGCCGTCGCCCGCGCTGGTGCCCGCGCCACCATAGTCCACGCCAAAGTCGCTTGGCCACGCCAGGCCGCCCAGCGCGCTGGCATCAGGCACCGCGCCCGCCACTATCGCTTCCATCGCCGCCCTCTCATCATCCTGCCACCGACCCAACCGAAACAGTAACGTCGCACTGAGCTCATGATGTTGGCAGCAAGAGAGCTGCTGGCAAAGAAGACCCCCAGCTCGTCCCAAAGGCGCCTAGATGGACTTTACAGCTGCTGGCTCATCGGCAAAAGTGCGCTGGCTCCCATTGCAAGGGCTTTGGCACACCTTTGTGAGCTACTTTGAAGTTAATGAAATCCATGGAGAATAAGGACCTAGTGTTAGAAGGTCATAATCCTGCAACTAAGGCTGGGACACGGGAATGCACCACGATGTTGTCGAGCACAAGCTCAGTGCGGAGGCTCAGCCGCAGGTCGCTGTGGCGACCGACGCACGCCACGTCCACCACCATGTGTCGCAGCGGCTCCACTTTGACCTGCCGGCCCCCACCCCAACCGCTCGCACTTTACTCTCAATGGTGCTGTCATCAACAGAGGGCCCTTGCCTTGGTGATCCAATGCAGCTGGCCTTAAGTGCAATGCCAGCCTGGCTACGCAGCGCCGAGGAGGGCTGCAGGGAAAGGCAAGGTTGCCGATGGCAGTGGCAATGATACCTGCTGGAGGGTTAGGCGTGGCGTTCCACTGCTGCCGCTAAGGGAGGCGCCGCTGCCACCGTCGTCGAGGCCGCAGACAAGCTTCAGCAGGCAGCGGTCGGGCCGCGTGGCATCCTCCAACTGCAGCAACAGCAATGCTTATGCTTAAGACTAACATTCACAGAGAAGGAGATCAGCACAACCACATGAGCCCATTACGATGACAAGTCAAGAGACGGCAGGTGCTTGCCTGGATGACATAGCGGTCCTCGCGCTCGACAACAGCGCCCGCTTCAGAAAGCGCGAGCGTGCGGAGGCGAGCAAAGAAGTCGGCGGGCAGGCTGGTCTCGAGTGTGGGGAAGAGGGGCTGCTGGCTGCCTCCGCCGTGACCACGGCCGCTGTTGCGGCCGCCGCTGCCGCCCGCACGCAACTCCTGCTCCAGTCGATACGCTGGGAAAGGCCCCATCGCCTGCAGCCGCTCCCTGCATTCGGAGCCGACGCGGCCAAAGCGGCACCCTGAGGTCACACCGCAGCTCACAGCAAAGATGGGTCGCGACGGCAGAGGCGTAGAGTGCGAAGGTGGACCAGCAGCGCGGCGGCCGGGCCCACGCAGCGGCGGCGGCCTCACCGGTAATCCTCGGAGGTGTAGAAGAGGAGACGGCCGAAGCGCACGAGCAGCGTGGTCTGGACGGCCTCGTTGGGACGGCGGCCGGCGGCTGCCGCCAGGTACGCGCGCACGTTGTCCAGCCACCGCCACCGCCACCGCCCAGGCCGCCGCCGCCTCCACCACCGCCACCGCGACCGCCGCCGCCGCCGCCACCGCCGTCACCGCCACCGACACCACCTCCTCCGCCGCCTCCTCGACCACCATCATTTCCTCCTCCGCCGCCGCCAAAGCCCCCTCCACCACCATCGCCACCGCCGCCTCCGCCTCCTCCTCCACCACTGCCACCACCATTCGTCCTGCCACCGCCACCGCCGCCGCCTCCACCTCCTCCTCCATCCCCCCCTCCTCCTCCCTTCCCCCCACCCCCACCTTACAATATTCCGCCGCCACCGTCGCCGCCCCCACCTCCCCCCTCGCCTGCACCGCCACTGGCCCCACCCCCACCGCCTGCCCCGCCGACCACTGCGAGCATCTTCGACTCAGGGGGGCCTCTCACCCAGATCACGCCTGCGTACAGCGCAAGCCACTGTCAGATCATCGGCAACAATGTGACAATCACATATGACATTCAGGGCGGTAAGATTCGCTTGTTGATTACCTAAGTTGGCCCCAGAGTAACAGACTTGCTGCTGTCCTTCTCTGTACCTAGTCACTTGTTCGCTTGCTTGTCAGATTCTGTTTTGGCCCAAGGTTAACAAGGGACAACCTTTTGCTGAGGTCTATCACCTGAGCCTTTGCAATTCATTGGACTAGCAGGCTCAAGGTGGATGTCATCAAGTTTATACACCTCTGGTGTATTTCAGACAGTCTTGCAGTGTGCAGCAGGAGATACGACCGGCCTTGACACGACATTTTATGTAAGTACCGAGCTTCATTGTTGCAGAGCTTAGACTCTCCTGATTCAAGAAGGCCGGACTGCTCTCCAAATGTAGATCAGCCTGCATCTAATCAGTGTACGTTTGTTTGTTACTTGCAGCTCGATTCAAATGGTGGCCCTACCGCAGACCACGACGGGATCAACTTTGACTTCCTCGGCAACTCCAAAACTTCGGTGCTCACGTCGTGGTACTCCAATGGCGTTGGCTCGCTGCTCAGTGTGCAGCTGCCATTCGACTGCAGCACCGCTCCCCACTTGTACACAATCTACTGGGACACCACCCGCATAGCGTGAGTTTGCTGGCGTGGCCCCTCTGACATTCACAGTGACTGTGACTTTGTCCTTGTCCGAGTGGAGCTTCATCTCCCAAGCCGACAAGCTCCCACCAACCTTTGAGACATGCACTTGCGCGCTTGCAGTTGGTACATAGATGAGGTCCTTGTCCGCAACGTCCCAAACCCAGGGACGGGCATGTTTCCAAGCAAGCCCATGTACCTATTCGGCTCTATCTGGGATGCCTCCACGTCCACCCTCCCAGCTGGCATTTACACTGGTCAGACACTGCCACCTACTTTCACGACTCCTCCAAGCCCCCTATTTGTACATCACCTCTGCATCAACTCTGTCATGGCAGCAGCCTCCTGCCTCATCCTGCTGTTTTTTCTGGGTATTCGCCAGCAGTGATAAATGAGGACAGGTTTCACTGACTATGACACACTTCTCTCAGGTATTGGAAACCCCTTCGCGGCCACATACACGTTCCTGGCTGTGCAGACACCAGTGGGCCCTGGCACAGTGCCGAGCCCGCCGCCCCCTCCACTTCCTCCAGTGCCGGACATCCCCTCTGAGCCCCTGCAGGGCATTCCCCTAGTTCCCCTTACTACGGACTACTGTGCTGACCACGCTAGCATTGTCGACAACAATGTAGTCATCACCTTCGACCACAGTTGTGGTAAGCTCGTCACCTGCGCTGACTTTACAAGGTGCTACGTCTTTCAGGGCACTTCTGCAGGTGCTTATGAGCCTCTTTTGCGTCGCAGGCTCCCGATTCCGCTCCACTGTCCAGTACCCCAGCGGCGCATTCCGTGCAAATATAAAGTGCCCCGATGGTGACTTTAGCGGCCTCGTTCCCAGCTTCTACGTAAGCTCTTCTTGCTAAAATTTCTTTGTCACAAACCCCCGGATCCTCTGCTTGGCCACTGCACCAGCTAGCTTTTGTTATATCAAATGATTCATGGGTTCTTCAGAATATACTGAGCTTCTGCCCTCGCCGTGCTTGGCCAGCTATCATCCCTCGAAGGCTCTGGCAATCAGGACGAGATCGACTTTGAATGGCTTGGCAAGGACAAGACTGTTGTACAGACCAATTATTACGTCAACGGCGTCGGGGGCCGGGAGGTTCTTATCCACCTCGGATTTGACTGCTCCGCGGCCTTCCATGAATATACTATTCTATGGGACACATATCGCATTGTGTAAGTTTCTTCCAACTCTTGTACTTTCACCTCTCTCCAGAATTAGTGCCTCAATACTTGGCCTCTGCAGATAGCATCACCTGACAGGAAGTGCATAATGTGCTGCTCGCAAAACAGATGGTACATCGACGGCGTCATTGTGCGCGTGGCCCCAAATATAGTTGGCCAGCCTTTTCCGGTTAAGCCGTCCTTCCTGTATGCCTCCGTCTGGGATGCCTCTAGCATCTGCGGTGGCTGCTGGGCCGGCATCAACACCTGGTCATTGCCGGCGTACTACATGCAGTACCAAAACATCACAATCCAGAGTCCCGTTGCACTCTGATGGCTGCTCAAGTCACCAAGTCCTTGCACAAGGTGCAGCGGGTTGCCTTTCTTCATTGATCTTATGAGTCCTCAAAGCTGGGCCTTGCTAGAGCCTGTGACTGGCCAACTTGTCACTTGCTCTACCTTGCCCCAGCATGCGTTGCTTCATTTATGGACTTGAGGCTGGGCCTGTGCGCGCGCGCAGCAACAAGCACACAGCCTAGATAACTTACAGTGCTCTCTTGTAAAAGTAGACGTTGGTACCTGCCAACGGAACGTGTTTGTCACCCTCTGCCAATGAGACGGCTGCTATCTGGTGCAGACAGTCAGCACGACTGCTGCAGGCCACCATTTGCTGTGCTGGAGAGGGTCTGCTGAGATCTAGTTCCCTGGCCTGTAGAAGGCTCACGCAAGTGGGCTCGGGCAAGATATGTTATTGACCTTGTCTCATAGCATGCATTATGTAGCAGATGGAGCTTGCACATAGAGCTGCTCTGATCAGCTACCTGTGTATGCCATCACCGAGACACTTTATCCACTATTATTTCCTTACTGATTTACTTTTGGGATGAGAGAGCATTGCGAGGTGGGCATATACATGTTCAATCTCAATCATTCAAGATCTGCGCATGTGGGCTGCTATTTGTACACCCTCTAGGAGACCAATCCTACTGTGCACTGTGGACATTTACGGGCGGCTGCGGTAAGACATGGTCCTCTCTCCTCCAACAGCTGGTTGACGCGCATCGTCACAGTTGGCGGGCCCGGCTTGCAACACACTAGCTACCCACAGGTGTTAGTTGCATGTCACAGAATGCAGTTTAATTAGTGGGCTGGGTCGTGCTCTATGGTAGGCCACTGGCTTACGTGGGGGTAGTGCACTCCCCAAGTTAGCCTGTCGCGCTTGTATGTGGTCACTTGTGGGTTACTAAGTCCTCCTTAAGCCGGCTTTAGCACATTCGTCTTAGTCCCCTGAGCATTGGGCTTCCCCTTTGTGTAACCCCCATTCCTGCACTAGCATTTGCCTGAGCAGTAAATTGGCTTCAGCTGGCCTCTCTTTCAGTTCATGCGCATCATGCGCCTTCTCTCGTGTGCATGAATGCGGACTACATAAGAAGAGCCCTTAATTTACTCGCAGGATTGGTGAACAAGGAGACCTGTCTAATATCCTAACTTGCCCACTAGCGAGGCCGCAATAAGTATAGCAATGTGCTACTTTTTCCCGCGACCCATGACGGGCTCATAGGCCGTGTAGGGGGTGGGCTTGGCCATCTCCATGCCAGTAAACGCAAAGATGAAGAGCGCCGTGTATCCCAGTAAGTACAGAGGCTGGCATCAGTGCAACAAATCAAATCAGACAGATACATCTTGCAAGCAGGTCCACGAAGGCCAGCACTGAGGGGTCCCAAGGCCTGACGAAGTGCATGTCCAGATTGCAGTCATGGGAAAAAGCAACAGCGCCCTTGAGGAACGTGGAGAGGAGGTTAGCAGGGAGGGCTACCTCAATGCCGAAGGCAAAGCCTGTGAAGAGACCAGGGAGGAAGAGCCACGATATGGCTCCTGCAAATGGGAGGAGTAGCGGCCATCAGTAAGTTCCGGTGCTCGATACAAGGTCCTCAGACAAGGTGCATTGCTAAGTCCTGACCCCTCATGTCGTCAATGCTCCTCCACCTCAGCAAACACTGAACAGTGAGGTAAGAGTTCCGCAGCTTGGCCAAACACAGCAGGTGCGCGCATGGGGTGTGGCTACCTTGAGCTCCTCTTGGGCCGCCGGCCTCCTTCAGCGAGGCCTGGAGGTTCTCCCAGAATGTCCCTGAAAGCCCGCTCAGCAGGCGAGGTGAGGAAGATGGGGATTTTTGCAGCACCAAGCTGTCAACGTGAAGCAGCCATGACAGCCATTGCCGCATGTTCGTGCAGTGGGCAGCAGAGAGCCCCACCGTCGTCGCCCTCGTGCCAGCTGTGGGCGCCGTCGCCCTTGCCATAGGGGAAGGTGCCGTCCTGCGACGGCAGGAGCGGAGTCAGACGTACATTAGTGTCGGCCTCAGGAGCCGTTGCACAACAAGAGACAGAGGCCACAATCGTCTACTGCCAGCGCGCACGGCCATGAGCGCAGCTCTGGTGTGGTCGCCCCAGCAGCTCGCAGCCAAGTGGATCTTCAGAGCACGAAACGGGGTAGGCCTAGAAGGGTCTCGTGATGCAGCCATCTCAGGGCTTGGGGTTTAGGCAAGCCCTGCTGCCGCGGCCAGCGGCAGCAGGCGCCGGGGCCCCCAGCAGAAGCCCCGTACCTTTTCAAGGTCCTCGCCGACCGTCGCCCAGACGTCGCGAGGGTCCTCCTCCAGGTCCGGCTCCACTCCCGCCACGCCGTGGCCCGCTCGCGCAGCCTCTCCGCGGCGCCTTGGCAGCGATGGCCGCCGCAGAGGCGTCGCAGGCCCTTGTGCCGGCCCGGCCGGCAGGCCGCAGCGTGCGGTGGGGCCCGGCCTGGCCGCCG
>WELB01000016.1:465192-489728 GCA_009602725.1 Spirogloea muscicola
GGGGGGGGGGGGAGCAGCTCTTTCAAAAGGGGGGCGAGGGCCAGTGTAAAGCCAGAGGGCCCAATAAGACTAACAAGGTCCGGAAAGCGCTTGGGGGAAAGGCGTGGTCATCGAGTGGTCCGGGTGCCGCACTGGCCCAAGGCGAGAGGAACAAGAAGGTCGCTTCCAAACCTTCTGAGGGGAAGATACCAATGCTTCTGCCCAAGGCAAGGCCGAGGGCGCAGAAGCCCATCAAAGGAAGTCACGCTTTCAGAATTCATACTGACGACGGCTGCGACAGCAAGACCGTCCAGCCAGCCGGCACAGAGATGATGATCTCCGAAGGGGCCCACAGAGAAGAAAGTGCTCGCCCATAGAGAAGAGGGGCTGGCAAAGGCGCCACAAGCAAAACACCCGCACAGCTATGCCCAAAAGCGCCTGGAAAATCACGCTGTGGAGGTGGCCAGGGGGAGCCGAACAGGCGGCGGGGAGGGAAGCGGGAGAGTTCTCCGAAAGGCTGGCTTGCGGCCGAGCACGCGCTCCGGGAATCCCGCGGACGAGGCGGCCCGCCCAAGCCCGTGGCTCCCAGGTCGCAGGCAGCGGGCAGGGCGGCAAAAAGAAGAAACAGCTCATCCAATGTAAGGCAAAATCAAGAAGTGGCACTCCCAAGTGGGGGCAAGGGCTGTGAAAAGCCAGCCCGAAAATGGGTGTGAGAGGCCAGCCCCCAAAGGAATGTACAAAGTCTGAAGAAGGGCGGAAGGAGGAAACAGCAATCCTATTTTTCCGTGTCTTTTCTGCAAGCGGACAAAACTCCCCTGCCCCCCACACCCCCGGGGCGGGCACGTTTTGCGGGCCGGCACCGCCCCCGTGCATGTCCCCGGGCCGTAGGCATCTTAATAGAAGACAACGCCAGCCGCCGCGTGGCAGAACAATGATCGAACGATTGTCCAAGATCCGACGGCTACAGGCCCCTGGTACACGCCGGTCTGCCATCGTCGTCCGCCCCCGACCCCAGGGCTCGTGCACGCCGGCGGGTGACGTCACCGTCGGCCTTGCGCCGCGAGTGCGCCGCGAGTGCGCCCTCGGCCGTGCCGGATCCGCCACATAGTGGATCTACCCGGAAGGAGGGGGTGCCACGTGGCGCCCGGGCGCGGGAGCGAAGGGGGTGAGGAAGTCGGCTGGCTCCCGGAGAACCGGCTCGGTCGCCGTGGAGCCGGGCGGTGACGTGGCAGCTGACGACCAGCCGAACCTGTCCGGGCCGGCCCCCCACCCACAACACCCCCAATAACATAATATTAACTATTACCCTCTATATTATTCACTTGGCTGGCATTTACAGCCGCTTTTCTGATATCGTCAACCATTCTCTTCTCCCGCCCGCCCCACCTGCTTCGCGAAGCGGCCGTGGCGGCGCGCCACCGGCAAGCCACGGCTCGTGGCACTCTTGCCCATGCCCAGCCACTACGCCCCTCGGAAGCGCCGCGCCTTCTTGCAGGCCGGGAGCCCCACGGAGCGGCCGGCCTCGCGAAGGTCCTGCGCCAGCGGCGCCGCCCAAACCCCTCAGGCGGCCCGTCTAGCCTCGCCCTGCAAAGCCCGAGACGGGGCCTGCACTCGCCGCCTTCACCCTCAGGCTGACGGCTGAGGACTCGCGGCGCTTGAGCTCGTCGACGTGATGGCTCACCGTCCGTAGTCGCGAGGCCCGCAAGTGGGCAGTCGGAGCCGGCCAGGGGCCGTCGGAGCTGGCCCGGGGCCATGGCGGCCGGGCCGGCGCCGTCTGGCTCCGACGACGGCGGCGGCAGCGCGGCCGCCTCGCCTCCTCACTTCAGCTCCGCCGTGGCGCTCGTCATCCTCGCCGTCGTGCTCTTCTTCGTCGCCCTCATCGCCGTCAAGTTCCACAGCGTCTGCTGCCACGTGGTTCTGAGCCGCCGGGGTGAAGCACCTCCGTTGCCAGCGCCGCTGCAAAGCAGAGCGGCGCCGCAGCACATGCTGCTCGCTGCGGGGGCGGCGCCGCCTGTACCCTCCGCCTGGCAGCCGCCGCCTCGCAGCCGGGGCTTGAGCGCCGAGGCGGTGGCGCTGCTGCCGAGCTACACGTTCTCCAGCATCGCCAGTGCCGATGGTGGCTGCGCGACCGAGGCCGGCGGCCGGGAGTGCGCTGTGTGCCTGGCCGAGTATGTGCATGGCGACACGCTACGGCGGCTGCCAGCATGCAACCACGCCTTCCATGCCGCATGCGTCGACCCCTGGCTAGGAGACCACCAGTCCTGCCCAGTCTGCCGGTGAGCGAAGCGCTTATTCTTGATTTTCCCGTTGCCGAGCATCAAGTACAACATTGTCGATCACAACATTAAGGGGATTAGCAGTCCACTGCTTTCTGGCTGCGCTGCTTCTCAATGTCAGCAACCACTCTTTCATTGGTCTATCTCGGTGGCACTGCTGCAGGAAGTCCGTGTTGGCTGGCGAGCTCGCAGCTGGGCCCGAGAAGACGGGAGACCATCTGCCGCGGCTTCTCCCGGCAGAGAACCCCGCTGATGACAGCAGGGGGGCCGCTGGAGATGGCGCAGCCTCTGCAGGGGGCGTGCTGCCACTCGTGGAGGTTGTTGTGCAGGTCCCACCCTCAACTGTGGCAGGGACGACTGTGACAGCCTCGCCGGCGCAGGCGACGGTTGGTACTGCATCGCCTGCTGGCTTTTGGGGCACCATAGCCGGTAGGGCCGGAATCGATGACCGCCGCTCGCGGCGCTGGGACTTCGGTGGGATCGACGTCGGAAGCCTCTCCTCGCCAGTACCTAGCAGCAGGAGCCCACCAGAGCCTGTGCAGGAGCCTGCACCGCCGCTCCTTTGGCGGTTCTTGTCACGGCTTCGACAAACACCTGCTGCCTCGGGCACGTAGATTGCTGGTTGCTGCCAACCATAGCTACAACAGCTCTCAATGCCCAAATGCTAGCTCTAGGATTAGCACCACACATGCGCTAAGATGGGCGCACCCAGCGTTGCCAGATAATTGGATGGCTTATTGCAAGGCCCGTCAAGAGCCGCAGGTGCCAAGCTCCACCAATCCCCCAGGTTGCCCTTCTGCTTCCACGATTTCCCAATCGTGGTCCTTCAGAAGCACTCCACCTATGCAGACCCATGCTTTCAAGTTACTCAGGTCGGAGGCCCAAAGCAGACTCTTAGCCAGTATATGGTCTTGGAGGTGTTTGGTGCTCGAGAAAACAGGCACGGTCCAAGGTGAACGTAACCTACCTCGACCAGGTCAATTCTCCGGTCTGTCATGTGAGGTGGTGTAGCTTGCATCATAATTGTTGACTGATCATGACGCGATTAGCGAGAAAGGATCGGCTGTCATCCACCTTCAACAGTTAGCAGCCCCTGCCCGATGTATATCCTTCCTCTGTTCGCTATCTTACGATGGCTTCCCTCAAACCAACCCGCCCTCCTTGCTCCAAGCAGTCACGCACATGGGTCCAAAACCTTATACAGGCTTTCCCCCTTCTCCGAACAGCCCAGTCCAGTTGACTGTTCTGGCACTCTCTCTGACCAGGATGAACCGACATATTTATGATTTACATGTTGCTACTTTCGTAGAGGAGCTAGTGCAGTTTGGAGCGCTGCAAAGATTACCCCTCACAAAAAAGTGATGAGGAAATTTGAGTGAAGAATTATTAAATTACGGGCGTCAAAGGCAGCTTCGTAGTCCTTATCAGTACTGATTCAAAGCCAGGACCAGCAAGCAAACGGAACGGGATCGGGATGTAGCGAACAGAGCAAAGCTTGACTCATCGATTGGTCTGCATACGTCGAATTTTCTGATAAGATGAACTCCACCGCCTTGTAGTTCATCAGATTTGTTGGCGTTGGCGACTAGGAGCGCGATGGTACATACGATTCTGTTACAAGGTCTGTGGTGGCCTCCGCGCCTCTCACATTACCCTCGTTGTGTCGACTCGACATTGGCTTAAGCGGCCATCATTGTACCAGAGGATTTCTTTCTCCCAAGCATCCCGTTTAGAGCTGGCAATGGGCGGAGAAGGCGCCTTGTGAAAGTGGAGCATGCTATGCAGACCACAAGAGGAGGCAAGCAGTCAAGGGAAGTGCCGCTATTCATGTCAGGTAGGAAGACAGGATAACGAAGGAGCGTGCTAAGACTCTCACATCAATGTCATCTGCAAAGTAAAGGAGGAGTGAAGAGACCAAACGTCATAAGCGATGCCCACACGCCCCAGCATGAAGCCTGCATTTATTCTGGGCAGGCAGGTTTGCCCTACACGCCGCAGCAAAAGGCATGAAGCCTGGATCCTTCCTGATCAGGCTTGCAGCCTCGTAGCAACGTGCGTCAGTTTCTGAAGGAGGGAGGTATAGACTGAGCAGGCAGATCCACTACTCCCTCGTGCTGCTCGTTGGCTTACCAGGCAGCTAGCATCCGGGCCTTGCGGTTGGGGGCAACTCATTCTCCATTGGATAAACAGCGTTAGCTGAGGAGAAACAGCGTGACAGAGGGCCGTACCTCTGACGTACACAGGCAAGTACATCTACGTATGTAGGCAGACTGCTGCTATGTCGACACGCAGGTGACCGCGGGTCAGGCATAGAGGTCGCCATGAAAAGCCCGTTCATCAGAGGGCAGGATTCCAAGCTCACTTGCCACCTGCTACAGCTCACCCAGCTATCAGATGCAGAGGATGGGCCTGGTCTGGCTGCAGACATACATGTACACGGCGGCGCAAGAACGACAGAAGTGCTGTCAGGAAGCCAATTTGGCTCAGTGCGCACCACCACGATGTGCATAAGGCTGGAAATCTCTCTCGCATGCGAGGTGCGGAAGCGAGGACATATGCACCCATAAAAGACGGTGCTGCACCTTCTGAGCTTTCCTGAGGAAATGGAGTGTGTAGTGAGTGATGGAGGGCCTGAATGGCCAAGTAGAGAGGCGAGCACATTGACAGATGTACTTCACCTGCTGCTAAGCTGACCCTCTCCGTAAACACGAGTCAGCACGTAGAGGTCGCTAACTGATGTCCGAAAACCAGACGGCAACTGACAAGCCCTTGTGCTGGCTGGCTGGCTTTTCCAGGCCCTATCCTCGCTGGGCGAGCCCCTTTCTTCTTGTGCCACCAGCTACAGCTCGACCACCTTCCGTGGTGGTGGTTTGGCTCCTCAGTATAGCTTGTCAGATATGTATGTGCTCACTCGGGGATATTTATGTCCCCCTTAGCCAGCTCATTACCCAGTTAAATAGGACAATTTGTAAGGCCAGAATTGGCCTCCCTTTCAATTTCATGCGCATCGCGCGCCTTTCCCCCTCTCTTTCGTGAGGAAGGTGCGCGGAGCACCTCTGGCCGGGCGCAGCGCTCCGGGGGCCCCCGCATGGCCGCCATGGCGGCCGCCTCCGCCGCCCGGGCCCCGGGCTTGCCGCCGCCGCCGCCGCCAGGAGCGCTGNGCGGCGGCAGCTGCAGCAGCAGTCCCTGCTATGCCAAGCTGCGGACGCCATGGCGGCCCCGTCCGACGGGCCCGGCGGCATCGGCCTCAGCGTGGGCGCCGGCGAGCCCGCCTCCGACGGCTCCACGGCCGGCCTCCGGCCTCCGGCGGCGCCCACGCTGGCCCAGAAGGCGCGCGCCGCCGCCTTCTACTTCACCACCTTCGCGCTCGCCGTGCCGCTCTTCGCCGTCATGCTCGCGCTGCACCCGCTCGTCGTGCTGCTGGACAGGCACCGCCGCCGCGCCCACCACGCCGTCAACGCCGTCTGGGCCAACTGCACGACGCGGCCATTCTACGCCACGGCGCTGGAGGGCGCGGAGCACCTGCCGCGCGCCGACGCGCCCGCCGTGTACGTCGCCAACCACCAGAGCTTCCTGGACATCTACACGCTCTTCCAGCTCGGCCGCCCCTTCAAGTTCATCTCCAAGACCTCCAACTTCCTCATCCCCATCGTCGGCTGGTCCATGTGGCTCACCGGCCACGTCCCGCTCAAGCGCCTCGATAAGCGCAGCCAGATGGTGGGTCTCGGACGGCGTCGCCGTGACGGCCGTGCCTTTGCATGTCCTCCGCTCTTTGACTCGATGGCCTGGGCTTCGATAGGGGCACTACCCAAGAAGCGAGAATGCGTGTGATGCATGAGTTACAGCTGCACCATCTCTTTGCTCTGGCAGCAGGTTGTCGAGGATTCGATGGGCTTGCTCACTGTCGGAGAGTACAGGTAGCCATTAGAAGCTGGTTGACAGCCAGCTCGCGTCAACGTTGGACACCAATGCAGGAGTGCCTGAAGCTCTGCCTGGACCTCCTGAAGCGCGGCGTGCCGGTGCTCTTCTTCCCGGAGGGCACGCGCACCAAAGATGGCAAGATGGACGACTTCAAGGTCAGCTGTGCACGATGGCCACATTGTTCCTTTCTTGCTCCACCTCATCCCCATGTGCTCTCACTGTCTTGCAATCTCTCTCCTGCTCCTCACTCTCTGCCTCAGCCCTCCTCTTCCTGGGACTCCTGCTATCCTCTTCTTAATTCTTCTGCAAACATAAAGACTTATCATGCATGCGCCTCTAAGTACGTACTTGTCGTCGCCACTTGGTTGTGGCTTGCCACTCAGTGGCAGCCCCAGTAAAGCTCAGGGCCAGTCAATGGCTCGTTGATCTCGTGGTCATCTTGCCGCCGCTGTGTTGCATGTGCGGTAATGCCACAGAAGGGCGCCTTCAGCTTGGCGGCCAAGACAGGTGTGCCGGTTGTGCCGATTGCACTGATTGGCACGGGTGACCTGATGCCCAATGAGATGGAGAACAGCCTGCGGCCCGGCGCCGTGAAGGTGGTGATCCACCCACCCATCACCGGTGCCAATGCTGACGCCCTCTGCGCACAAGCAAGGGAGGTCATTGCTGCCACACTGCGCCGCCATGGCATGGGCGTGCGGTAGCAAGGAGATATTGAATGTGAAACCCCTAATTTTTTCCTTGCTCTTCTTGATTACTTTGAAATGTTCAGAAATTAGCAATTGAATGCCCTTCAGCAGTGTGGCCTGCCAGCGTGGCAGTGTCCATGAAGTGTCAGCTTCGGATGGAGACTGCCACGCTGGTACATGCCCCGAAGACTGCGACTGAGGGCCCTGTATTCAATGGATGACTGCCCAGTCTCAGGACTTTGACAGCGGCGTTGACATTGTTGGCAGAGCTCTCATTGCAAACATGCAGAGGCGTTGGCACCATCTTCCCTATCAATGCCCGCAACATCTAGTGTCTAGAGCTCCGGTTCAGCAAGGAACTGGACACCAATTTTGACCAGCAAGGTCACAAGCACAACTGTGACACTTTGTGGATGCTTAGGTGCCATATGGCAATTCTCATGTATCAGCTTCTTCAGAATGCCCTGCTACAAGGTGCTCCACCAAACATTTGCCATGCCCGGCATCTCATTGTCAAACACCAATGATCATGTGTGCAATGTGGCGCAAGCCGACCATTTGATGAGTTTCTGCTGAAAGCAAAGCTCAGGCTGGTCCAGCGGGGGACAAACTATCTCAGCAAGTTGCAGAGATTTAGTCCATTTGCAGGCAAATGGACTAATGCATCAATATGCTGGATAATCAAGAACATCCCACAGGCCCCAACACCAGTTCCTGCCTGTGATGGCCAGGCCTAGCAAGCATGCAGTCCTACCACTCACTGAATCAAAACCAGCTCCAGCTGCTCCTGGGAACAGGTTACAATATCAGATGTGCTTTAACGGTGAAGTGAAAATGTGTACGTCCAGAAGTCTGATTTACCTGGACAGAGTCTGTCTGTGATCAACTTGTGCACACAAAGAAATTCGTTCGATCGTGCACCTTCTTATTGTGCTGGGTGTTATTGTGCTGGATTATATCCAGTCCAATACAAGCAGTGTGGCCCTTTGCATGGGATGAGATGCAGGGGCGCAAGCGGTTCCTTTAAGTTGTCGGCATCTGAAATCTTTTTCGAAGGCCTTTGTGGTCAGTAACAGTGTATCATGAGGTGGGGTAGAGGGACTCTTGTGCGCTAGACCCACACTCCTTAGTTGCGCAGGACTAAGCTAAATGCCGGCAAGCTGAGAAGGGAAGACGCTTATCTGCCATGTGATATCTGTTATGTGACAACACCTGTAGCTGGAGTAAGTGACGCAGAGGGAACACGGCCACTGGGTGACGGCGGCGGCCTGGGGGTTGAGGGGCCGGATGACAGTGCAGGTGGGGTGCTGCGCATGGATGCGTTGCGCAGGTCGGCGTTGAGGTCCTCGACAGTGAAGCCGGCCATGTCGTGCAGGCCCTGGATGGGCCGGAGTGCCTCCACCACGTCAGCCATGCGCGGCCGCTGCTTGGCACGCTTGTTCAGGCACAGCTTGATGAGAGCTGCTGCCATCTGCGCACCTCTCACGCTGTAACGTCCCCCGAGCTCCGGGTCCATGATTCTGAGCCACGAGCGTGCAAGCAAGCCAGCCCAACTCTCAGCAAGCAAGAGCCGGCCCGAGGTGCAGGTGCAGATGGTTCACTGGCGTGTAAGTGCTGCAGCAGTTTGCAATGACACTGGCGATGAGGCAATGGAGAGCAAAGAGATAAGGAGGAAGGAGGAAGAGAGGAAGGAGGTGGGAGGAGAAGGCAGGACGGACCGATAGAGCTTCTTGGGATTCTCGAGGTAGGGCTCGGCCCACTCGACGAGGTTGTGCTCCTCTTTCGGGCGGCTCTTATCCATGGCTGTGCGGCCCGTGAGCAGCTCCAGCAGCACAACCCCGAAGCTCCATACATCGCTCGCCGTCGTCAGGTGGCCGGTCATCACGTACTCGGGTGCCGCGTACCCCACTGTGCCCACAATCTGCAAGGATGGGTTGGCTCCCTCAGCCCAACAGCTTGGAGCAGTGGCTCGACATAGGAGAATTGGAGCCGAAAATGTATTTGGTCATGGATGATGGGAGGAGGAGGTGGGGAGAGAGGAAAGGGGTCAGAGGCTTGCCCGGGTTGTGACATGCGACTTGTCTCCCTCAGGGCCGCTGCGGGCGAGGCCGAAGTCGGACAGCCGCGCCTCCCACCGACGATCCAGCAGTATGTTAGAAGTCTTGAAGTCGCGGTAGATGACCTGAGGCACCCGCACCGAACCCAGCATGGCCAGTATCAGGGGCAGCCCATAACTCGGGCAGTCTTTTCATCAAGAGGCCTCGAAAGGGCAGTGATAGGGAGCCCAAGCAGGAGGGAATTTGATTGCGTTTCTGGGTACACCAGACGCAACCAGACGAAACCAACAAGAACTCAAATTTTGCAGCAACATTCAAGTAATTAGTGGCAAGAGAGAGAGAAGGAAAAGTTATCAACAACAGTCATCGTTCATAATTGCCTCATCTTGAAGGAAGAGAGTCAGTGCATGCACCGGAGCCTCAGCCTCGTCATGCAGGTAGGTGAGGCCGTTGGCAGCGCCCAGCGCGATGCGCATCCGCTGGCTCCAGGCGAGCGGTGTGTCGCCGGGCGCACGGCGGAAGAGCGCATGCTCCAAGCTGCGGTTGGGCATGAACTCGTACACCAGCAGGCGCTGCTCGCCGTCCGCGCAGAAGCCAATCAGGTTCACGAGATTCGGGTGGTGCAGGTGGCCCAAGAAGCTGACCTCCGTTGTCCACTCCTTCTCCCCCTGCATCACCCTCATCCTAACTTGCATTGTCAGGAAGCACAGAGGGAGGACCATGGAGGGAGAAGGGGGATGGAGGGAGGGAGGACGGCCAGAGTGGGAGCTGTGGGGTGTCCTTGACTGGGGGCCTTGCCTGGAAGCCGGCGGTGTTGAGGACCTTGACGGCGACGGGCTCAGAGTGGCCGTCGGCGCTGTCGATGAAGCCCTTGTACACGGACCCGAAGCCGCCGCCGCCGAGGTAGCCTGTGGCATCGAAGCCGCGCGTGATCACCTCCAGCTCCGCCAGGCTGAACCCGCGGAGCCCCGCCGGCTTACGCCGCGACGAGCGCGTCACTGGCGGCGGCGCGGCTGCCGCAGCGTCCTGTTGTAGTGGCTCGGCGACTGATCCTGATGAGAGCGCCGAGCGGTTGCGCTGCAGCGACCGCTTCTGCGCAGCGTCCGCGGCGGCCGCCGACGATGAGTGCGCCCACCCGGCCGACGCCGACCGCGACAGGGTCTTGAGCGCGGGCAGCAGCTCCGCAGACGCCGGGGAGCGGGCAGAGACCGCGGAGGACGGCGCCGGCAGCGGCATGGGCGTGCCGCCGAAGGCCGAGGTGGGCGCGACTGCCGCGCTGCCGCCAGGTGGCGGCGGTGGCGGCGCTGCCTTGAGGAGGGCGGCGGCGAGCGCGCCGCCGCCGCCAGCGCTAGGTGCGGTCGTGGCCGCGGAGTGCAGGCTCGCCGTGTGCTCGGGGGTCCGGTGCTCCGCGACCTTGCGCTTTGGTGCCGCCCCGAAGCTGAAGCACCCCATGTCGCCGTTGCTAGCGGCCGCTCGTGGTGGCAGCACAGCGGCAGCGTCGCCTACCCATGCTGTCGGGTCTGCTCTGCTTCCTGGCCCAGCAATGTGGGTCCTGGCTCCCAGACGGTGGCACCTTGCCTTGCATTGCTATGCGGGGCCCCACCTCCGCCAGGCTCCTGCTTCAATGGGACCCCGCGCATCTCCGTTCTGCAGATGGGTGTTGGCGGTGCAGCCTATTTGCGATGTGGGCACACTGCGCGGTGCTCGACCGGAGCTGCAGGCAGATGCAGCGAGCGCGGGCCAGTGGAGGAGTTGGGCGAGAGGACTGTGGCTTGCGGTGGCGGACATAGAGCGGGCGGGGACGGGCGCAGCGGCCGTCCCCGCGAGCGCGCGCGCACGCGAGAGAGAGAGAGAGAGAGAGAGAGAGAGAGAGAGAGAGAGAGAGANGGGGTGGGGGTGGTGGGGGGAGGTTGGGGTGGCGCTGCGGAGTCAAGGCCGTCAACGTGGGGCGGCGACACGCCGACGAAACGACGATAGGTCTCCCCTGGTCCGTCGTTGTCGGCAGCCTCTCCGTTGACGGGGCCCCGTCGGCCCGAGCCGCCGTTATCTCCCCGTCCCCTTCCCGAGCCCAGCAACCCCGGCACCGGAGCCCGCGGCGCAGAGCCCGGCGTGGCTGCGCTGCCACCGTCGTCCGCTCAGGTCTTAGCGCGCTTCTGCGGACAAAGAGGAGGTCGCAGGATCGACTCCGAGGTCCCGCAGCATGCGCCGCATGCCCGAGGCGGGACCTCCCACGGCGCCCGCTGCGCAGGAGCTTCTGTAGCTCGTCTTGTGGTGGTCAACGACGGCTCGCAGCGCTGCTGACAGCTAGTCGGCTCCTGGAGGATGTTGGAGCGACGACGCTGGGCGCCGCTCGACCGGACGGCACTGGAGCATGGCGGCGCAGCTGAGTGAGCCCTCTTACCCGTCAAGGGCAGGGTCGCTGCTGTTTGCAACCGTTTCTGATGCTCTTTCCTAGGCCCATGTTGGGGTCTGGAGATGTGCGCGACTTGACAGCCTGATAATCTATTGGACGAAGGCGGAGGGGATGATCAATTCCAGAGCCGAGTACAACTGCCGCGCTATTAATGAGTAAGCTGACGCTTCATGTCATACGTCAGGGGATGGGAGGTTGACTGTGGTGGAGCTGGCATCCGGGGACTCGTACATAATCTCCAGCTGCCCACGAGAGAAAGACACAAAGCTCATCGCTGTGGATCCCACCACGGGGGTGCTGGATCACTGTGGTCGCAGTGGAGTCAGTGTGTTCCTGACGGAGCATGATTGCCTCGAACACATCACGGTCGCTGGCCGGTTTCCCATCAAGTCTGCAGTGCAAGGCAAGGCTCTGATAGGGTATGCTGCACTTGGAGCAGTTGGCGCTGTACTGCTGGCCACCAAGACCAGATTGTCTATTCCAAGCCTGCCTGGAGGCGATGCTGTTCACACAGTCTCAGGTATGGTCCATAGGGTCACGGTCCATAGGGTCATGCGGATCACAAAATCGTTTGGAGCATGTACTTGACGAGTCAAGATGACCACTTGATAGGTATGGGTCCACAAGGTCTGCTGCGAAGGCAAGGAGACACGACTTTGTTTTGAGCGTTTAGTCCTGATACTTTGGGGGGCGCTCATCCTCTGCGTGCTTGCCACACTGCAGAAAGCCAGTGGGTCAGGGCTCGTCTGCGAATGCCACACGTCCAGACAAAGGCAGAGCTGAAGGCTGCCGAAGACCTCATGAGTATTTTAATAGACAATGTCCACTTTTACTGTGAGACCAGGGACATAACAAGACCGTTCCCGAGTAACAACAACGTGGATGATCCTGATGAGGAGTTCGTTTGGAACGAATGGCTGTCTTCCCCTTTCAAAGACATCGGCTTGAAGCACCACTGTGTTGTTCTTCTCCAGGTATGACGGTCTCCTCTCCCTCAACACCAAGTTGGCATCTCGAATTAACACACGTACATATTGAGTTCATTGGTGCCTGCTCAAACAGCTGATACAAAGTTTGGCTTCCTGCAAAAGTAGGACTTGCCAACTCTTGAGCGCATAGGATATCATGCATCTGCACAGCTATGTGGTGCTCTTAGACGAGAATCTGAGAGTTGGCAGTCTTGCAATACTCAGATAGTCCACAAAATCAGAAGATGGCAAGACTGTCCCGCAGCTCGTCAGGACAATGCTTTTGCACATCCACATTCTGTGGTCCTTTTACGATAATGGTGATGATGATGCGAAACATTGCCACTGAATGATCATGGAGAACTCCACAGGGTATGGCTGAGAGCCGCACTTTCACGGACGCTTGTGACAAGCTACTGAACGTTGCACTAGTGGCGAGGAGGAGTCGGATGCATCCAGGCACAAGATACTTGGCCAGGGGCCTAAATGCTGCGGCTAGCACTGGTACTCAAGTGCGATATAACACTTAAGTATCAGTGTTAGGCATTTCCAATGGAGCTGTGATAGCACCTAGTGGGCCTGATCATTTGGCTAACACTTGAGTGCTCTTACCTTGACCAAAGAGCGCTGAGAGCACTCAGAATGCTTACAATGCAGGCAATGAGGTGGAGTGCGAGCAGCTTGTCTGGCAGGCAGAAGCTGGAGGGCTTTCAGGTAGATCTCCATTCTGCACCTATGTGTGGCGGCGAGGGACTGTCCCAATATGGTGGGGTGCGGAGATAAAGACTTATGTCAGTGAAGCAGAGATCTTCGTTTCCGACAAACCCTATGAAGGAGCTGCTACGTATTACAAGCGACTGCAGCTACGATATGGTGCCCGAAGCCGAGAGCAAAAAGGAGCGGATGCTGCACAGACTCCTATATATGTGCTCAACTTGCTCAGGAATGGTCCAGGAAAGCCAGAATCCGTGCTGACAGAGCACCTCCACCACAGCATTCGTCAGATCGTCACGAACAAGGAGCTGCCAAGGGCTGAGCTGACAGCACTGAACTTCGATTGGCATGCCAGTACCAAGGCTGTGGGAGAAGCAAGGACTGTTGAGGACCTTTGGCGGGCATTGAAGGAGCCAACTAAGCTTGTGGACTTCACAAGTGGAGAGTACCTTGCCATCACACGTAAGGACCATGGTGTAATTGCAGGGGCATCAGATGGTCAGGTCGATGGGCATTATACACTCAGCACATTGCAAACAGGAGTGATACGTTACAACTGCGCAGACTCTTTAGATAGGACAAACGCTGCCAGCTTCTTTGGAGGCGTGCAGGTTCTTGCAGAGCAGTGCTCGAGACTGGGCAGCTCGTTGAAGTCCATGTCCAGCAGAAACGCAGGACTCAACTTGGGTGCAGCTTCTCTAGGGGTGAACTATGACTCAGTACTCGGTCGGACAAGTGCTTCTGCTGCTTCCTTTTCGCCGCAAACTAGTGAGCCACCTGCTCTGCCTCCAGGTTGGGAGATGCGAAAGCACGCATCTGGCCAGTATTTCTACATTGACCACATCAGACGTGTGACGACTTGGACTCGTCCATTGGAGCTGGTGGGCACAATCGCCGTCGATGTCGACCGCCGGGATGTCCCAAGCAAGCATAATGCAGTTGACGAAAGACGAGCAAGTGAGCCAGTAGAGGGGCGGAACTTTATTGATGAGGCAGAACCATGGGCTTGGTTTGACTTGTCAGTTGAGGCTCTCAAAGCGAGAGCTCTTGCAGCTCCTATAGCAGCTCTGGCGGAGCTTTTCCTCATAGCAGGCGACATTCATGCTCTTCTGTACACGGGCTCCAAAGCCATGCACTCTCACATCATTCAGATCTTCAGCGAAGACCCTGCCAAAATAAAGCGAGCCAACGCTGCGAGCAATGTTGCTATCACGCTGCAACGTCGCTACCTCAACATGGTAGTGGACTCCTCTAGACAGAGGCAGCTGGAGGCATTTTTGGGGTTAGCCCTCCCGAAAATCTGTCCTTCCCTTGCTCTAAGACCCCTGGAGGTGCGTGAACATCTCATGTCCATGACAAGTCCACTGTGTAAGCTGCTCACACCACAGTGCTGTGATCTAGATGACCATAATTTAAGGCTATGGTCTCGGAGGATGAGATCATCCACTTTTTTGGTGTTTTGATCACTGCTGATGTGCATTTTTTGTCTTCCTGGTTGTAAGGTCCTTAGTCGTGCTTATGCATGTCTACTCAAGCCAGTACCAGCCCACTTCGCAGACATGCACCCTCTTGAGGCCCTGTTGAGCCAGAGAACAAATAGCATCACCTGGGTAAGGTCCGTTGACCCCTTCTGGAACCACAGTGCCGTCTCGACATCCACGTGTTTAGATGTTGCAGTCGTCTTGACTTGTCTGATGTCCGTGCTATTGCTTGGCCATTGTAGATGTCCAGAGCGTTGAGGTAGAAAGCAATAGAGAACAAGAGCAGGCTATGGCCAGATAATCGATTGTAAAAGAAACATGGGCTGACGGTGCAAGCAGAACTATGCGGTGATGTTTTCATCATGAGGTCCGAGCAATAACTGCTCATTTACGACTATCAGCTGGTGCTTATCAGACAGCTGGTATACGGACCACTGATTGAACCATGTATTGCTTCGCCTGTGCAGGTCTGTCCTGTTGCAGCAGATATAGTAGAGATCTACATATATCTCAGAGAGCCCTGTCACATCAGTGCGCTTATTTTGACGTCAGCGCATGGTGTCGACGAAGGCTCAACACCGTCCTGCATGGATGTGCGTGCTGGCCAACACTTGGATGACATGCAGCTGCTTCTAGAGGTGAGGAGGACTGATTCTTTCTCTTTGACATTGTGAAAGCAGGGTATTCGCAGATATGCAATTAGGGCAATGTCATTTTCTCAAAGATTTCTACATGGGCCTTAATGTCATTCACCGTGAATGTGTCAGTTGCTGTACTGGTGGCGCTGCACATGTATATGCTAACCAACCTCAGCATTCTACTCTCCCATTTTACCACAGGGGGCAAGCATACCCAGGTGTCCAGCAGGGACAGCTCTGCTGTACAATCTGGCAGGATGTGCTAACGGACTAGCATCTGGGAGATGGCACTCAAACAACAAGCCCTTTATGCTGTACAATTATGAGCAAACAGTCAAACAGTATAATTTCCTCACCCGTGTAGTTGCCGTCACCTTCTACCCAGCGGTTCCTGGGGTACCGATGACGCTTGGACAGGTTGGCTACCTTGCAGAAGTCTGTGATTAGCAGTCCTCCATTTCGACTACATGATACTGACATTCTTCGATAGTCACGCTGTCATTCTGACAATGCCTTGCTTGCCTTGCAGTTGGAGGTGCTTGGTGCATCCTTACTTGGTTATCGATTTTCACCACCATCACAAGCCTCTCAGCAGTTACCTCGTAACTCGGGTGGCGTAGCACAAAGTCAAGGCTCTGCAGATGCATCTAGGAGCAGCACGCACTCAGCAAAGCCTGAACAGCCAGTGACCTTTGACCTGCTTTCCGGGGATCCTCTGGGCGTGCAAGATGTTATCAGTGGAGCTCCTCTTGGTGAGAGTAGCATAGTCAATCCAGCAGGTTTGAGGAAAGTTCCACAGAGAAATGCACCTCTGCCTCTTGGAACAGCAGATTCTGAACATTTTGCCAGCAGGAGGACTTCAGGACTCAGAATATACCAAAACCTAGTCCACAAGATCTGCAGCCCACAGAGGGTGAGCTGGCCATTGCTGCTCCACCATGGAATTTCTACTATCAAGTCATGATTGCACATAGAGTAACTTAGGGAAGCTCTGGTTCAGCATGAGCTTGTGTTACTTGCAGGATGCTTGTCTGCCACCCCTGGTCATCTTTTCAACATGCATTTTGGTAGCTAAATTACCTCTTTTATCTGCACTTTAATTGTGGGCTGCAGGATGAGGTCATGAGCTTCAGTCTGGCGCTGAGACTTGATGCTGCAAGGCTCAGGCTTGGCTTATCATCTCTTGAGAGGGAGCAAGTCCTTCTTGGAAAACTTGGAAAAGATCCCCACTCCCTGGACCCAAACCATCTGCTAAGCACCCCCCAGGAGTTCCTCCAAGTACACAGAGCAGCTGCACAGCTGTCGCAACTGGTCGATGAAGATGGTCAGACAGTTGCTGACCAGGGAGACCTCCTGGGTAGGTGCATACGAGAGGACTGTGAAGTGGGATCTGGCAAGGGGGGTACACATGAGCCAATAACAGACGTGGATGAATCAGAGTATGTGCAAGGAAGAAATGGAAGTTTTGCGCCCCTGCAAGCATGCCAGTCCTGTAAGAGGATGGCTTGTGGAGCCTGTGTTGCTGGTACGGCTGGCACACAGCTAGTGGAGAGGCTTGCCATGGTTGCACCTGCCTCTCATGCGTCCACCTCAAGAAGCACAAGGGCACATACTCTGAAGGCCATGCTCTGCTGGGACTGCTGCCCATCTTTGGTCAGGAATGCCTTGCTACTGAATCAGGTCCGGGCCTTGGAGACAAGGAGACAAGCCTGCCAGCTCTTAGATAGTGCTGCTGCAGCCCTATCGATGCTCCGCACCTCTGGTGTCTGGAATAGGGGGCCAGAAGGAGGTTTGCCAGGTGTCCCCAAGGAATTGGTCTCACTAGCTGAACACCCATATGGGGCTTTGCTATTTGCTGTAAGTAATAATATGCACTACATGTGTGCTTTTATTGCAAGGCAACCTAAACATACATGCTCTGCGGTTTGCACTAGGACAAGCAGTAGCATAAATCGGGAAGATCATTTTCTGGTTGGCTTGCAGGAATATCTTCTCATTCTTGATTCAGCTGGCAGTTGCTCTATTGTATCTGTACTCTTAGGTACCCACTGCAGATGGTTATGGGCCTGCCCAGTCATTGCTGTGGAGGCCTACTTTGAAATTGCCAGCAGCTTGTTGGCAAGCACCAGCTGGAGCACTTTCAGTTGACCTCTCCATAGTCCTCTCCACTCCTGGAATACTTTTCAAGCTCGCCTTCTATCTTGTCCCTACTGCACATGTACCCTATGAGTTGGCGGTATGTAATTATATTATTGCCTTTCTTTGTGCTAACCTACAGCTGTGTAGCTCGTGTTGAACACCATCTGTTGCTATCACATGGTCATGTTGACCATACAGAGGTTGTCTTACATGTACTCATGTACCTTGTCAATACCTGGCCACTTTGACGTTGTTGACGGGTCTGCAAGTTTGGGCAGGTGAATATGTGGACTGGCAACAACGTAACAGAGCGCAAGTTAGCAGGGAACTGGAAGTTTGTCAATGATCAGCAGCACGTTGTCTTGGACCTTGAATCTCCTATCTATTGCAGGATTGTATCACTGAGAATCGAAGTTCAGACAACCTCAATTTCTCAGTCTGCACCGCTGCTTGACCTGCTTAGCATGGATGACATGCCTCCACCATCACCTTCTAGCATACAAGAAGGGAGACTACCAACCCTGACATTGAGGAGGATAGTACTTCTGGGAGTCCCCGACTTCAATGAGTTTGCAGCCCTTGCTAAGAAGCCGGGCTCTGAAACAGCTGCCTATGCTGCTCTGCTAGAGACTCCCCCAAAGTTCGTCCGTTCCAGGGTGAGCCTATGTGGTTATTGATGGTGCCCCTACTAAGCGGCTGTCTTTTCCACCTTATTCTGGCTACACACCTGCATCTCTGCATTGGACTACTGAATGAGACCATTATTCTCACTGGATGAGCAGAGTACAGTAGGCAAAGTAGCTATTCTATGTCAACTCCATATCATGGAGTGCTATCTCACAGCATGCGAGGAGCCTGCACAACAGGATATTCCTTTTGTAGAAACCTGCAAGGCTCAGCAGCTCCTGAATCTAGGAAGCTTCATGCTGACGATGCCCACCACAACTAACCTGCCCTTCTCCTGTGCACACTTCGCGCATTTGCATACTGCAGGTTCAAGTGGAAGGTGAAAAGAGCCGAGCAGGCGGGCGAATCATTGAATTGGTCATACACCCAATGGTTCCAGAGGTTGCTGGCTTCAGATTAGAGGCCCTAAGTTGCGGCCTGAGCACGCCACCGGGTCTGGCACAAGCTGCTGTCTACAAGGATGCAGCTGAAGCTGAGATGCTGAAGCATGCCCTTAGTGATTTCCTTTTAGCCACTGGGTCACTCATTGTACATGTCTCAGCCGTGCAGGTCAGTACATCATTTGCCTCTAATGGCTTCATTGTGCCCAATGGTTGTATAATCGCAAGCTGTAATATTAAGTTCTTGCAGTTTCTTATGTGATTGACGAAGTTCGATTTGATAGCGTTGCACCTTCGGAGCTTCACGCAGCATCCTAATTCATAAGTGATGAGGCTTCAGCTGCTAGAGCTTCCTTACCTTGAGTAACAATCTAGAGGCAATCTTGTACCAGGATTCTCGAGGGCCTCTTCCTTTGGGCGAGTTTGCTGTACCTGTAGTGCGACCAGGAACATCACTCTGCTTTGATTTCCCCTCTCCAACAAGCGCAAGGGTTATCATCCTTGAAGTCACTGGTGATGTCACTGGCTGCCCTGATGAATCCCTCTTGGATCATGGCGACCTTGGGGGTAGGGAAGCAACAGTGTGTGGCTTGTCCTTGCTGAACAAAGTTAGATTGTATAGATATGTGCATTCCGGTGAGCTTGGCAAATGGGCTCAGGTAAACGCACCCTGATCTCAATCAAGTATTGCCCGGCAATTCGCTGCAGTCATTGTCACTGAGATAGCTCTTTGACTACAGTCAGCAGCAAATGAGGACGAGCTTGTACACCCTGACTACGCAAGGTCACCAACCCATTCGCCTTGTAGGAACCTACATGGGAACCTCTAAATCAGACATCGTCCGTTTGAGTTGTGGCTGTCTCATTCATGACATAACAAGATTGACCTGCAGTCTTGTTACAATTTAAAGAATGATCTTTTCTAAGCGACTATAATTAGTAGCTTCGTGTGTGAAGACACAGGACATGTTTACTACACAGTTCGCTGGTGCAGGGCACATGCCATATCGCTGAACGCATACTTGACCAGCAATTTGCCGGCATGGGAAAAGCTAACACAATTTGCACGAGCTCGGGATCTTGGAAGTGTAGACCTTCTGTGTCTGACGAGGCTTCTGCATTCTCTCAATTGCCTCCTTGGTAGAGCTTCAATTCTCCACACCAGGCCGGCACAGCCAGAGTCGGAGGTGAGCAAAAGGGGATAGGTGCTGCAAGGGCAGTTGGCTAAGCAAGGCAAAAGAGAACCATGATGAACAGGCCCTTCAGATGAGGGACAGTGGCTGAAAAGGGCAACCCAAAAGAGTGGACCAGGTCGAGGGGAAGCCCCAAAGTATGTAAGGATCAACCACCCTAGCAAAAATAGCTGCTATGACGATGCCATCAAGTAACCCCGTGTCAACCAGCCGCAAGTCAAAATGAGTAGCAGCAGGGGTAGAGGATCTCTTTCCAAAGAAGAAGACGAAGCAGCTCTTACGAAGTGGGCGAGGGCTGTGAAAAGCCAGCCCAGAGAAGAATGAGCAAGGTCCAGAAGGAACAGCTTTGCCAGAGACCGTCCTTGGCCATCTTTTGTGGTACTTGCATAGCATACGATGTGATTCGCAATTTCCGGGCCCCTTCGGCGACCTCGATCATTCTTTTCCAAGCTGGCCTCTCACAGCCCTCCCATTTGGAAGAGCTCTCTTCTCTGCCAGAGGTGGGTGGCTGCAGGTGAGCGAAAAGACAGACAGCTTACAATGCAAGGCAAAGACAGTCGGAGGCCAGCCCCAAGATATTGACAAAAGAAACAAAGGACGGAAAGAACGTGGGAAGGACTTCCCCACATGGTAAGAACCTTCTCTGACAAGTGGGGGCGATGGTTGTAGGAGTGCTCGGCCATAGAGGGTAGGGGCTGGGCTAGGGGTAGGGGCTGGTTGTAGAAGGCTAGCTAGCCCCCTCGGCAGTGCCACGCCCCTGACGCAGATCCACGATGGCGATGCACCTCATCGGAGCGTCGGAAGCGCGCCGCTTGGCAGGCAGCCGAGGAGTTCGGAGGCGCCCTTCTTTCCCAGCCTCAGCAGCTTCGTGGTAACTTCTGGAACCAACCGCCCACCGGTTAGCAGGGGGCCTTCTACAACTTACCCCCCCGCCGCCGCCTCCCCGAACTCCAGTTGCCGTCGATGCCAACCGCAGTCACACGCCATCGCCGCCGCCGCGGCGCCGCCGCCGCCGCCGCCGCCGCCGCCGCTGCCACCGCCGCCGCGGCGTCAGAGAGACGCCCTCCCCGCTGCACCTTGCTGCCCATCATACGACCTCAGGCCTGCCTTTTGCCGCCTGCTCCTGTTCGCAGCGCACCGCTCGGAAGCGTGCAGTGCTCTAGACACGACTCCGCTGACACCTCTGCGTGTGCTCTGCTCTGTGCTGCGGCTGCCGCCGCCGTCGCCTCCGGCTCGGCTCGTTCCACGGCCCGTGGAACGCGTCTCCACGCCACACTGGCCGGAGCACCGCGCCCGAGCAGGTAAGGCTGGGCATGGCGCTCGAGGACCCCCTGCCTCTCCGCGCCCAGCACGAGTCCCGGCATGCTCACAGTCTCGCCAATACGGCGGGCGGGCACGTCTCTGCCGTTAGGCCTGATGCCGCTGCTGGTCATGCCCACACCCGCCTTCCGGTGGCCTGTGGCCTTGCCGCCAGTCCTGGCGATTGTCATGGTCGTCCGGCACCTCATGGCGAAGGCCTGCACGACGGGCTCCGCGCCCGTCACAAGCTGCGTATGCTTCACGGTCGCGCTGGGGGACATTGGCCGGCGCGCAAGGGCCACTGCGGGACTCGAGCCACAAAGCAGAGGGCCAGGCGCCTCAGCTCTGTTCCTCCGGCACCTCGTAACACCACCCAGTTCATAATGCACAACAAGATGCTTGGTGTCAAGCACTCGCTGGGAGGGCGCGACCACATGACTGACTCGGCAGAGCTCCTTGGCGTAAACGCCTTTGGTTCCATGAGGGATCAATTTGTCCGGCTGAATGTTGGACGAGACGGTAGCAGCCCTATACAAGAAGGCCTTCTATCGACGGGTAATGGCCAGGAGCTGGCGGGAGATGCTATTGCTCCTGTGTTAGGCACTCTTGCTGAGAAGGACAGCACAGGCATGGTGCAGGGCGAATTGGACCATGTGAAGGAGACTGAATTGAAGTTACCAAGCAAAAGTCGTCGCTGGTGGTCGAAGAAGGGGCATCATTGCGTGAACAAGCACTGCAGACAGACGACGATTGGCCTGAAGCAGGCTGTCAAGAGCCTGCTTCTTGAGCACTTGGACATGAAGAAGCGCTTGAGCACCTTAGAGCAGGACATGACAAGAATGAAAGGGTCCCTTCAAAGCAGGATTGACAGTTACTACGAGGGTGGGGCACAGCAGGAGCACAGCACTGACTCCTCCAACATCCCAGTTGAAAGCAGCCGGAATAGTCGCAGAAGACAGGACTGTTAATGTGAGGCGAAGATACAATTGAAGGTGGGGTGTCTGCACAGGCTGTGACAGGTGGAGGTGCACGACACTTGACAGCAAAGTTACTTGCAGCGGATCACTCAAGGCAGGAGCTTTATCCTGCAATAAGCATCTTACATGTAGCTGGCTCCATTGATGCTTGTTGCCCTAGAAGGTAGATGTTAGCAGTATCTGTACCTGTCCTCCTTTATCCATCTGGGGAATACATTGCAGTTGTTGTAGAGCTGGGCTCATAGAGCATGAGAGTATTTGGACACTGGGCTGCTGTGAATCCATTGGTGGTCAAGCCACATACAGTTGGCTATTGTGTTTGGTGGCAAATGCCATTGGTCTGGAATCTTATCATTAATTTATTGACAAAGAGCTTTCGTGATTATTTTGGGGCAGGCTGCTCACAGCCCTCGCCCCCTTTGAGAGAGCCACTTTCAATAACATTTTCCCAGATTCTCATCTTTAAGAATATTTGATTGCCAACCAGCTGGCAATAGTGGGGACTGGTATAGTATATAGTACATGTTAAGCAGCAATGAGCAAGATTGCTTACACTTCTGAACACTGCAAGCCCAACACTACTTATACTGTCAGTGACTGCAATCATCAGAATGGTAGGGCATTGCAATGTTTTCCAGCCCAGGCAATCATCCAAGCAAGCACCTGATGTTGTGCAGGTAATGACAACTGCACAAGTGCATTCATCTAGGCCCTTGCCAACATAAGGGACAGCGATGAAGCGGCCAATAATCTAAACACGTCCGCTGTTCATAAGATCTCTACTTTCATCTTCCTCAAGTATGGGTACGGAACCTAGGCACCTGTGCTAACTACAAGTAGTCTTGCGAGTATCTCCCACGGCCTGCTACATTAACCGTATACAGTAATGAGCACTCAAAGTACAGCATGTACATAGTGCATACTGATCTTTAGTAATTCACACCTACAATTAGACCTTATACCTAGCAAGTAGTGTCTTATCAGCTAAGACTGCAGCAGAAACCTCCATACAATGTGGACAAAATCAGCACAATTTGCACGTCAAAATGCAGCCGTCAACACTGAACAAGCTACCAAGGGTCAAGCTAGTGCCTTGCGCACAGTCAACCCCCTTGGGGGCAGCAAGGAGGAACGGTGCTTGAGTTGCAAACGTGAGTGGTGTAGCTATACCTGCTCCACCCAAGCGGGTAGCTCCGTCAATCCGTGACTTGCGTCTGCAATAAAATAGTGTGCCCAATGCCAACACTGCAGCCACGATGAGAACAGCAATCACGATCCCAGCAATGCCTCCACCAGACAAGCTTGATCCGCCGCCACCATCACCTGACGCATCAGGACCCAGCAGAAAGCGATGAGAACTCTGTAAGTGCCAAAAGCTTCTCTAGAACACCAGGACAACTTCAGCAACTACCGATTTGGGTTGAAGCGTATACTAGTCCCTGCTTTCCACCACGCTCTGAAATGCCCGGGCGTTTTGTGGCAAGCGCCATGATTCATCAATATCGTCCCTGACTTGTATGTGAGCATGTTATGTTTTCTACAGATCCCAGATTAGATATCAAAAGGCTGTCACCCCAACAAAAGCCATACTTTGGGCATAGCACACATGCCTTTCGCGGATGATGACATTGGCAGGATCTCAAAGAGCTCGAGGCCGTTAATGATGGGGCCAGCAATGCCATCTGAGCTTCGGAGCGAGACGTTGAAAAGGAGCGTCGAGGTCGCCGTGCCCACCGGCTCTGAAACGTTCAGGATGAAGGTCTGGTTCACAGGCACAAACGCCTGCTTCCCAGCGACGCTGTAAATGTCGAACCCGCTCCTCAACACCTCCCCATTGATGACCAAGTCGAAGACGCGGTCTCCGGCCGTGACAGTCGAGTTGGTCTCGGCAAAGTAGAGGACGAGGAGCCACTGGTCGCGCACGTCCTGAGCGACGATATAGTAGACCAGGTCGATGGCGCCGCCCGCGGGGGCCTGCCGTGCCGTCTGGTACAGCATCGCGGGGGGGTAGTTGATGGGCAGGCCGGCGCCGCTCACGTTGCTGGCGGTGGTCAGCGGCGCCAACCCGGCGGCGGCGGGCGAGCCGTCTGCCGACCAGTACCGGAAGCCCAGGTCGGCGGGCTCGCGCCCGAACGCGGGGCCGCCGAGGTTGACACGCACGGCGTTGGATAGGACGTAGTCGTGGCCGAGCCCGATGGCCGCCGTGCTGTACGCTTCGCTCTCCGCTGGCAGGACCTGCAGGCTGTTGACGAGTGCATCGCCGACCACCGGCCGGAGGCAGAATTGAATAGCGGCGCTGTCATCTACGAAGACGTAGAAGTCGGTGTAGTACGCTTCGCTGGACAGCTCCGCCGCGTTGGGCTCCCGGAAGTCGACGCGCTCCACCGGCAGGCCCTGGACGAGCACGTCGAACGCCACGTCCGGCGGGCCGGTGCTGTCAAAGAGCCCGATGGCGAAGGAGGCGCGCACAAGGTAGCGCCCGGCGGGCACCGGCACGGCGTAGCAGCCGCGGGCGCCGCCGGGGAAGGTCCGGAAGGTGGCGTCGACGGGCGCGACGTTCTGGGCATAGGCGTTGGGGTTGGAGGCGTTGACGCCGCTGTCGAAGTAGGCGTCCGCCTGCCACGCCACGCCGCCGCCGAGGTCTGCGCCCAGCGTCCGGTTGCTGCCGCAGTCGATCCGGATAGGGGCTGCGCGCCGCCGCCGCCGCCGCCGCCGCCGCCGCCGC